>CM043121.1:8064009-8207961 GCA_023701765.1 Hylyphantes graminicola | reverse complement strand
TATTCTCGCCAAACGCCTTGAGCCGGCAACCCTTCCTCCTTCTACTTAAAACCCAACCTCAATTCAAAGTGGAATCTTCCACAATCAAAATATTTTGATTGCCAAGTTAGCGTGGTCGGACTATAATGCATTAGGAATGAGCTTGAAACTGATTGTTTCGTTTTATTTCAATTTCGGTATGGTGACCCAACTTCTCTAAGCATATGTATATGTTGTGAGATATACATATGCTTCGAGAAGTTGGGACACCTTGCATATGTATATGTTGTAAGATATAGCAGCTCAGTGGCTGAGAGGTTAAACGCGTCCACCTCGTAAGCCCAAGATCGCGGGTTCGAGCCCTGGCTGAGTGGTCAGATTTTCTGGATGGGAAAATTCAGGGCGTGCATGTCATATGATGTCATATGATTATGTGACATGCAAAAGATCCCTGGAGGGCACATTTGGCCCGGGTTCTCTCGGCAAAATTAAATATCGGCATACTTTAATATCCACAGAGAGCTTGGATTCATTGTAATCTGGGCGTCGCTTAGATGGTGCCACAAAAAATGGCTCTCAGTTCTGGGGAATATGCCGAGTCTGCAAAGGCTTGACCGCCAATGTTGCAGCCCCATTCGAGAAAAAAAATGTTGTAAGATATGCTCATGTTTCAGTTTGTTGGGGTGTCTAAAATCTACTTGGCGACTTTTGAGACGGCATCACTTTTTCCCCCTAGCCAAGCCTCTCCACAGATTTAACCACCTCTGTTTCAGCATCTTTTATTTGCATTCCTTCAGTTATTAGTACCGTGGCCCGTGGCAACACAGAAGAGTGCGTCATACATTATGGACGATGAGGTAGCGCGTTTAGATTTCTTTTAATTGGGCGGCAGGTGGATCTTAGCTGCAACCGTGACGGCCATTAAACACGTTTGGAAGGAGTTTCTGTGTGAAATGATAGTCTGTTATTGTGTTTAAATTTTAAAAATGTATTGTAATCCTAAATATGTCATTATCTTGATTTTTATCAGGTGGAAATATTTTCGCATCGTTGAATGAACCCATTGCCAGGACACTCCCACTCAATAACATAGGTCTAACATTGGTGGGACCCGGATGGCCGAGTGGTTTGGACCGCAGACCATTACGCTAGCTGTCTGCGCGCTATAACGGGTTCGATTCCTACCTTCGCACTGGGTGTACTTCCTTTCTCTGTGACATTAAAAATTCTTCTGCGTGCGTCTGCTTTAACTTGACGAAGGCTTTATGTGGGTCTCTGATCAAGCACACAAGCCTGAATATGCATGTACCTACCTCTACCCCCTAACATTAAAAAAAAAACCTTAAGAACACTTAACAAATTATTAAATGTCACCGAGATTGTTGTACCTAGTTGAAATAAGTTTTGTAGCTCTATAAGATGGGTGTAAATCTAAGAAAATCACAAAAAATTTCGTCTGTCAAAAAATCAGTTACGTTTTAAGATTCCTCCACTTTAGGCCATTTCGGCATTTTGGAGAATTGGATACATCATCAAAATGCTATTTAATATATCTTGAAAAATGTGTTCCTTAGTTTAATCTTATCACCAATAATTTTCAAATTGTTGAAACAGCAATGTGACGAATTCGAAGAGAATGTGTCTGAAAAGAAAATATGCTATCTTCATTAAAATATTTCTTATTTCCCTTTCCATAGCTTGAAAATTAGGGGGGGGGGGGGGGGTAAAGAAGGCTAACATCTATTTTCAACCTTTTTAATTGATTGAGCTATTTGTTTCCATTAAAATACAACCCCTGGCAATAAATATGGAATCACCTTTCAAAAAGTAAAGCAATCTTTATTTAACAGTGCGTAGAAATGTCAAAGTTAAACTAGATCAAGCAAAAACGTATTTAATTAAAAGTAGACGATTTAAGACACAAGTTTAAAACACAAACAAGTTGACTAATGTGATTTGGCATGAATAGTGTTAGTTATTATTAACCCAACTGGAGAAATATGTAAGGACTCAGTGACGACACGAGAAAAAAGTATGGAATCACCATGTAGTTTCTGTCTTGAAATCTGGCAACAGGTATATTTGCAAATTATGCAAATTAATCGTAACATAAAAGACGTGTTACCGATATCATGTTATCATTTGACGAAGTTATTTCAGTGCAAGCATAGCTCCGACAAAAGAATTATCTGATGAGGTCAGGCAAGGAATAGTCAAGCTACTCAAAGAAGGACTGTCTACCAGAATAGTGGCAAATCGAGTAGGCTGCTCTCAATCTGCAGTAGCAAAGATATTTTTATAAAGTTTAAACAAACCAAGATTCATTTAAAAGAGAAGCACAAAGGCCGCCCAAGGAAAACAACCAAGGGAGACGATAGAAAATTAAAGTCACTTTGCCTTCAGAACCGCAAACAAACTTCAACAGTGTTGAAAATGAAATGGGTTGAAGCGGGTGTTGATGTTTGCGCCAGGGCAGTACGAAAGCTACTTCGGGGGATGGGATTCTCTTGCAGAAAGGCCAAAAGAAAGCCGGCCCTGACAACTGCCCAGAAGAAGAAACATCTACAATGGGCTAAAAATAAGGCAAAGTGGACTGTAGATGTTTGGGAGAAGGTAGTATTCTCAGTGACGAGTCACAGATTTGCGTTGGTCATAGAGACGATGCAGGAACATTCGTTTGGAGACGAGGAACGAAGCTTACTCAGACGGCTGCATTAAGAAACAAATAAAGTTCCCAACTACCGTTCTGATCTAGGGTTGCATGTTAAGTAAAGGGATAGACGAAATGGTTGTCGTTAGAACAACTGTCAATTCGAATATTTATATTGACATTTTAGAGCATTTCCTGACCCCATTCATTGAAAATGCATAGGGAGATGAAGATGTCGTGTTCCAGGACGATAACGCCTTTTGTCATAGGGTGAAATGTGTAAGGGATTTCCTTGCTGATAGGTAAATTTCTACCATGGATTGGATTGTCAATAGCCCATACTTGAATCCAATTGAAAATATGTTGAGGAAACTAAAGAAACTCGTCCAGGCGAAATCTGCACAATGCAAGGAAGATATGATAATTGTAATTCGCAAATCTTGGAAAGAAATTAGCACTGACTATTGTCAATCATTAGTATATCTATGCCTGCAAGGATTAGGGCAGTTATCAAGGCACGGGGAGGTGTTGAGATGTATTAGTACAAGGTGGACATGGGCCGAGTCCATATTTTTTTCCCGCATTGTTAGTGAGTCCATACTAATTTCTTTGTATACTCACTGTAAACTGCCCCTATCACGCACAAGATGATGTTATTTGACTAGTTTATGTTTATAATATGTAGTTCACATGTTCTACTTTCAATAAAACATGTTTATGTTTCATCTGATATTACTTTGTTATTTTTACATGCTTTTAACTGTCGACAACATAATTTCTTTTAAGGTGATTCCATATTTATTGCCAGGGGTTGTATAATTATCCCGATCACACTACTGTATATGCCACTTTCTAAGTATGTTTGCCTCCCCCTTGAAATGACCATCAGTATCGCGTAAACAGTGCTACAAATTGGATGAAAAATTTTAGGAGCTCTCTCTGACAGCAAATCCACACTATCTGGAAGCATTTTTTGAACCAAAAATCTATGAGAAAAATGCTAGTGTCATACAATTAGTAAAATTGTCATACAACGATAATTATGTCATACAACTCTTAAAATTGGCATAGTTGCGCACGTATTAAAGTCAACGGAGTTCCGCAATTTCTGGAGATGAGGAGTTCCTAAATATTATTAATTACAATTTACAATCATCGGGGTTTTAAGAGTTTACGATAGTCGGAGTATGACATTTTCTGTATCGCCAAAATTTTGCGATCTATGGACATAGAGAATTTTGACAAATTAAAAATCGATTAAAAATTTGCGATTTTAAGATGATTTTTGGAAAGATCTTTAGAAATCACTTTAAAAATTGATAGTGATCCGCCATAGTGACTTTTTAAAAAAGTAGTCGTGATAACTGCTACTAAATTTATTTTAAAGTAGCAAAATTGAAGGATTTGGTCTCATTTTACGACTAGCAACCCATAATTTTGAACCCTGCGTGCAAATGGCGTTTTATTTGCGAATCCTTACCCCTTAGCATTTCAAAAGAATAGATATCGGAAATGCTTTTTTTGCGTAGGAAGCAAAGTTGCATAATTTTAAGTATCTAGAATTAGTTGAAGTTAACTACCTTTTAATTGGTATATTAATCAGTGAGTTCGTAAAGCCATGAATAACTTTGGAAAGCTTTATCTAATCAATTAACTTGTAAACTAATACCACCTGTGCTTTTACTATCTAAAATCGACACCAATAAGTGCTCATTTAAATAGTGCTTTCAAAAAGAATCAAGCTAGGCATTCATAAGGCCTTGACTATCGATGAAATATTTAAATCACCATGCATTCACATTTTATAACTCTCATACATCACGCCGCAATTTGCATTTAATGATGTTGCTGACTGTGCCGCCGCCTCAAATTAAATTGACTTACTCGGCTTTTTTCATCTGTTAAAAGATTTCAATCACGTAAAAAAAATATCATTATCGGCTTTGTCAATTGAACGCTTTTCAATTTATTTGTTTGTCATTCGATAAGAAATGAATGCTTTTTAGTTTCCGTCAGAATGGGATCGACTTTGTTCCTTGGACAAATAAATCAGACGATAATTTTGTCCAAAATCTTTGTTTAATGTCGGCTGCTTTTTCCCGCCAGCCGCCATTTTATGAAGGCAGGAACGCAATCGTTGTGTTTTATCCTCAAATTACAGTCGTAAATAAAAATAAAGAGGAAACCTACAACACCATATTCGAAATTGGATGACACAAGAAATAATTTTGATTGTTTTATTTCCCCTTTTAGAAAATTGTGACAAGTCTTCGGTACTCGCGGCGTTTGAAGGAAATATCGGCGTAGAACAATTTACTTTCGAATGTTTTGGGGCAGGGAAATCCACTCCAATTGAATCTGATCACGGAATAGGAAAGGAATTAGAAAAAAAGAACGCAGTTGGAATAATAATTATGACCAGCATTCGATTTTTCAGTTTAAATACAAAAATAGAAACCGAAGTTTATTCCTATTTCGGCAATTTTCGACAGCAATTTTAAACTTCAATCGAAATTATTAGTGATTAAATAACCGTTGATAAATATTTGGCTGCGTAATCGATTGCACACGAAAAAACAAATGATATACTCGTAGCCAACCAAATAAGAAACGGTAGGGATGGCGGTTATTTAGAAAAACCGTTGTTTCAAAAACCGGTTTTCAAAGATACCAATTTTTCAATGAAAAAAAAACGGTGTTCCGTTTTTTTTTTTAAAGTTTTCTCAGTTATTTTAGTAATTAATTGAAAAAATCAATTAAAAAAATTTAAACTTTACTTTCGAATAAAAAACATTTTCACAGTCAACTTTAAATGTTTAAAGTGTTTTGTTGGAAAAAGTTCTAGGTTTCTTCCTAATTCTTATTATTTAAAATGTTCTTATTATTTGAAATGTTCCTTTTCCTTTTTCTTCGTAATTCTTATTTTCTCATTATTTAAAACGTTCTTATTATTTAAAATTTTCCTTTTCTTATTCCGGTTTTTCCGTTCGTTTTAAGTATTTTTATTAAGCTTTGCATTATTTCATCTCTATTTCCTTTTACTTTTTTAAGAAAAAAAATTAATTCTTCCCATCTGCCATCTATGCCGTTCCCAAGGTGCAAAACTAACCTTTTTTTTTTTAAAAAAAATTATATAATTAAAAAAAAATGCCGATTTTCGGTTTTTAGACGGTTTACCCCCCAGAAAACCGGTCTCCAGTTTAGACCGGCCTCATGAAAAAAAAACCGTTTTTTCGGTCAAAACCGAGGGTAAAAAAAAACGACGATTTCGGTTTTCCATCCCTAAAGTGTTTCAAATAAGGGTGGCGGGAACTTATAGAAGCGGGTTACTTTAGGTTATCGTATTGTTAGACTTGAGAGCTGTCGCCATTGTGTTTAATGATGCATGAACTTTTATAAAATGTGGTTGCAAGCAACATTTGCTTCATTTTAAAGCAAAATCGATCGTAATTCTTAGTTATAAATTTATACTCTTTGAAATCTTGACAGAATATTTATATAAAATTGTTATTTGAAAAGGAGGTTGTTATTGCGACACTGACAATGAATTTGTCAATTTTTTTCTTCCTTTGAACTTATTTTCTTCGAAAAGAAAAGAGCACGAGGAAATTGTGAACTTTCCTAAAGGAATATCATTTGTGTATCTATATAGGATCAGTATCGTTGCCTTAGTTTACGTAAGAAATAGTTTGTATCTGTCTGAAATAATTTGAAAGAATTATAAATAAAATTGGTGGTTGAGGTTGAAAATAATAACCTTATTTAAAATTATTGCATTTTTGCTAAACCAATCAGCAATAACTGATATGGTATGTTTATCTTATTTACCAGGTACCGAATAGAAGTGTCAACTGAAATTAAATAAAAAAAAGCAATCATTATTAACTTAATCTAAACTAATTTTAATATACATAAACATTAGCTACGAAATAAGCATTAAGTAAGCATGAGACCAAAAGTCTTGTTACCAATACGTAGTCTTCTCGCTATATTAAGGAAATGGAGGTAAATAATAAGTTGAATTACTTCAGCTACTTAAGGGGTCATAGGAGTCTTAAAAATGTGCAGAGGAGGTACTACAAAGTATAGTTTGATCTTTCATGTAATTTTTTAACTACTCAAAGTATAAGTATAATTTTTTATATGTAATTCTATAAGATTTATTTAATATAAAACAAATTTTAAAATTTATGAAACTTTAGCCAAAACTAAAATAAATGATATTAAACATAAAGCTATTTAGACACATTGGATTAGGCTTGCGCGGCAAATTCTGAGGTCAAAATTGAAAAAATGACCAAGAAAATGACTTTATATTGTGCAAATATGTACAAACAAAGACTTATACCTAAATTCTCAGCTCAATTTTAATAAAAAATTATTTTAAGAACTTTTTTCTAAAAAAATTAATAAAAATTTTAAAATTTTGATTTAAAATTTTTTTAAAAATTATTTTTTAATTAAAATTGAGCTGAGAATTTAGGTATAAGTCCTTGTTTGTACATATTTGCACAATATAAAGTCATTTTCTTGGTCATTTTTTCAATTTTGACCTCAAAATTTGCCGCGCAATTTTTGGAATTATTGGCGCCTTAAGGAATTATGAGACCAAAAGTCTTGTTACCAATACGTAGTCTTCTCGCTATATTAATGAAACGGAGATAAATAATAAGTTGAATTACTTCAGCTACTTAAATATTTTACAGTTTTTAATGTGATGAATGTAGCTGGTTTAAGCGCCTCTATAATTCTATTCTTTTAAAAGTGGCTCGATTAATTTTTATTTTGAGTATAATTTTACAATAAAATGTTCCAACTAATTAAAAAAGATAAATGTATAGAAACATTTAAACCAGCTATTTGCCATTAAATTTTTTTTTTTAAATTCAGTTTGGAAAATTATCGTAAGAAATTCAGCTTGGCAAATCAGTTTTACCATTGAATAAAGAAAGGGAGAATAGTTTGGAGACCCGGCGCAATGGTTAGAGTGCTAGCCTTTGGAGCTGCTGGGCTCGGGTTCGAATCCCGGTAAGGCATGGATGTTTGTGCTTGTCAATAAATGTTGTTATTTGTCTATGGTTTTTTTTTTTTTTTTGAGACCCGACTCTCGTTCTCATCCCGCCCTACCCTCCCCAATCTTAACTTAAAAAGACTTTACTAAAAATAGTTAAATTTTAATTTTAAAAAAATATATTACCGATTATTTTGAAAATCATAAAAAATACTGAAATTTTAGATATTAAACGTTTGTTGCAATGGAAAAGGAGTTTCAAAATCCCTACTTTTCAAATTTTTATCCGTTTTTCCATGTACTTTAATCATTATCTCTACGTATTTGTTACTCTAAATTATTTTACACACTAGTTTTTACGTACATTTCATTAAATACCTGTTTAATTAAAAATCAACAGTCGTTTCAACATTAACAGCTAAGTAGTTTCTGTGAAAAGTGTGGAAGTACAATTAAACAACATTTATACACTGCTCAAAACAATTAGGGGAATTCATGGTTTTAAACCATTTCGCCCCCAATGATTCCATTTGGAATCACCAGCTTCCGATTTTTTTTTGTCACTAAGTTGAACTCTTTCTAATTTATCGTTAGATGGAAGAATCATGTCTTTTGAAGAATTAAATAATGTTTGTTTTAATTGAATGAAAATATTTAAAACATTGTAAAATAAAATTCACTCCCAAACACTTTTATTAAATAAATTGACCCTAAATTCTTCACGTTTGCATTCTTAAATGTCTAAAATTTGATTTTACCTTTTTTTTACAATTAAAATTTTGAAAAAAACAATTCTTATAATTTATTAAAAATTTATGATTTAAATTTTTGGCCCCTTAAATTTTAGTTAAGAAATTACGATTTGTTTACATGTTTTTTACCATTTCAATCTGGATGCATAAGGAATCAATTTCACAAATTTTAGATTTTTATAATAAAAAAATAAGAAGTTGGAACTGGACGGGTAAACAAAAGTACGCAAAGTGCTCCCTTAATTGTTTTGAGCAGCGTATTAATTATCACTTTGATTTTGCTAATCGATAATTATTCGCTGCATTAGTTGAAGAGTGTCGTAACAAATCACATTCTCCAAGGCATAATTAAGATATAAGGTCCAACCCGTTCACAAGCGACTTCGTCCAATTGAATTCACCATTGTCAAAAATCGCCAATGAACAGACCGGGTCCCATATCTTAGTTATACTTCGGAGAGTGCAACTACAACTTTCAGTTTATATATATTTGCAATTTCTCTAGCTACTACAGTGGTGGCCGAAAGTGTGGACATTTTTTGAAAGTTTTATGTGTTTCAACTGTTATCCGTGTGCTTGCATCTATTAAATTTTGCTTAAATACAAACATTTAAATATTAAGTTGAAGGAAGGTTGTAGAATTTCATTAAAAAAACTGAATTAAAGTAGGGTAGACTAACCAGTGAATGAACGTTTAAGGCGACACGTTCGCCAGTGAATGAACACCAGGATATAATGACCAGGATATAACCAACCATCGTCAGATGTCTTCCTACTACATGGGAGGAAGTCAGTGTTGCCAATCCATATAGTAGAATGATTTTCAATCCTTATTTTTTTTAATTAGATTGACCAAATGTTCATTCACTGGGGCCTGTTCACTCACTGGTCAGTCTACCCTATATGTATTACAAATAAAGTTATGCTCATTTTAGTTGAACAAACAAGCACAATCAATGGATTCTCTTATGCTGAAATTACAATACAAGTTGGTGGTTCTATGACTTGCAAAACTAAGACAGATCATAATATTTGTTGCATAACTTATTTGTAATACAGATATTGTAATACTGTATTTATTTTGAATTCGACATTAAATTACTTTGATGATGATTTTGTGTCCATGGATATAGATTATATGGGACCAAAGGTCTCATAGACTGCTTCAGCGATCTGCAGACAGTGGTCCTCATAAAGATTAAATTACTCTTAATTTGATGTACAATCGTTTAATTTGATGTACAATTAACATATTCTGTAATCACACAAAGTAGAAAATTATGAAACTTTAAAAAAAAATGTCCACAATTTTGGCCACCACTGTACTTTTCCTTTTATTCTGTTGACACTGAATTGAAAGTCTTACTATTCTGAGGTGAATGTTTTAACGTCAATTTCGAAATTATATGAGCCTGTCAGCATGAAAAGACAGCAATTCGTGCTTATGAATAATCGTATGCCCAATTTTAGAGAGAACTATTATTATTCAAAGGGTGTTTTCTTTAAGTCGAGTGTTAACACTCTAAAACAAAACTGTTGGAATAGTTATTGATTGTAACTGAGCTGTCAGAAACTGACAAAGTATTGTCAAGTTTCTGACAGCTTCGTTTGATGGCTGGGTTGAGGGTTAACCTTTAACTAGTTAATCACACAGATATCTCATCAATGTGAAATCTATTAGTAATTCTAAGTAAGAGTATTCTAAAGAGTTCCATAAATTATTTGTGAATCAATCCAGAAAACATGTTTAAAACATTAATTTCCTTTAAGGTCTAACAGATTTAAATATTATTTGAGAAAATTTCGCAATTCTATCAAAATGAAAAGTGTATTTTTGTTAAATTGTATTCAGATCATTTTGTGTGTAATTATTACCTTACAATAGTTTCCAACTAACGGACCAATCCGGCTTTTCCCCCTGCCTTTTTACTATTTGTTTTTACCCAAGTTAGATTGGCACGGAGTGTAGTGATCTTTTGCAATTTTTGACACTACCTCAAGTCCTGATTGGGAGACTTTTGCATGCATACTGATATTGAGATCCTCACTTGACGTCACGTCCCTCAAAATTTCAGTGTATAAGATTGCTTTGTTGAAGCTCTTAATAATACCGAAATAGTTTCATACAACTAAATTTTGAACCAACATACCTGAAAATTGAAATCAACGTTTCTTCACCCTGTAATGCATGATTTTTTTAATCCCGAAAAAATATATTTGTATCTTTAATACTCATTCATTATGGGAAAAATATTGAAAAAAAATTAACCGCATTGGAATTTAAATAATTTAATTTTTTTAAATTTTGGCCACGTGGCAAAAACCAGCTACAAAATTCCAATTTTAATAAGAAAAATAAGAAAACTACTAAATATATTTTAAAATCACCCTATTGAACTATAATTATTTTTTCAAAACAATTTATTTGTATTTAGTACTAATATTACTATACTTTGAATGCTGCCAAAGACGTAATTTCACAGCAGTTAACAACTTCACTCTTTAATTTTGAATGCACTTTTACTACTGTCATCTATGAGGATTATTGGTAGCTAAAACTTCAAAATGGAATGCAATAGATGAAAAAATACAGATGTGTTGAGAGGGAGCTCTATTTTAATAGAATAAAGTAGATTATGATACTTGTTGCCATATGGCAACAGTATGCATTAGAGGGTTAAATTCTAAGGAATCTACGATCCTCTCACTTGAAGGTTCTGTTCTAGCCATAATATTCACGTATTCGTGATAGCGAAATATGCCTAAAAATCATTGAGCCTCGAAATCACCGCCATTCCCACCAATTGACTAAAATTCACAGTCCCTTTTATTTTACAAAGTGTGTCAATGTTACCCTGGAAGTTCAATTTCAAAGAACAACGACATCGTTCAAGAGAAACATTAAATCAGTTTCTTATTTTAGTGTCGCATTGCGCAATACATCAAAAGATCTTTTTTCGGTCGATGTAATTCTTGAAAACATTAATTCAAAACCCAATCTAAGCAACAATAATAAAAAAAAAATATTTCGAATGATGTGTGAACTATGAAGAAGAACAAAACTACCGACCTCAATCTTCAAAACGAACGACTAATTCGACATGAGGGAAATTGACGCGAATTTGTCCGTCACACGACGACAGTTACAGTGAATTGAAATCTGTAACTTTTTACCACCTTGCAGCTAAAAAAAACCAATGGAAACAGTGGTTGAAAAAACTGATTGAGATCTCTGGCTCTGGATTCGGAAATCTTGAATCGGGAATAAAGAACTCCATCGAACAAAAACAAATCGAACAAAGAGAGAGTGAATGGCGGTAAAAGCATCGCGTGACCTTTTGTTTTTGGTGTCCATTTATAGAAAGCGATTATAGGTACTCCTTGTGTGTTAGTTGAGATACTTTAACCTTTCGGCCTATTACTTTTGTCCAATTTGCACTTTCTTTTACATTGAATCATATGCTAGTGAGCAACGAAAGTGGTTGTATTTTTTTTATCCAGTTTAGTTGTTTCAATTAAGAGTGTGGGTCATTCTCTGTAAAAGGGACAAATCGATGTGTGTGTCCCGGATACTTCACTCTTTATTTTCAAATTATATTTGCATATTTGTGATTTATTGGTGTAAACTAGTCCACAACCTAACTAGTCCCACTTAAAAAATATCACAAATAATTAGTATGGTAGGTACATATATATTCCAGCTTGTGTAATTGTTCAGAGAACCGCTTATAAGCTTTCGTCAAGTGGGACATACACAGAAAGAGTTTTCACAAGCACAAGAGACACACAAAGGAAAGACAACACAAACACATCGACAAATAACAACATTTATTGACGGTCACAAGCATCCATGCCTGACCGGGATTCGAACCCGACCTCAGCAGCTCCAACGGCTAGCATGCTAACCATTGCGCCACCGGGGCGGCACAAATAATTATAATTTACTAACATAAAATTTCATTTAACCCTTTCAGTCCCAAAAATTTACTACGCTACAGAAACATCTGATATTCACAAAATAAGCTTATTTTAGGTCAAATATACGAATTCCATAAGAAAAAAAAATCCATTAAAATTTTTTATATGGTTTTTGAAACAATGCCAAAATTCTTTAACTGTGGAAAACAACAAAATAAAAAAATATATATTACCTAAAAAGCACTTCGAGTTATATATTTTAAGGTATCTGACCATATTATTAAAAAAAATTTAGTAATCATTTTAACCGAAATAGTTTAAATTGTGTTTTAAATATGTGGAACTGAAGTGAACTTATCAAAAATCAGGAGAAACGCTTGTTGACTATTTTCTAAATAAAAAAAATGGTAGTTCTGACTTCTATTGAGATAAAAGTAAAATTTTGTCCTATAGAACAGAGTGTGAAGAATCGAATAATGTGTGTTTGGATGTCATAGCGGGACATAAGCATTTTGAAAAAAATATTGAAAGTGATGATGCCAAATGGCATCACTGGGACTGAAAGGGTTAAATACCCGATTTGTCTCTCCCTCACACTGTCAATGCTTGCTTTTACAACTTTTATCGTCCTAAAAATAGCCGTTTTAAATATATAATCCTTTTTGGAGGAACTATGTATTTATGGTTAATTAGTTTCTGTAGTTTCCGAAAATGCATCATATTTTTTGACCATTTGTAGTTTTTGGTAATTTTATGAGTATGTAATGTCCCTGTGTTATAGAGTCACTCCTATAACACTGCTTTAAGGTTCAATTAAAAACTTACTAGACGACTAAGAAATCGAAATTAAATTGGCAAGTTATTCTTAAAGGATTGAGGCTGCAGCCATCAGTTGTTTTGATCCATGATTGATAGAGTTTTTAAGTACTTTTAATATTAAAAATATCGTGGGAGTCTTTTACTGTCGTCACTCACTCAATCTCATTTACTGATAATAGAAAAGTGCGAATTTTTTTTAACTAGTATCAAATTGTGGGCATTTAAATGTAGATTAACATACATTGGTGGCCAAGAGTGTAGAAATTTTAAAATAATCTATCAATAAAAATATATAAAATATATTCTAATAATAATAAAAATATAAAACTTATAAAAAATAGTATGAAAATAAAAAATGTATATTAAATATTAATATATTCTACAAGCGCACAAAGTTGAAAGACTCGAAACTTTGAAAAAATGTCCATACTTTTAGTCACCACTGCACAATCCCTGAACCTTATAAAAAAATCTTCGCGAAAATGATATTATTTGGCTTTTGCGACGGACAAAAAAAAACGCATGCCTTAAGATATTTCACGAGATTCGTATCTTCTTCTACGTTATGATAAAGAGTTAGGGTTAGTTTTAATTATCCTTAAACTAGGGCTATTAAAGACGGGTATCGTAATTTAGATCCACAGTCGCGTTATCATCAAGAGATTTATAACGAATAACTGTAAAGTAAAATGCTGTTGCAATTTTTTACGCAGAAGTCATTTACTCTAATCACCATACACATATTATATTTATATAAAACAATTTATTACATTGAAATTATACAAATGCCAATATTCAAGTATGGTCGGTGTCAACCTCAGCACTTGACCAGGGTTCTAAATTACGACGCCAGTCACCAATTGGCCCTCACGTAGCTCTAGTATGACGGTATTTCAAACTTACCCAGCCAAACTTTCCCATTTAACCCTTTTAGTCCCAAAAATTTACTACACTACAGAAACATCTGATATTCACAAAATAAGCTTATTTTCAGTCAAAAATAAGATTTCCATAAGAAAAAAAACATTTTAAGTTTTTATGTGGTTTTTGAAATAATGCCAAAAATTTTTAACAGTGGAAAACAACAAAATAAAAATATATATATTACCTAAAAACCCTTCGAATTATGTATTTTAAGGTATCTGACCATGTTATTAAAAAAATTAATAATTATTTTAACCGAAATAGTTTATATTGTGATTTTAATATGAGGAACTGAAGTGAACTTTTCAAAAATCAGTTGAAACGCTTTTTAGCTATTTTCTGAATGAAAAAAATAGTACTTCTGATTTCTATTGAGATTATCGTAAAATATTGTCCAATAGAACAGAGTGTGAAGAATCGAATGATGTGTGTTTGGATGTCATAACGGGACATAAACATTTATTAAAAAAATTATTGAAATAAAGTGATGATGCCAAATGGCATTACTGGGACTGAAAGGGTTGAAGAAAAAACTAGCATTCCTATAGAGAAATAGAGATATATCGTGTACTCTGTCTATAGGTTTAGTGCGCCTTTTATTCAAACAAACTTAACACTGAAACAACATGCGCAACTTTTGGGGCAAGTCAAAAAAGCATGCTATGTTTTCGGTGTTGCATGCGCATTATATATTGTCTGTTGCGCATGCTCAGTATCTAAAGAAGTTTACGTCAGTTGTCAAGTATGGAAAACATGTATTTTTTTAAAAAATGAAATCATCGAATGGGTCTGAATAATTTTTTTACTACACTCTCAGAAATAACACTTTCATTTTTGACGATTCATGAATGCTCAAGCCTCATTTCGTTAATTTTGAGGGTTGTTCTTTAAACTATCACGTGACTTTTGAGTAAACGCGAATCCTCACTTTTACTATCATGATTTGACGATTCTGTATCTTGATTTTGAGGAAACTGAACATCATTGTTGTACTCACATGCTCAAAAATGACGAAATATTTCTTTAGATTAGGCGACATTCAAATCCTCATAAAAATGGCGATTCAAATTTCCTCACTTTGAGGAAACGAAAACTCGGAGCAGTTGCCAGTAACGGAATCTTCAAAATTAAAGAAAATTTCGTCCTTTTTGAGCATTCATTTATTAGAGTGTATGAATGTGTGCAACACATATAAAGACAATTATTCAATACAACAAAAATATTTCCCCCAGTTTTTAAAAGTGCAATTTGTCCCATTTATAGAGAATGACCCGTGTACAGAACTATGAATATCAATGTAAAAAATAGATATGAGATGGAGAAGGCTCTAGTTTAGTTTTTGGATCTAAAATACAGAGTGGTTATAAAATAACGCTTGCTATTCGGAGTCATTATCACAGACATTACTAAATCAGACACAGTGTTGGTTGGTTGATATACATATATTTTCAGGCTTGTGTGCTTGCTCAGAGAGCCGCTTATATAAACCTTCGTCAAGTAAGACGGTCACAACACACACACACACTCAAACTCACATGCGCACATATACGTGACAGATGCTGCCATCTATCACGCGCCACCTCCACAATATACATGTCCCTGAAGGGGAGGGAAATAGTCTCCAGGAACCTGTACCCGTGGGAAACTGCGCAATGACCGCCCACAGGACTTTCGGACCCAACAGATTTAACGAGCACGTAATCCGCATATATTCGGTGAGTTTTCAGCGACCAGGACTCGATCGCGGGACCTTCCGTTCCGTAGATCGAGACACTGACCACATGGCGCCTCACAGCCATATCAGACAGAGTATCTTAACACCGAATCACATCGCATCTCCTCAATTCATTGGTATTCAACAAGGTATGCTGTCAAGAAAAGACGACCATCCATTCTAAGAACTCTTAATTCGAAAAAAGAACATTTCTGCACGTTCTGGGGAAGGTGAGGATGAGGGGAGCGCGACGGACACTCCCAGATGCTTAGGCAGACGATTTCGATTAGCATGCACGGGGCCCTTCCGGTCCTGCCAATGTCGATAAACTTTTAACTTGGGAATTCTATTGGAGTAAGATAAGAAGGAAGGATTGGACATTAGATTACGTGCACACACATTCATTAATGCGGGATTAATGAATGAGACTATGCAATTGTGATTGGCATTAATAATGCCAATCACATTAGCATAGTCCCATTAGGATTAGCATGTTGGGCCCATTGCAGCCAAATAGTCCCAGGTAGCCCAAAAATTTTGGACAATGTCGCATGAGTATCGGACAAACTTGGAGAATACTGGATGGAATCGATCATTTTCTACCGATTTTAACCTGATTTCCCCGTTATTTGAGGTTTCACACTGGAAATTATGAAAAGTGCAATACTTAATTTTAATCTTATAGATTTTAGCAAGTGTAAAAAGCAAATATTATGTTTCTCGATATTTTTCGATCAAGAATTTTCGATTCAAATTTTTTGCATATAATATTCAAACCAATATTGCACAGCGTCGGTAAAGCGTAGTCCATTATGCATTGGGCGATAGGTATGAGCCGAGATTGACCAACACTGATGTGCTACCTGGGGTGTTGGCATTAGAATCAGGATTGAAGATTCTCGGTTAGATATCTATTGCAAGAAAAAGACCCACCAAGTACGATGGGATGGGTTCGCAAAAACTGGAGACCAAAGTCAAAAAGGGTGTTCGCGTACGATGTCTCTCAATGTACCCTGGGTGCCAGCTCAAAAGTTGTCTTCACTACTCCAAGGTTGGTTGATTGGTTGGTTGACATGTATTTTCAGGCTTGTGTGCTTCGTCAGAGATCCGCTTAAAAAAACCTTCGTCAAGAAAGACAGACACAACACACACACACACATACGCGACAGATGCTGCGCGCCACCTCCACAATTTAGCCATATCTCTGAAGGGGAGCACTCCAAGGTTGTTCAACAGTACTCAAACAGAAACTTTTTTTATACATTTAGTCTCGTGGAACATCCAGCTTTTTTAGTTTTTTTGAGTTCTTCAATTCTTTTTTAGTTAGTTTGAACTTTCGTCGCACTAGAGCTTCACAAGGGCTATTGGCGACGGGCGTCGTATTTTAGAACCACAGTCAACTGATGAGCCAACACCTGAGTTGGCATCCAATGCAACCGTTTATTGCTACATCGTACGCACATCCATAGATAACAATTTATAAGAAAGCGAAATGAGAAATACTTGAGAGCAGCGTTACCAGATTTTTGAACTTGAAAAATACTACCTTTCTTCTGAAAAAATACTACAAAATACTACGATGAGTTTATAACCCACGTGTAGCTCTAGTGCGACGATAATTCAAACCTAACCTAACCAAACTACGATGAGTTTCAGATGACGGCGCCATGGCAAAAGAAGGGTTAGAAGGAAACTGTGTTAACTTTTCACCAGATACTAAAATGCATTTAATTCTGATATGTATTCTTGGTTTGGTTTGGCTTGAATACCGTCGTACTAGAGCTACATGGGGGCTATTTTCGAAAGATTTCGTCTTTTAGAACCGCAGTCAAGTGACGCGCCAACACCTGAATAGGCACCTAACGCAACTGATATGTATTCTTGAATGTGATACATATATTAAAAATGTAAATAGATATATATTTTTTCAATTTGAGTTGTTTTGAGTCTTTTTTTTTAATTTTACAAAAAATACCACCAAAATACTACTTTTACGTGAAATACCACAAAAATACTACATCACCGATTTTTGAACAAAAAATACTACCGTAGTATCAAAAATACTACATCTGGCAACGCTGCTTGAGAGTCGTCAGGTCGGCGCAGAGACATAACATAGAGTGGACTGCGCATTGGCAAACCTAAAGTGTCCTAAACATCTAACTTACACAGTCACATGATGACTGTGTCGCGTTTGGCTCGCATCTATGGCGAGTTTACCATTTGGCGAGTTTTTCCACAACGACCTGAACACAGAGGCCGACAATCTAATGTTATGATAAAGAGCTTGGAAAGGAGCAAGATGAAATCGTAGTATGTTAAGATCTCTTAAGATTATTTTTTTATTTAGTGCGTCTATTAAGATTAGCTAGACAATTGAATGTGGATATTATTAAAAATTAATTTAAAGAAACATTAGTAGGTAATTAAATTCTTTATTATAAAAAACTAATTTATTAAAGTATACTAAAAAATTCTACAAAAAAAAATAATAAACTTAATCAAAAAACACCCCCAAAACAAAACAACAACATAAATCACAAAAATAAAAAAAAAAACCCCACACACAACTCACACACACACAAAACAAAAAACACAAAAACCAAAATAACACACACACACAACAACAATCCAACTATAAAAAAACAAACATTCCACCCACCAAACCCCCACCCACAACCCCAACCCCATAACAAAAACCCACAACCACCCCCCCACCCCCATCAATCCCCTAAACTAAAATCCCAATACCCCCCTTTAATTATAATTTAACATATGAAATCAGATTATATCATACTAGCTCATAATACCCAACCAAAACAATCAATCACAAACATCAATATATCAATCATCTAGTAGATGTTAAACTCCATCGCGCTCTAATGCGCGAGCTTTCTCTCATCTTTAGTCTTAATTATAAGAAAATTCAACTATCAATTAAAAAACTATTCTGTACTACATTTTTATAACCCACACCATTAACGATTATCAACTGAATGTGTCTTATTTATTTCTTAATAGATAATCGAGAGTACTTAATACCATTGAGCGTTTTTATTCTCAAGAATATGAAATATTCAAGTCGAGTCATTTTTATTTATTGCGTTTGTTTTTAGTAATATTGTAATATATCATGATGATGATCATATGTGTGAATCTTATTCGTGTTTCCTTCATATAAGATTCTCTCTCTTAGAGTAGATATCTTCAAATTATCGTTAGAGTGATATATATATCTGGTAAAGAGATTATTTATTTATTTTTTAATAATATTGGATATTTTTGATGTGTTTGATTTTAACTTTTGAATATGTAATTAGTGGATAGGGTACTATGAAATTAAGCTTTTTAGCTTAGTGCTGCAGAATTGTAAGGCTATTTTCGTATGATGGATCTGTTTTAGATTATATTTTCGAGATATACAATGTTGTTAGTCGATTTATTATTTGTCTTGGCATCAGAAATAGTTTGATATTTTTTATAATGTGATTTTTCTAGATCACAACACACAGGTACGTCTCTCTACCTGTGTATAGAGGATATCATCTACCCGTGTGTGTGTGTGTGTGTGTGTGTGTTATCTAGTAAGAAATAATAAAATTTTTGTGTTTTAATCATGAATATAGCATTCTATTAGATAGTTGTGTGTGTGTGTTAAGTCAACAAAAACTTTGAGATGAGCTTTCAACACCACAACACTATCCTATGCATTATAAACCAAGAGACATGTATATGATGAGAGTGATAGAGTGTGAGTTCGGGTTTGGGTTGCGAGTTATTTGCGCGCGCGCACTCTCGCTGCACTATCCTCTGTAGTTAGTAGAGCAGATGTTGCGACAATTTGGAATAGTCGTAACGAAACGGTAGCGTTAAGTTGCCATATGTAGCAACCTTTCCCTCTTGGCGATTTATGATGTTTAGGACATAATGCTAATCTGCAAGGGATAGCGGTTTTTTAGAAAAAACTGGTTTTCCATTTTCCATCGGTTTTTTCCCTAAAAAACCGGTTTTCGGTACCGTAGGGCCTCATTCAAAAAAACCGGTTTTCAATCAAAACCAGACCACCGGTTTTTTGAAAACCGGTTTTGGTTTTCCATCCCTAAGCTGCTTTACTATGAATGCGCAGTCCACTCTATGTTATGTCTCTGGGTCGGCGAGCACATGTCGCATGCCGCCCCGGTGGCTGAATGGTTAGTGTATTAGCCTTTGGAGCTGCTGGGGTCGGGTTCGAACCCCGGTCAGGCAGGGATGTTTGTGGCAGTCAATAAATGTTGTTATTCGTATATGTGTTATTCATTTCTTTGTGACTGTAAAATTTCTTTCTGTGTCTGTCCCACTTGACGAAAGCTTATAAGCGGTTCTCTGAACAAGCACACAAGCTGGAATATCTATGTATCATACCATACATGTCGCATGCAATATACCAATATACTACTACTGAGAGTCCCCCCCCCCCCCCCGTTTTGGGGAATACAGTCGTTAAACTAACTACACAGAAAAATATATTGTTTTTAAGGAACAAAATATTTGTTGTTTCAAAAACGCTTTTGTTCAATATATCGTCAACAGAAAGTTTTTCAGTACGAAATTATTTTGTTAAAATTATTTTATTTGTTCAATTAAATGGTTATGTTGATTAAAAAAAAAGTTTTGTCTGTTTGGAGTTTGCTGATTTAACAAGCACGTCTGTCTCAATGTACTTGGAGACCAACGTGATTTTTAAAGTTTATTTCTTTCCTGCATAAATAAGTTTATAGTATGACCGTGATATGACCCGGATCAAAAAAATATTATTAAGTCAACAAAAAACTGTGGTTCTCCCAACAAAACATTTTTTGTACCTACCCATGTCATAGCCGGCCCGCCAATGCAGTGGTTAGTGTTCTAGCCTCTGGAGCTTCTGGGCTCGGGCTCGAATCCCGGTTAAGGCATGGATGTTTGTGCTTGTCATTAAATGATGTTATTTGTTTATGTGTTTGTGTCGTCCTTCTTTGTGTGTCTCTTGTGACTGTCCCTTCTGGCTAGCAGGGTAATGGGCTATAAAGCCTACACTCTCCCTTCTAGAGGGCACAACCACTGCCATTTGTCATACCCATGTCATAATAGCTATATTGTGCAGTTTAATTCAGTTCTATAAAGTTACCACAAATCCAATCAACCACCTCCACCCTTTCGGTTACTTCACATTAAATTAAATTATTTTAACCCACTCTACCCAGATGTCGATCATGAGAAAGCTCCCAGTAGCTCGGATTTCCCACTTTATTAAAAACTCAAATTGAAAAAGAGAGCTCACCCCTAACCACCACCTGTTAACAAAACGAACAAACCATAAACGGCACAGCATTATAAAATCAATACGGGCTATTTTACTTTGAAAAAGGTGTAAATGGTTCTCATCCGGTTTTGTTTTGTGCAAAATGGAGAGAGCCTGATTTCCGGCAGGGCAAATGGGGCACGTGCCCCCACTTAAAAGGGGCCCCAAAAAAATTCCTCCTAAACATTTATGCTCAATACATCTGCCCTAAATTTTTTGATATGAAGAATGCAAATAATAATAATAAAAATAATAATAATAATAATAATAATAATAATAATAATAATAATAATAATAATAATAATAATAATAATAATAATTAAATTCATGAACAAAAGTTGACTATGAAATTGTGTTTAAACTCGAAATTAAGGGGTCTTAGGAGTCTTAAAAATGTGCAAAAAATTTACTACAAAGCATAGTTTGATCTTTCATGTAATTTTTTAACTACTCAATATATAAGTATAATTTTTTATATGTAATTCCACAAGATTTATTTAATATAAAACAAATTTTAAAATTTATGAAACTTTAGCCAAAACTAAAATAAATGATATTAAACATAAAGCTATTTGAACACATTGGGATTAGGCTTGCGCGGCAAATTTTGAGGTCAAAATTGAAAAAATGACCAAGAAAATCACTTTATATTGTACAAATATGTACAAACAAGGACTTATACCTAAATTCTCAGCTCAATTTTAATTAGAAATGATTTTTATAAAAAATTTTAAATCAAAATTTCATAATTTTTATTAATTTTTTTAGAAAAAAGTTCTTAAAATAATTTCTAAATAAAAATGAGCTGAGAATTTAAGTATAAGTCTTTGTTTGTACATATTTGTACAATATAAAGTCATTTTCTTGGTCATTTTTTCAATTTTGACCTCAAAATTTGCCGCGCAAGCCTAATCCCAATGTGTTCAAATAGCTTTGTGTTTAATATTATTTATTTTAGTTTTGGCTAAAGTTTCATAAATTTTAAAATTTGTTTAATATTAAATAAATCTTATAGAATTACATATAAAAAATTAAATTTATATATTGAGTAGTTAAAAAATTGCATGAAAGATCAAACAATGCTTTGTAGTACCTTCTTTGCACATTTTTTCGACTCCTATGACCCCTTAAGGGGTCTAAGGAGTCTTAAAAATGTGCAAAGAAGGAACTACAAAGCATAGTTTGATCTTTCATGTAATTTTTTAACTACTCAATATACAAGTATAATTTTTTTATATGTAATTCTACAAGATTTATTTAATATGAAACAAATTTTAAAATTTATGAAACTTTAGCCAAAACTAAAATAAATGATATTAAACATAAAGCTATTTGAACACATTGTGATTAGGCTTGCGCGGCAAATTGTGAGGTCAAAATTGAAGACATGACCAAGAAAATGACTTTATATTGTACAAATATGTACAAACTAGAACTTATACCTAAATTCTCAGCTCAATTTTAATTAGAAATAATTTTTAAAAAATTTTTAAATCAAAATTCAAAAATTTTTATAATTTTTTTTAGAAAAAAGTTCTTAAAATAAATTCTAATTAAAATTGAGCTGAGAATTTAGGTATAAGTCTTTGTCTGTACATATTTGTACAATATAAAGTCATTTTCTTGGTCATGTCTTCAATTTTGACCTCACAATTTGCCGCGCAAGCCTAATCACAATGTGTTCAAATAGCTTTATGTTTAATATCACTTATTTTAGTTTTGGTTAAAGTTTCATAAATTTTAAAATTTGTTTCATATTAAATAAATCTTGTAGAACTACATATAAAAAAATCATACTTGTATATTGAGTAGTTAAAAAATTACATGAAAGATCAAACTATGCTTTGTAGTTCCTTCTTTGCACATTTTTAAGACTCCTTAGACCCCTTAATCCATTCTCGAAAATAGTTATTTTAGGGGGATTAGGCATGCTTTCCAAGCTAATTACTTCGGCTATTTTTAGATTAACACTGTAAGAGTGGAAAATACACGCAAATATTTTATCCAGATACGTTTTGGAGCACCCAAATTTGCTCGTGCCCTGGGCCCCTAAAGTTGTAAGTCGGGCCCTAAAAATGGACATGGTACTTTAAACAAACTCACAGCCGCCCCGGTGGCTCAATCGTTATGATGTTGGCCTTTGAAGCTGCTGGGGTTGGGTTCAAATCCCGGTCAGGCATGGATGTTTGTGACCGTCAATAAATGTTGTTATTTGTCTATGTGTTATTCCTTTCTTTGTGACTGTAAATATTCTTTCTGTGTCTGTCCCACTTGACGAAAGCTTATAAGCGGTTCTCCGAACGAGCACACAAGCTGGAATATATATGTAAAATACCACACCATACCAAACAAACTCTAATTTGTAAGTGGGGGTGGGTCAGTACTTTTTTTTAAGTTTTCCAAGCTGTTAGAATTGGTTAAGAAGATAAATTTATGTTCTTAATTTATCGAAGGTTATTATACGTTTGGAGGTTTCAAGGGAACTCAATTCGTGCAGATCCAGCGGGATTAGATAGGAAATTCAAGAAGTGCGCTTACACATACAAATACAAAAACTGAACACCAACAACAGGCCAAAGGTCTAGCTAGATCGGTTCAAAGGTCTACTCATTTCATATACTCTACAACTCTACTCATTTTTTTTACCAGGTATATCTTTGTGGCGAACGCCTTAACTGGAACTTTAGTTACTTATCTTTACCTGTGACTGTGACCATTGTATTTTGTATAAATACAGCACGCGCTAATTCACTGGCGCGCACACCCCTTTTGGGTTATTTGTTATTATTTACTTTCTGTATCTTCTGTTGTGCCGCGGTTAATTTCTAATATGATTTTATGTGTTCATCGAGTGTTATAAGTTAAGTTTGTTGTTATTAGTTATTTAATAAATTTGTTATTGTTATAACTAGTTTTGATTACTTAGCATGACTTGGTGAACCACAAAATGGTGACCCGGACGTGATCCGAACACGCAACCTTCTGATATGGAGTCAGATCGGTCATCGGTCATCGGTCCTTTACCTTTGGCACGTGGTTTTCGATATTGCCTCACTGTCATCGATCGTTTTACCAGGTGGGTCGAAGTGATTCCTTTGGTTGATATTACTGCGGAATCGGTCTCCAGTGCATTCCTTTTTCATTGGGTAGCACGCTTTGGTGCACCTGCTCGAGTCACGACCGACCAGGGTAGGCAACTAGAATCTGCCACTTTTAAGGGTCTAATGCAGTGCTTGGGCACTGAAATAATTCGCACTACTGCCTACAACCCTAAATCTAATGGTTTGATTGAAAGACAACATAGGACAATTAAGGCAGCTCTAATGTGCTACAATAATGCCTCTTGGATTGATTGTTTGCCTTTAATTCGATTGGGTTTAAGAACAGCAGTTCGGGGTGATTGGGATTATTCCTCAGCTTCCCTGGTTTATGGACAAAACTTGAGATTACCTGGTCATTTTTTCTTGGAACCACAAATCTCTTTATCCCAACCAGACTTGATTGTCCAGCTTCATAAGGCTTTTAAAAACGTTAAGCCTAACCAAACTGCTTGGCATTGTCAGAAGACTGTTTATGTACCTAAAGCCCTCAATACCTGTTCTCATGTTTTCCAAAGAATTGATTTAGTCCGAAAGTCTTTACAGCCTCCTTATGAGGGTCCATATAAAGTGCTAAAACGCAGGCCTAAGATTTTTCTCTTGCAGATTAGCAATAAGGAGCGTTGGGTTTCCGTTGATAGGCTCAAGCCAGCTTTCCTGCCAGTGGAGGAATCTGTTCCGACCTCTGCAGCATTAGCCCCTCCAGCCCCTTCCTCGGCCCAACGAGTTCAACCGTCTGCAAGAGAACAGAGTTCACCAGCTTCAAGTCCTCCTCAAAGAATCTACATAACAAAGCGTGGAAGAAGAGTCCGCTTTCGGTTCTGATGTCTTCCTTAGCGAACTGTCTTTTTCTCCGGGGGGAGTGCTGTGGCGAACGCCTTAACTGGAACTTTAGTTACTTATCTTTACCTGTGACTGTGACCATTGTATTTTGTATAAATACAGCACGCGCTAATTCACTGGCGCGCACACCCCTTTTGGGTTATTTGTTATTATTTACTTTCTGTATCTTCTGTTGTGCCGCGGTTAATTTCTAATATGATTTTATGTGTTCATCGAGTGTTATAAGTTAAGTTTGTTGTTATTAGTTATTTAATAAATTTGTTATTGTTATAACTAGTTTTGATTACTTAGCATGACTTGGTGAACCACATCTTCAATAATTATCAAGATTGTATTTGAATTCGTCTACTCTCTTCGAGTATTCAACATAATATGGCAAAGATTCCACTCATTAATAACTAATTTGTAAAAATTACGTTTTCTTACCTCCCTTTTGAAAGCATGATTTTTTTTAAAAAAATTCTGTCCAAGTCCTCCGGTTCAACTAGTTAAGGGGGGTATGGGACACTTTTAACTTTTTTTTTAATATTGCAGATTTCAATCGAATTTTTTTCCCCATAAATGTATACTATATATACTTACACTTTTATATAAGGCTTTAAATTATCATTACTCTTTTTTTTAATAAAATGTGTCAAAAAGTGATGTTTCTTATTTTTGTTATAAGTCAACAAATTATTTATTGACAAACAAAAAGTTAGCATTTTCATAAACAGGAAAATGTATTTAACAAACTGTCTTTACCAATTTTTGTTATTTGCCATATTTTTTTTTTTTTAAATATTGAAATTTTTTTTAATAATTTCGCAGGTTCTTTTTTTTTTTTTATAAAAATTAATAAATAAAAAAAAATCATTTACAACAAATCCCTTAAGACAAATTAAAGAAATATGTTTGAAAAATATGTGTGGAGAGAATTTTAACACTCTATGGGCAGTAGATTTTTGCTTATATCAATTTAAAGTCAAGAAATCATCAAAAACACGATCAAGGAAAAAAACAGCTTTGAAGTTTATCCCTTTCCTAACTGAAGCTCTCCAAACCGCCCGAGCGACTAAGGATTCGATAATGTTAATCCTATCAAATATTACGAGGAATCAAAAATTATAAACATGGTTGCCCAACACAGATTTCATGACACAAAAAGCTACATATCTCACGTTCTACTGCATATATGAATAAAATTTTTGTTTTAAATTATTCCTAAATATTTGTGTTAATTTTAAAGATAATATTTTTTTTATTTTTTTTTGAAGATTTTGTGTCCTATACCCCCTTAAGCTCTAACGTAAGTCTTAAAAGTCTCCGATTGATGTCCCTGATTGATGAATATGAAGAACTGAATTAAATCTTCTCTTGTTTCCCTATTTTCCACGGAATACATGCTTAAAGATCTTATAATCTGTTATTATAATCACTTCCTGATAAATCCTTATAATCATGTTTGGAACCCTAAAGTTAATTTTGGGGGGAGGGGGGTGAAAATTGATAGACCCTAAATCTTTTCCGAGGAAGAGCGACCAAAACTGGGCAACATACACCCGAATTTCAATCATTGATATTTTCATTGTAAAAAACAATTAAAATTAAAGGCATAGAATAATTTCGACCATGTACAAATGCAAGTTGATCGTATTTCCTCTTTGAAACAGTAGCAAATGTTGTTTTCCCAAAGGAACGAGTTTAAATAAAATCCTAACAAAAACAAAATAGAATCTACATTTGGACAAAAATATCGGTTACATTCTTTTCAACCTTTTTTTAAATACATCCCTATATACGGGTCCACCCCCAAATTCAAATTTTTTTAATAGATTTTTTCTATTGTTTTGTTTTCCCGCAAACAGAACTAGAAACATCCTCTTTACGGTTCAAGAGCAAGAGCTCTTTTTGTATTTAAATAGCGAAGGGGTCCCCTTTGAGGGTTTTTGTGAAGAGCCCTTTTGTTTAGGACCCTCGAGTTAGGGGTCTATGTTTAGAAGGGGTGAGGGTGTAAAGTGAGCTATCTCTCTCAGACGACTAATTTTAAAAATTGTAGAGAGGTTACTAGAATTGGCGAAAATTCACCAATTTAAGCTGATTTTTCTTTTTTGAAAGTTTAGTTTTGTTTTTAGTGCTACAGACGCTGCGTACGATGTCGCCCTTAATGGTGCGTTGGGTGCCTATTCAGGTGCTGGCTCATCACTTGACAGTGGTTCTAAAATACGACACCAGTCGCCAATAGCAATCGTGCGACGATAATTCAAAACCTAACCTAACATTTAGTGCTACAGTACCCTCTACTAGGGTGACAGTACGTTGTGTAGTTCACAGTACAGTTTGGTTTGTTATTCAGCAATCTAGCTATGAAAATTGTGCAAATAGTCTCTAATTGATTTTTTCATAGTTTTTTTAAAACAAAAACAGCATAGATAAAATATGATTCGTGAAAATTAAATGATGATATCATAGTCGAAAGTTAATTACGGAAACGGTTGTTTTCATCGTGTGATCAGCTGAATGAAAAGAAAAAATCGATGTCACTTCCAACTCATAATTTCTTTTTAATGCTGAGAAAAAGCCATTTGGTCATGTATCCTTATGGGTCAAATGCCCCTAGTTCCTCCTATGCATTAAAAATGCTCTGAATTGGACAGTGAATGTTACTTCGCCTTGAATAACGTCGTATACAGTAAAAAAAAATATGTTGATTTTACAGGTAATGAAACAAATTCACAGAAAAGAAATGTTAATTTCTAGAAACACCCTGTTATTGTCTTGTGTTGTTTTTTTCGTAATGACCAAGACTGTTTTTTCCTGTAAAAGTATACACTATTTAAAGTTAAAACTTTTTTTTTCTATTGTTAACCACGTACGAGCATTAGACTGCAACTGAACAAGCATTTTAGCTGTTAGTTGCAACACTTTGTGTCGAACTGGCTTAGTTAGGAGAGCTTTGGATTGAAGGTCGAATCTACGGGCCCGTGGTACGAACCCGGGTTTGGCACTTCATTATTTCTCGGTAATATTGTGATTAGTATTGTATCTCCTCCTGTCACTGGAGTGACCAGGGATTTATTTTCCCATCGGAGGAGATAGAATTTGACTTTTTCTTTACAATATGTCGATTAAGGGGTCTAAGGAGTCTTAAAAATGTGCAAAGAAGGAACTACAAAGCACAGTTTGATCTTTCATGTAATTTTTTAACTACTCAATATACAAGTATAATATTTTTATATGTAATTCTACAAGATTTATTTAATATGAAACAAATTTTAAAATTTATGAAACTTTAGCCAAAACTAAAATAAATGATATTAAACATAAAGCTATTTGAACACATTGTGATTAGGCTTGCGCGGCAAATTGTGAGGTCAAAATTGAAGATATGACCAAGAAAATGACTTTGTATTGTACAAATATGTACAAACTAGAACTTATACCTAAATTCTCAGCTCAATTTTAATTAGAAATAATTTTTAAAAAATTTTTAAATCAAAATTCAAAAATTTTTATAATTTTTTTTAGATAAAAGTTCTTAAAATAAATTCTAATTAAAATTGAGCTGAGAATTTAGGTATAAGTCTTTGTTTGTACATATTTGTACAATATAAAGTCATTTTCTTGGTCATGTCTTCAATTTTGACCTCACAATTTGCCGCGCAAGCCTAATCACAATGTGTTCAAATAGCTTTATGTTTAATATCACTTATTTTAGTTTTGGTTAAAGTTTCATAAATTTAAAAATTTGTTTCATATTAAATAAATCTTGTAGAACTACATATAAAAAAATTATACTTGTATATTGAGTAGTTAAAAAATTACATGAAAGATCAAACTATGCTTTGTAGTTCCTTCTTTGCACATTTTTAAGACTCCTTAGACCCCTTAATAAAAACAGCTTTTGTTTTAGGTTAGGTTTGAATTATCGTCGCACTAGAGCTACACGAGGGCTATTGGCGACGGGCGTCGTATTTTAGAACCACAGCCAAGTGACGAGCCAACACCTTAATTTATTCGTCGGATATTTTTGGCTGCACGGGCCGTTTATAGGTCGGCAGTTATTTTGGTGATGCCCGGACCGAACCTGGGACCTTTCGCATATGCTAGGCAAGCGCCTAACCGACTAGGCTCCCTAGCCCCAGCTTTTGTTTTAAATTTACACATTGGTCGGATACATGAAACAAATTTTCTCTGTAAATTACACGCAGTATTTTTCTGCCATACCAGCTGACAATGTTTTCTGTGTAAAAAAATATAAAAAATGACTTTTTTTTACACTGCAGATGACCTACAAGTTTCATAAGACACTATACTTGGCGATACCTTGTCGAACACAAGTTGGCGCACAATAATTTGCTGAGTCGCCAACCCGCAGCTGTTGGTGTGCGTAGCGGAACTGATGTGGCGACAAAAGTGTCACGCTTTGGCGACCCGAGTACACGGGAGGTCTGTATGCTTCAACAAGAGGAGTCACGAGAGGTGTATAATACGGGTCTTCAAACAATTCAAACCATTCAGCATACCTCTTGCTGATGTGCTTCAATATTAGATATTATATTGAGTTTCCTCTATACTTAGATGGTTGTGCGGGTAGTGTCATATTACCTCTTATATTGCCACTGATGACATTAGCATTAATTTAACATCTCAACTTCGATCAGGGACTAAGGACCAAAATCCGCCAGTTTTTCTTTATGAAGGTTCCCGCTTCGTATCACAGCCATGCTATAAACGTATTTGTTCTGAAAAAAATCCTTCGAATATCGCAGAGTCACCGAGTATACTGAGACAGATGTGCTCGTTTAATTTCTACACTCTGAAACTTAACGAATCGAAACTTCTAAAATATCTAACTAACCCATCCTTAACCCTTTCAGTAACAGTGATGCCATTTGGCATAATCACTTTCAATATTTTTTTCCAAATGTTTATGTCCCGTAATGACATCCAAACACACATCAGTCGATTCTTCACACTTTGTTCCTATCAGACAATATTTTACATTAATCTCAATAAAAGTCAGAACTACTATTTTTTTATTTAGAAAATAGCCAACAAGCGTTTCACCTGATTTTTGATAAGTTCACTTCAGTTCCACATAGTTAAAAAACAATTTAAACTATTTCGGTTAAAATAATTACTAAATTTTTTTTTAATAATATGGTCAGATACCTTAAAATATACAACTCGAAGTGGTTTTAGGTAATATATATATTTTTATTTTGTTGTTTTCCATAGTTAAAAAATTTTGGCATTGTTTCAAAAGCCATATAAAAAATTTAAATGAATTTTGTTCTTATGGAACTGGTATATTTGACTTAAAATAAGCTTATTTTGTGAATATCAGATGTTTCTGTAGTGTAGTAAATTTTTGGGACTGAAAGGGTTAACTTATCTTAGACTTAATCCCTTACATATTTTCTCCCTGCTAATCATTTGGCGTTGATCACATACCTTATCAACAGCAAGGCCTGGTGTCTGTTAACGCTACCAGGACATGATTTCCGGCAGGGCAAAAGGGGCACGTGCCCAGGTCCCCCACCTTAAAAATCCCCCCCAAAATTTTCTTCATTAAACTTTATGCTCAATACAACTGCCCCAAACTTTGACTTATGACTTTGACTTTCTTGGTGGGGGGGGGGGGGGGGCAAGATCGCCAAGCACTGCGACTATAAGTCTATTGTACTAAGCCTCAGAAATGACAAAAGCACAAGAGACACACAAAGAAAGAGACGACACAAACACATAACAGATAACAACATTTATTGACAGTCACAAACATCCATGCCTGACCGGGATTCGAACCCAACCTCAGCAGCTCCAAAGGCTAGAATCCTAACGAGTGTGCCACCGAGGCGGCTGCCTCAAACTTTAATCTGAAGTAAACAAAAATAATTGAATTCCTGAACAGAAGTTTACTTTGAAATTGTGCTTAAACTCTGAATTAATCAATTCACAAAAATAGTTATTTTGTATTGATTAAGCATGCTTTCCAAGCTAATTACTTCGACTATTTTTATTTTTTTGATAAACACTGTAAGAGATGGAAATACAAGCACATATTTTATCCAGGTACGTTTTGGGGCCCCCAAAATTTGCTCGTGCCCTGGGCCCCAAAAGTTGTAAGTTGAACCCTGAGCACTACGTGACAGTCCCGCTCATATATAATCAGTGCTGTATTCGTAAAATTTGCACAGGGTATACTGTGGCTTATTAAAAAAAATGACAGGGTATACTCTTAATATGAGTTGAGGTACTTGGTAATAAAATTTACAAAAATTCATAAACTGTCATTCAAGATATAAAAATAAAACTTGGTTTAAGCTGCACATAAAATAAACTTAACTTTCTCGTCCCCGTACTGCTTTTGATTGGACATTAGTCGCTGCCCGATGGTTCACCAACCATGATCTCGCATACCTCTTTGTTACAACAGATCAAGTTGTGGTCCATTAGCATTAATGAACATTAAACTTAACAGTAGAAACCAGTGACGATGCCTTCAAATCAGTTATTATGATGTTCATTAAACTGAAGCCCCGTTCACACTCTGTCGTTGAGCAGGGCAAAGTTGATATTGTCATTAGCAGATGTTTTAGATCAGTGGTTCCCAACCTTTTCTGGACCATCGCCCCTTTTGTTAGGTTGACTACCACATATCGCCCCCTTTTAATTTTCATGTTTCTCCAATAATAATTTGAGTTAAAATATAACTAATAAAGCAATTTTATCATTTTAAACACTAACTACCTCATATAAAAACAACCAAAGCAGCTTTATCCGGTCACTCTTAAATAAAATAGAAAAATAAAATGTTATACTATTTAACAGATTTTTTTTTTAAGAACAAAAGTTAAGTAATTAACTAAGATCTTTAAACTGGATTCTGCAAAATTTAAGAGTGTTGACTATAAAAATTAAAGAAAAATTGAATGTCGAAAACTTTTTAATTATTTTATCTTTTGTCAAGTTCATGTGCAAGTTTTGAGGCAAATGTCCAACTGATCTCTTTGTTTAGTAAGGAGCTGGATGATAACAGAACCAAATCATTTTTCAGCTAAATGTGTTGACGGGAACGAGATGAGAAGTGGTTCGTTTATTTTTACCACAGTTGTGGATAATCATAAAATAAGTTTAACGCACGCTAACTCATAACCTATCTGCTTGAAAATGATTTTCGCCTCGCAGTCATACTTCAGATCGACTAACTTCATCGCCCCCCTATCGCCCCCAAACTATTTATTGCCCCCTTGATAACACAAATCGCCCACTTGGGGGCGATCGCCCCCAGGTTGGGAACCACTGTTTTAGATCGTCTGGCAAAGATTTTGGATTTTCAGAGAAATCTTGCAAGCTGTGGATTGCTTGCCCCTCATGATGAGGTTTATGATTTTTTCAAAATTACAATAAAGTGTCAAACTCATTAAAAAAAATTAAAGGGCATACGCTAATTTGGAAAATAATCACAGGTTATACTCTATTTTTTCAAATAAACCACAGGGTATACTCCGTATACCGCCGTATACCCCCCAATACAGCCCTGTATATAATGCCGCATCACTCTCCAATTAAGCTACAGTTGTACGATTGTCCAATTCGTAAGTATTTTTACCCCCAAAGAAGCCATGTAATTGAAAGGGGAGCGGACACCCCCATTCCCTTTCCTACCTCGATCGGGCTGGCTAATGCTAAGTCTATGGGGAAAAAATGGTTTTTGTTCCATAAAAAAAGCAAAGAAATTATAGGAATATTTTGATGCGGTTTTTTTTAATTCATAAAACTCCAATAAAGGTGTGCTTTTAGAGGTTATTTTTTTAAAAACGTATTTACTTTTTTTTTAATCTTAATTTTTTTCGATAAAAAGAAAAAGTTTTTTTACGTTTTTAAAAAAATAACCTCTAAAAGCACACCTTTATTGGAGTTTTATGAATTTAAAAAAAAAACCGCATCAAAACATTCCTATAATTTCTTTGCTTTTTTTTTTGGAACAAAAACCATTTTTTCCCCATAGACTTAGAGGCGAATTTATCTGAAACGCTACGCGAACAGACGTTTTTGCTGTTCGAACACGATCGAAATAAGCCGCTCGTTCCGAACGATTTCCAAGACGATCAGAAAAGCTGATTTAACATGAAACATTATGCCCTATCGAACTCGAACACTAGCTTTTCGAACGAATTAGTACACGCCCCTTTTAACGTGACGTATTTCTGCCCTTAACCAATGAAATAATTCTAATTTTCGGACGGAAAAGACTTTTTTTTTTACAAAATTAACTTCAACTGTGATTACTTAGTGCTTGTTTATGCTTGATTTTTAAGCGGCAGCCGTGATTGTTTAGTGCGATATTCTGATTTTTAAGAGAGGAAATGGCCAAATGCAATGAAACAAGCCAAGAGAAAGCAAGGAAAAAATTTAAATAATTTGTTGATTTTTTTTTTTTTTTTTTTTTTTTGAAAAATTTAACTTAGGCACTTGCTTAAAAAAATACACGAGTGAATTTATTCAATTGGTAATATTTAAAAAAATAATCAGGTTGCACTCCCTACTTGAGGAATTGTCTTTAAATAATTTCTAAATTTAGGTTTTATATGTTACTCGGAAAAAAATAAAAACAAACAAAAAAAAGTTTCTTTTAAGAAACCTTAACAAGCCACATGCAGAAACGCAACTTTGCTTAGCCAGAATTTTTTAATAAATTCTCTCTCATCTAAATCCACAGTGTTTCCTCTGACAGCTCGGTATCTTTCCTATTTTACATTTTCTTCTTCGCTTTAACACAACAACAGCAGCCGACATTAAAAAAAATATCGTTCGTTTCGAACAGTCGAATGGTCTGAGACCACTCGCGCTCTGACGTCACTCGAATACGAGCGTTTTGTTACAGTTAAATACAATAAGCTGCAAAACGCTCTAAAAATCCCCCCGCTCCCCTTAAGGCAAAAAGTCGATTTTTATTTTAGAATAAATGTAATTTGCTAAGGTAAATGGAGATGTCTGATGTGAGCTGAAACATAAGTTTGGGAATAAGTATTGTAAAATTATTGTGGTTTATTAACATAATGTGTGTTACTATCAGAAGCGTAGCGTGCCTTGGCGGGGCCCTGTATAAAAATGTGTTTGGGGGCCCTTAGGAAGGGTAAAGATTTCTCACAAAGGGAGAAAAATGCATAAAATTAAAAGAAATATTTGGGCAGTTTTTACCATAATTTTTAATTTCAGGTATTAAAAAAAATTATAATTTATTTTTTTCAAATGCGCTTTAAATGTTTGTCAAGAGGTTTATAAGGGTTCTATAAAAACGAAAAAAAAAGTTCAGCAAAGCTCATTTGTAAAATAACCAAAAAATAATAACAAGGAACGGCCGTTTTTCAAAAACACCGATGCCAAAGAAACTGGTTTAAACTGGCCTTCCGAAAATAACTGTTTTTCAATGAAACCGAAATCACAAAAAAAAACGGTTAGTCTTAAAACTGGTTTCGCTTTTCCATCCCTAGATCATTACAAGGTAAGGACCGGGAAGTCAGAAACGGAAGGTAAGGACATTCATGCTTTTTTATGTTGAAACTAACTCCAGTTTAATAAAAATGGATCTTTTTGCTTCCTGTACTCCACGTAAACATATTTATAGTAAAAAAAATCAATTATCAAGCAAAAATTAGCCTTACCTGGGTGACTGTAAGGAAAGCATTAAAACCTCGCAGCCAATTTTACTGAGTTTTTTTTTTAATGTTGGGCTGATTGGTGAATTTTAGCAAAAATATGTGGCTACTAACTGAAATGTGAATTTTCTGCAATATAGATTTCATTGTTGAAGAATCACTGTAGCTCAATCCAGTGCCTCGCTTCCCCACTTTAGGAATGAGGTCAGTGAATGTACCAAAACCCAGGGACATAGTTAGGAGACGAGAAAAACACATTATAAATATTAAAAGCCAAAATTTAATGGAATTAATTTTGTTAAGTTACAGTATTAGTTCAATTTAAAATATAAATGAATGTAATTTTTAGCTCAGAAATATGTTGGCTTGAGCCCTAAACTAAAAAAATTGACATTTGGGACACACTACGGTAAGGATTTTTCTGCATTGTTCTGTATTCTCAATTTTTTTGGAGTTTCTTTGCTTTAAAATTCCGTTTTGCAATTATATAAGGGCCAGTCCTTTAGTATAATAAGAATTTTTTTTAAGAAATATTAATTTTTTTAAGGTTATTCCCAAGGGACATAAAATTAAAAATTATTTTAGAATTGCCCAGTTATTCATCATAATTATGTATCTGTCACTTTTTCCAAAATTAAAATTAAATTTACACTCTCCTTGCCTTTTTTTCGGCAAATTGATTTATTAAATCATTTATAGATGATGATGACTTTAGTTTTTCGAAAGTTTCTAGCTCTATGGACGACATAGTGACAGGTCTGACAGGCGTTCCTGTCCCATCGAAATTCTTAGGTAATTTTTTTATCAGTTTCAATTCTGAAAAACTTCTTCAAGCAGTTGTGGTTGTAACTGGAAGCGTCAAGAATAAAAAGCATGCTGTTATTACCTCGGGAAAACTGGATGCAAGACTATTGAATTTTATCAGCAATAATTCAAAGAGTTCCTTAATGGAATGAATTTTTTGAATTTCAGATTTTATGCATGTTTTTAGAGCCTTTAATTGATCATAAGTTTAACTGGGATGTCTTTACTGTAAAAAGCCGACAGTTTTGTGTTCCTGAAGCGTTTAATATCTCTTCGTTTGAAGGAGACAGGAGTTTCTCCGGATTAGTTGTAATATTTTGAACATACTACTCAGGTCGCAAAGGCTCTGAAATCTTTGTTTCCGCGTATATCTATGTTCCCGCAGCCCACAGTAGCCGATGTTGGGTGTTGACAACTTTTGAACGCACGCTTTACGCGGGAAAAAGATAAATTGTTTTTTTTTTTACTTTTGCCATTTGTGAAAAAAAATTGGGAAGTTTTTATTAATTTTTGATTACGCACGTAAGGGGTCCCCGTGGCCCGGGGGCCCCGTATAATTGATACGGCTGATACGGCGGTAGCTACGCCCCTGGTTACTATTTTTATTTCCACAATAAAGTATTCGAAGCTTCAATATATTGCTCCTTTAACCAAAACATTTTTTGGTGCTGCCATCTATAGAGTGGTCTTAAAATGATTTGAAAAGGCCCATAGATTGTACTGTTACGCCACCATCGCCAAAGTTTAAGATTATATAAAAAAAATATTATTTTAAAAGGAACAAATGAATTCTTTTATTAAATATATGTCATTAGATTTGTGGTAGATATAGTTAATCAACAAAATTTACCCCTGGTTAACCTTTTGCTTAATTGTTGCTTATTTACTATCTTTTTTATTTATGCTTTTTATGCCGAAATAATTGATAAAATAAGTTTTAATGCTGTTTATCATTGTGTTACAAAATCTACCTTAAAAGTCTAATCATTTAATATCGTTTGAGTGGAACCACGAGATTTCAAGAAATCTCGCTGGAATGTTCGAAAAAAATTATGTAATAAATATAATATTTTATAATCTTGAAAGGATTGTACATTTTTCCCACAGAGGCTAATTCAAAAAGAATATTCTACATTAATGCGCAAGTCTAATCATCTTTGAAAACCCTGTTTGCTAAAAAGGACAATTACCATGGGGATATTGAATAAATTCGATGCAAATTATGCAGGGATAATTTTTAGATTTTAGTCAGAACGCGAATAAATGCTTTGCTAAACCTATAAAATGTTTTTCTTTTTGTTAAAGATCCATATCCATTTATTATTTGTGAAAAAGAGATTTTTTTTCCTATTACATATTTATGGTAAAAAAAAAATTAATGTCCTTTTTCATCCAGTAAAAACTTTTTTTAAAAATTTAATCCAATGATACAAATAAAAGTGAGTGCTTCTCAGCAATTTCAATAATAATAGTTTAAAAGATAGTTCAGATCAGAAGAATAGCAATTTTGTGAAATTGTCACGTGTTTTGCAACAATGAAAGGAAAAACATTTAAAGGAGAAATATTGTTCCCACCAAAAAATTAAAAGTTCCCTACTGAGATATAACAACAAGTTGCTACTATTACAAATATTTACCGACTCGCTGGCGCAATGGTTAGTGCACTAGCCTTTGGAGCTGGTGGGCTCGGGTTCGAATCCCGGTAATGGCATGGATTTTTGTGCTTGTTAATAAATGTTTTTATTTGTCTATGTGTTTGTGTCGTCCTTCTTTGAGTGTCTCTTGTGACTGTCTCTTCTGGCGAGCTGGGTAATGGGATACACTCTTAAAACGAACCAGCGATTTAAACTCAGTCTGAGTTAATTTCACTCCTTCAGTCTGGAAAATGCACTTCTCCTGGAGGATGAATCCTTTGTGTGTTAAACCTCCGACAGGATCACTCCAAACGAGTGATTTTAACTCAGTCTGAATTAATATTCACTCCCAGTGTCGAAAATGCACTTCTCCAAGTGGAGTGGATTTCACTCTTTTTTTTTAAGAGTGTATAAAGTCTACACTCTCCCTTCTAGAGGCCGCATTCACTGTCATTGTCATTGCAAATATTTTAGATAAATACTCCGACTTGTGTGCTTGATCAGAGACCCGCTTATGAAGCCTTCGTTAAATAAAGTGAGACACACACAGAGTAAATTTGTACTGTCACAGATAAAGTAATATAAATCTAGGGAGAAGCCGGGAATCGAACCTGCACCCGTTAGATTGTCTGATAACTGTATAAGTTGATTTTTTAAAAAAATCATTTAGTCATTTATACTTTATATATTTTTTGAAACACTTGTAAATATGAAATTTTTTCGTAAAAAGTAATTAACCCCCGATTCAGTTGTTCCTAACCGGTGGTACGCGGGAAATTTTCATGTAGTACCCGTGAAAGTTTAGCGATCGTACACGGGAAAAACCGATTGATTTTGTAGAGAAGTTTCCTTAGCAGGCCACTTTGGCGATGATAGCGAGTGATCGCCTAAACTGGTAAAAGGAAACCAGTTCCTACCACAGAGATCATAGTTAAAGTAATAGAGTGGTAGATCACGTGACCTTTCAATGCTAACGAAGGGACGCACAAAGACCTCCCAGAAGAGCCCCAATGTAGCCAGTGTTGTAGGTCACGTGATCTGGCACTCTAATACTTTAACTACTATCTCTGTGGTTCCTAGCTACCAAGATTCACGATTGTCTCCATCCTCCAAAACTTTTCGGGACTGGCAATCAAAAACAATTCTGCGCATGCTCACGAAATCGACCACTTTCCAGCAACCACGTCTTTTTGGCGATGTTATTGTTGGCGATTATTTTGCTACGGTATTTCGTTAATTCGTTTCGATTACACAAATGTACACACGTGGCTTACAAGTATTATTTATTTTTATGCTGATTTGATTTTAAAATTATTGTTTTCAGTTCATAAATAATCTTACTATTAATTTATATTATATATATTTTCTTTTTAACGTGTTCGTGTTAAAAATGGTAGAACCAAGTCAGCACGTTAGTCCTCGGTCCCCTGACTGGTTGTTTTTCCTTAACACGAAACTTTACTTTTTAGGATTATTTTAATAAGTTTTGCCTGGTAAATGCTTAAAAGCTAAAATATTAGTCTTTATTTTGTGAGCCTTTTACTTGCATAGAGCTGTATCAAATAGATTTAAACGCCCTAGTTTTAGGATCCTAATGCGATTTTCATTTTTTGTTAGTGTAAAAAATTGTGAATAATTTATGACATCCTATACTTAATTACATTGGTTTTGCTAGTGTGTCATCAGATTTTCACTAATCTAGCTCCTTTCCTTATGTTTTAAATTCCTTCACCTGGTAATTAATAATGAGCAATGCTTTGTTTTCTCTGCATTTAGGTGTAAACTAAATATACCTTGTGTCTGCATGCTTGTTAAATTTAATATAGCATGCATTTACAAGTGTTTTTTTTTCTGTTATTTATTTTTTGCCGCCTGCACATCATTTGGACACTATGACTCATGACTTCTTTGGTGGGGGGCAAGTTCGCCGAACACTGCCACCTTGGGTCTATTGTATTCAACCCCAGAAATGATACAGTCACAAGAGACACACAAAGAAAGAGACGACACAAACACTTAGACAAATAACAACATTTATTGACATCATCATTTGGACACTGGAATTAGGTAGTCGTGTAGCTCTAGTGCGACGATAATTCAAACCTAACCTAACCTGGAATTAAGTAGAAGGACCTCACCAACATCATTTGCCTACGTTTAGGTCAAGTCAGACTGATTAAACCACAGAAATGGACATGCTTTCCTTAATAGATGTATCAAGCATATAAATGCACAACAAAATAAATGCTTTTCGATGTCATTTCTTTACTTTTATTCTTTTTGGGTTTGGTATGTTCTTGTATGTCTTGTATCCTGCAGTTATGTAAAAATAAGATTCCCGAGGAAGGTATTGATTATGTTTTGCTAGGAAAAGCTTTTCATAGGTCTTTAAAATTGATATTGGAGCTCTAAAGTATAAACTGAAATATACACTAATTAAAGGCAGGGTTGGAAAAAAGCCTGTTTTTTTTTTAAATAAAACCAAAAACATGTTTATTTTGTTTGAAACAGGTTTTTTTTTTGTTTAAAACATGTTTTTTTTTAACAATTAAATTTTGGTTATTGAACAAGTTGTTTAGGTTTAAAAAAAACATGTTTTTTTTTGCATTTTGGTGTCCTATATTTACTTCCATCCCCAATAATTTTAGGCATATGCCTTGCATCTTTATTTGTCGAAGAATCATAGAATACAAGAAATCCTTCGATAATCTGGCTATTCGGTGTCTTCCTTTGATTAAATCGGATGGGCTAATAGAAGAATTTATAAACTAATAATGTAATACTAGTTTATGTTTGGTATTATTTAAATGAACTAAAATTATGTACCACATTGAGGATTAGCATAAATCTCACAAATTAATGGCGATAATAAATTAATGAATATTAACAAATGTCAGTAGTGTCCCATTTGGGACCTAAAGTATCACATACAAGGTTTACCATTCCATCAGGGTCTACTATTTATCACAATCTTAATCTTTAAGGTAATACAGCAAACTGTACACGAACTGTATTTGGCCAATAAATTATAAAACATATAATAATTAATAAAATTGTTTTAAACATGTTTTTTATAACTATGTTTTAAACATAACAACCCTGATTAAAGGTAATTTATAATTTTAATCAACTGTTGAAAGTTTTTCTAGTTTATAAAGAATATTGTTACAGAAAAAAATTGACCTTAGAAAAGACGAAACCTTGAACTAAAAAATTATACCTGTTATTTTACAAGTACAAAAATTGTCGACCAACAACAGGCCAGAGGCCCAGCAAGGTTGGTCCAAAATATATCTAATTCCTTACCAGTTTCCAATAGTTATCGAGATTCTTCTTAAAGTCTTAATGATTTGTTAGTTATTTTGTTTAATTCTTTTGAATTTTTAAGAATGATTGAAATATAACATCTGGCATATTCCTTTTAAAAGTTCTGAATAATATTAAGAGTACTACTGAATACATATCAAAGCTACAAATTAAAAGTTCAAAGAGAAGGATGTTTTTGAATTCAAATTTTTTACATGTATTTCTTTATTCTATTCCTGTTTAGGAGTTGAGTATAAATTAAAGAAAAGTTTAGTTAAAAGGGCACTGTCTGATAATAAATTGAAATTCATTTTACCGTTTTTTAAAATAATTCTTTTGGATTATTTTATGCATGTGCTAAAAAAAAATCCTTCTTACTTACAGAATTCATTGCATTATTTTGAGTACCACAAAATATTTATTAAAGCTATCAGTACTAGGTCTGAGAAATATAAAAAAAAATTATTATTAGTCTTTTGGGGGATGCCACTGTTGGTGATTGCTTCATTATTTAAGCTAGAATTTTTAGCATTTTGTGCACAATAGACTACATTTATATACTTGTTTTTGTTTTTTTTTTAATATATGGCAAATTATGTATTAATCCTTAAATTATTTCAAAACCTACTTGTACTATTGTTGTTTAATTCCTATTGTATTTCATGTGTGTTTCCATTCTGTTGACAATGCAAGGACAATGCAAGAATAAGTTTTATACATTTGTTTTAGTTGCTTTTCCTTAACTTATGTTTTTGTCTATTACATTTAAAAAGTAAGCTAATTAACCTAATTTTGTTTTTATAAGATTTGCTTAATTTTGTGAGCCATTAAGTTATTCCTCACAAGAACTGTCAAATTGAATAGGTATCTATGGAGCCTTATAACCAAATATTGGCTAAAAAGTGTATAGTTTTCCATGCAAATTAGATTTAGAAATAAGATGTAAAAAATACATCATTTATTGAAGTAAAATTTTTAGAAAGAAATTACTTTCAATCCAGACCAACCCTACTCCTTCAGTTGTTCAATAAAAGTAACAAGTTATTTGTCAATCCATATACATTTGTATAATCATGTAACTTATTGTGAAATAAAAACGAAAATTGCTTATGAATTCCATCTTTTTTTCCTTCTTAATTACTGTAAGTTACACCAAATGCACAAAACTTATTTATGTGTAAAATTCCTGCAATTTTTAAATAGTATTAAGTTTTAAATTCTTTTAGTTCGTTCCTATTGTGGGTGAAGAAAAATAATGAAAATGGAATATATTTGAAAAGGCAATATAAAATAGTATATAGAACTTATAAATTTTTAAGAGTGATAGTTAAGACAAATATATCTGCACATATTTACTTTTAGAGAGCTAAGTGCAGTATTTTAAGGGACTGTTGAGTATTTATTAGATTTATAAATTAAAAGTTCAAAGATAGAAAATTATTAAGTGAACTGTGAATTTTCATTTAATTGTCTAATTAAAAAGTTGTTCTATAAATAAACCCTTTATCAACTGACAGTATACTTATAACTTGTAAGCATCGCATTATAAAGTCCTTGTTTCACTTTTCATTGCCCCTTTGGAGAAAAGAGGGGCAAGGTGTATCTTTTCGATTGAATATTGTATTAGTTTTAGCACATGAAAAAGAGAAATAAATTCATCACGAAGTGCATTTTATGTTCCAATTACTTTTTATACGTGCTATATTATTATTAATTGCGCAGATAGCTTTAAAACATGCAATGACAAATAATTTGAATTAAATCTTAATTCAGTGCATGAATGATTGATATAAAAATGTTAAGTGGGTATGTGATATATTTTTAATGTATATATTGAGACAGAATAGTTGAGAATGAGAATTATAAAGTATTCAAGCTGGAAATACGTTTAGTAATAAAGTTTTAAAGTAAAATTCATGATATTTGTTTAAAGGATAGGATTGTAAGTTATAAACCTGTCTTGTTCTAGCATTATATTTATATAGTGAAACTGGAAATATGGGGTCTTATTTTTGGTTATAAAGGCTAATTAGTATACCTTATCTAAGACTTATGTTCGGTGCCTACACGACTTTTACGAATCCAGCACTGTGTGTGTGTGCAAAAATCTAAATTATATTCATAAACATTTCTAATACATTTATTCTACAATGTCCTGCCGCCGTGTACGATGGAACCTTTAAAATATGAGTTGGGTGCCTGCTCAGGTGTCGTCTCGTCACTTTGACTTTGGTTTTAAATTACGTTCTTCGTCACTAAACATTTATGAAGATCTTTGACAAATGCCTTTGAGTAGGTACCGTACTTAAAATAAATATTTTATTGGAATAGATCATTTTATATCTTGTTTGAAAAAGTTAAATGTATAATCTAATTTATAGGAAAATAAAATTTATACATAATGTGACAGCTGTAAAAGGCAGAGATTATTCAGCTACAAATAAATGCACACAGTTTGAACTTTAATTTGCGTTTATTAAATCATTTAATTTTAAAAGAGGAATGCAATTCCCCACCTACGTAATTTCCTCTACTTAATTTGTGTTTTTTTTTTAACTATAAGTAAACATTTTATTTATGGCCTGTGCATGCTTGACTCAATGTACCCAGTGCTGTAACACATTGTGACAAATCACTTACATCAAAAAATAAACTAATATATAAATAAATCCTAAAAATAATATTTGAAAAAATATCCCAATGTACCCCTTTCCCTCAAGAATTAAAATTATTACTTGAACTTTCATAGAGGTTTTTAATCATATTTTTGGCAACAATTTATAATGTAAACAAAACTAAATAAAAACTTTGAAAACCGCCAAGAAAAGATACAAAGCCAAATACGACAAACTGAGCTCTTTTGCTCTTTCCCTTCAGTCATGCACTACTGAGCAGTGGAGCATGCGCAGATGCGTTTTTTGATTGCCAGTCCCCGAAAGTTTTGGAGGGTGGAGACAGTCGTCAAGATTCAGGCGATTGACGATCCCGGCGCTTTTACCAAGCGAAGAAGAAAGCGAGAAACCTGTTTTCTGCCGCCAATGTCCGCCTAATAAATCAATCGGTTTTTCCTGTGTACTCTGCACATAAGATAGAAGAGAAACGTATCCCCTTTTTTTCAAATCGCCGGATGTATCATTTGGCGGGAATTGTAGGTGCCCATCTGGTGAGTTAGAATTAAAATAACGTTGGCTAGGAATCCTTCTTAAAGATAAATCTTTTTTTATCTTTTGAATCGGATGTAAATCCGAATACCCTTTGATCTTCCGTCAAGCTGTGCTATTTTTGATGCCATTTGTTACGATTTACTTATGTGAGACACAGAGCATAAATGTGAGAATAGATTTTCTGATTGCTTGTACATTAAAAATAAACATAAAAGCACAATAAGTACCAAACTCCCAATGTTAATATTTTTGTCACAGTCATAAGCAAACAAATAACAATAACAACAAGTTTTGCACAAAAGACTATAAAAGTAAATTTTGTTTAATGATTACTTTTTTGCTGAGTTTGTACTGATTTTTTTATTTGTATATTTTTAGACCTATGGGCAATAAATAAACTAACTTTTTACCATATGGTGGATATTCACGACCATATCCACCTGAGCTTCCATTCCAAATCGCTGTAGGAAAACAACAAGCAGACAGTAGCTCCCAGACTTATTTTCAATACCACTGAGTATACAATGGGATTATGATAATGATCCTCGATGTAGTGTTGGTTCAGGCAATTTAGGCATAGACAAAGAACTTAAGAAGACTCCCTTGGAATTCCACATCTTGAAAATCGTAATGGCATTCCTATGGAAAACATTCGCAAGTCAACTACCGCCAAAATTTTAATAAAAGGTTACTAGTTTTTAGTATCATTGTAAAGAACGAAAGGAGTAGATCTCGTAACATTAATTTGTTTTGTGAAAACCACATATTTAGTATTTTTAATACTTTTTTGAAGCAAGTAAAAAATGGAGCACGCATTAAGTTCTGACTTCAAAAAATTACTAAAAATACTAAATATGTGATTTTCACAAAACAAATTAATTTTACAAAATGTACTCCATTCGTTCTTTGCAATGATACCAAAAACTAGTCACCTTAAATATCAAAACTGCGTGACGTCACATTAATATTCCTCATTGCTTTATAATTGACGTCATTTTCTTGCGTTTATTTCTTAGAGCCAACGACACGAAAAGAAGTGAAGGCACGTTACAATTTTCAGTGTTTGTGTTTCGGAGTGTCTATTGAGCCAACATTTTGCGGCGTAATAGTATTTTATGCTATTCAGCCAACATTTTGTTGAGTTGTTTTGGCTGCTTCCAGCCGACAAAATGTTGAGTTGTTGTTGCTGATGCTGTTGTTTTGTTGTTGTATTCATTTGTTGACCGACATTTTTATTGTAGGTTCTTGATGGGAAGAGAAATTGAAACTGATCGTGATTTATTATATTAAATACGCCTGTGTGTTTGGTAAACAAATCGCCAGAAAATATGAAAAAGGTAACAGTCGCTAACCCAGGTAAGTAATATTTTGGCAATTGGCTATATTTTCGAATGCACAACAACAAAAATTTTAAATCTTAATTACGGGAATGCTGCACGTGACTTATATAATGAAAAAATATAAAATGCATAATTATTCTATTACGAGTGAAGGCGATTTACGCTCATTTACGACGACTCTCTGATTTACGAAGGCGATTTACAATGTCGGCTCAATAGTCACGGCCGACTTATATAATGAAAAAATATAAAATTATATAATGAAAAAATATAAAATGCATAATTATTCTATTACGAGTGAAGGCGATTTATTTCACTCCTTCCATATTCCTTATTTCATGTGATTCGACAACATTTATCTAATTGGGGAGACTCCACCAACATTTTTTTTGATTTTTGGTTTTATTGCTATATATTTTGTCTTGAATTGTTATTGTAAATAAATATTACTGTAACTGATACCAAGCCTCATTACTTAACATTGTGTTAGTGAAGCACTCTTTCAAAAGAAGTTAATGAGTGTAGATACTCACCCATTCATGTGTTAGACCAAGTCTAGCAACTAAAAATTGTTTGATTTCTTAAAATAGTAGGAGTGATACAAGCTCTCACACCATTTAAGTACTGTCTTAAATAGTGTATTTTACAAAGAAAATATTGCACTGATTGAAGTAAGTCATTTCATTTGTTTATTTTTTTATTTCTAGGGCCATTCGGCAAACTACCCATCATTTGTCCAGATTCTCCTCTCTAACTCTTACGATAAATAGTATCTGCAAGTTAAAGCAGCATAATGAGCAATTCTATGCCTAAAGTCTGGATTTACAGGTATTGATCTAAAACAAATTTAATATACAATTGGTTTTATTATTGAAAGTAACCCAGTTCTATTTTTGAATGATGCCACCTTATTAAACATGCACTGTTACAAGAAAATACTGTTTTATAAGTAATTCAACTGTCTAATTTGATATTTTATGTACGATAAGGGTTAACTGATGAATTATCATTGATTGATTTAAAAAATTATCAACATCAGCCTGAAAAAAGATTGAATGGAGGTGCAGGTCAATGTTAGAATATTGGAAGAAGATTTTTTAATCATAATTTTTTTTATCTCTATTTGATAAACTAAAAGATTAAATACCATAAGTGCAGGTCTAAACGTTTGTTTAAAAAGTGAGGGAAAGATTTCCAGTCGAACCCTGTTAACGCAAACTCAACAGGGCATCGAAATATTTCGTGTTAACCGTTGGTAATTTTTTTACATTGAACCAATGAAAAGTTAACAAAAAATCTCAAAATTATCCTAATATTACAGTAAAACTAGCAACCACCCTCCGTTCTGAGGAAAATCGGTCGTTGAGAGAGGGTGGTCTCTTTGAGAAGTTTCATCACTGAGCTGCTTAATTGTTCAAATCAATTTTAAAAACAATGGTTTAGTAGTAAAAATTAAAAAAGTATAAAATTTTCATCATTTTGTTTGGTTATTTTAATTCTATCCAAAAACAAGATCCTAATTTTTGCAATACAAGTTACAATTTTTTAAAATAAGAAAAATATCTTTTTGGTTAATTTTTTTTTCGATTTTTTAGTACCTCATATTTCAATGGGTGACATTCATGTGATGTCACGCGATTTGTTGTCCTACAGATCCCGAGCCACGTGCTAATGCTATCCTACAAGTGCGAAGATAATTCAAACCTACCTGCCTTAAACTCCTTGCCATCAGCGTTAGCCCCTCACTTGTGTGGCAACAATCAGCCCTAGTGATTTGTTTTTGGAAGGGCGTGTTTAAGCGTTGCTTTGGCTAGGGATGTCAACGAACAATGTACATAATGGATGACCCTACCTTACAATTGTTAACTACAGTAAAGTGGAAGAAGCTTCCTATTGACAACTCGGACAATTCGTGGAAGGGTCTTTCTAAATGATTCTTTTAACAGCAAACAAGGGAGAGGGGGAAGGGCTGAATTTATTCCTTTTCAGGCTGATGAACAAAGGATGAAAAGGGCAAACAATGACCAGTAACAACAGGAAAGCAAGACTTTTTGGAAAAGTGACCACCGGATTAGACCTGTAATATGGTCGTAACCGGAGGTTGGTCTGGTCTGTCCGAGAGGTATTTTTAACATAAAGCGTATAGGAGGAAAAATCGGTGCCTTGAAAAATTGCCCGTTTGCGGAGGTGGTCGCTTATTAGAGGTGGTCTGTTGTAGAAGTTTTACTGTATATTGTAATGTGCTAATAATAGTCTTATGCAATTTTTAATTCAATTAATAAATAGGTATCTTTAAAATTGCAGCAAATGAACTTAAGATGTAAATTTTTTTCTCTTTTGAAAAAGTGTTGTGCAACTTTGCTTTACATTGCTAATGTAACTCTATTTAGATTGCTGCTTCGATTCATATTGAATGAAAATTAATAAGTTTAAATGCGAACCACTTCGAATTTCATATGACCTTTTGCTTTGACCTCTGTAGCAGAGCACATTTGCTTTTCATGACATTATGGATCATGCTACACTTTTTGCCTCATTAATTGGATTATAAAACTGATGAGTCATAGGAGATCCTATGATTTTCTCAAAGAAGACAATTTATAATGCTTGTTGTGCCAGGTTTTTTTTAAATGTTTTGTTTCATTTGTTCTTCGAAACTTTGAATTACTAAGAAAAAGTCAAATTCTGAATTTTTTGCTTGGGCTAAGTGGTATTTTGTGTTAAGAGATATTAGCTTTATAGGCTGGAGAAATGCTTTCAGTTCATCTTAAGCAAAATTTCGTGTTAAGCAAGTTCCCGTTAAGTTAAGCGTTACATTAGCAATGTAAAGCAAAATTCCATAACACTTTTTCAAAAGAGAAAAGAATTTACATCTTAAGTTAATTGGCTGAAATTTTAACGATACCTATTTATTAACCAGTTTCAACTGTACCTCGTTACGTTACTGTACCTTATTACTTATTAGGAAGTGACTAGTAGAATTCATATTTTTATCTATAGATTTCATTTCACATGGAATGACCGATGGTGATCGGCTGCTTTAAGATGCCAATGTAAAAAAAACTATCATTCCTTAAAATTTTAGTCGGATTTTTTTTTTAATGATTAATGCCTCTATGTAAAATAAATTAAATATCATTAAGTTTTCATAACCTTTAATCAAGGCAACAATATTACATTACTAGATTTGAAGAATGGTGAATCAGTAATTACAAACAACTAACCATTTTATTTGTACTTTTTTTTTCAGACTCACTGACTACAGTCATTGGATTGAAAAAGACGAAATCTCAAAGACCAATACCTTTTGCAAGAAAATCTGCTATCCTGAGACAGAAGCTTCTTTTAGTATGATTTGTGGAAGAAACTGTCCTGCTTTGGATGTTTTGCATAGAAGAGTTCAAATTTAGTGGAGACTGATGTTATCATCAATCATCATGGAGGCCTGCATTAATCTTGAGGATATCAAAAATTTCTTCACCCCTTATGGCTGGCAAAGTGTTAAAAATGTTCTAATGATCAAAGTCAATATGCCTGCTTATGAATGTAGTATGCTTCTACAAGAATTTTGTAAAGCCGATTTAGAGTAAAGTCATACTGGGAGTCCTCGAGTATATTGCATTTATGAAGACTAGCAATACATGTTTGTATTACGTTTTCACTTTACATTGAAATTAAAAAATCGTTTTCCAATGTATAATAACATATCTATTATAAATGTATATAAAATTGATGTGTGTTTTATATTTTAATAAAAAAAAGTTATATTCACTTGCCTTTCTCTTATGTTGTAAAATATATTGCACTTTAGTGAATTAGGGGTACAATTACATCAATTGCAAATAAGTGGTTATTGCATTGTAAATTAATAACGGACATAGAAGAATCCAATTAAAAAATTTCTCACCAAGGAGAAATATTACGAGGTGTGAATGAGCATATTTTAGTTAATAAATTTGAATCGAAATTAATGCGTTGCATCAAAAAATAATTTAAATTTCAAAAAATATATGTTTAATTTTATTAATGTTAATATTTTCTTTTGCAAAATATTTGTATTAACCTACAAATTATTTATGAATTTCGTTCTTTGCATAAATCAAAGGCGTTAAACATCCAAATAAAGAATTTGCATTGAAAAATCTTAAATGTTTATATTCTATTATTAATGGCTATTAAAAAACGATATTTTGATTAGGTTTTGAACACTATAATTAATACCACCCACCTCTCCTTTGAATAAGGCTTTGCACAGAGGCATTTATTATGTCATTGACAAGTTCTTTCACATTTTCGGTCTGTTTCACATAGGGTACTTATGTGTATAGATATAGAATATTTTATTTAAAATACTTTTACTCGAAACCGTGTGTGAATTCATTGATATTTAGTGTCATTGTAATTTAACTTAAATTATGTGTTTAAATTTGACTTAAAAATTAAATAATTTGTTTCAAAGCACAGTGGAAACGATATCGCTTGCAAACTTCAAAATTATTGAGCAATTATCTTCGAATTTCACAAATAAGCTATAAATATAGGAGGGCGAAATGTTTTTTTTTAATAAAGACATTTATTTTCAGTCTAAAGGAATATCTGCTACTGGCGACCGATTAATTAAGAAATACGATTATTTAAGAAAACACAAGTTATAGGCACAATAGATTTTGGAAGCCCCTTAAGAAAAATTAAGCGCATAATTGCACCTGATTATAGTGCTAATTTGTCTAACATATATACATACTTCCTCGTTATGTTGCATTGATCAGACCAAACGTATTAATTCGAAGTCAAACAAAGATAGGGGCTTGAAAAATTATATACACAATTTACTGAAATGTTGAGGGGCCGCAATATTTAGCATAAAAGAAATTGAAATTTAGACGCCCCTAAGCTTTTCGGGGGGCTGGGGAGCCCAGTCGGTTAAGCACTCGCTTAGCATGCGGAAGGTCCCGGGCATCGCCAAAATAGCTGCCGACCTCTATAAGAGGCCCGTGCAGACAAAAATGTCCGACGAATAATACCCCGTGTAAGGGAGTGCTCGTAAAATATCCTTCAAAGTCCTAACGCTGCGTACGATGTTGCCCTTAACGGTTGCGTTGGGTGCCTATTCAGGTGTTGGCTCGTCACCTGACTGTGGTTCTAAAATACGACTCCCGTCACCGATAGCCCTCGTGTAGCTCTAGTGCGACGATAATTCAAACCTTTCCTTAACTTTTCGGAACCTAAGCATGGGCTTCGGGCCCTGCCCGTACGGTATTCAAAACAGGTCGTCCACATACTGATTATTACTACAACACCTGGACTGCCTCGGAACTTTGGAATGTTTTCTGAAACCTGGAGATCTACAATTTTTGCACGGTGATATTTGCTTAAAGGATGGGTTGAGATTAATTGCACAAAAAAAAAATCGACTATTCTTTTGAGGCAAAACGACTAAAATAGCCTTTTTGTGACCCTTCACAAGGGTCTCCTCCTCATGAAACCTCATAACTTATCACTTTTGAACAGAAGGTCACCGGCGGAGACTCACCATTAAACCTTGCTAAATTGGTCAAGCCATCTCTCCATGGGAAAGAATAAGAATTCCATTTTTGTTTTCCTAAAAAGCTAGACAACGATTTTACTAAGTATCAACGGGTACTTTTGTTTTTCCCGCTTTGTTTTGTCACAAGTGAAAAAGGCTTCAAAAAGCTTTATTTGCATTTGTTGATGATCTTCTGCCTACATTTGATACATCTAAATAAAGATTGCTATCTGCTAATTTAAAACCAACTTTTTTTTTACATTTCACATATTGCGTTTCACTTTCGCAATTTTATATATCTCATAAATTAAAGATTCAAATCTCAAGAATTTCCTAAAATATTCAGTTAAATTATGAAAGACAATTTCCAACTAGTAATTTGATACCTGAATGTGGCAATACATTCTGATGTCGGCTGAATAAGAGTTTTACACTATACAGGAACTTTTGCTGGAGGGTAACACGATTGGGAAAAGCTGAATTCAACGGAGGTTTACTTACTGGTTTGGAACCTTACTGGTTTTGAGTCTTACTGGCTTGTAATGACCGTAATTTAAATATATAATTTGTGTGGACGATATATTAAAATGTAATTTGGGTATGCTATTTTTTAAAAATATTAAAAAGGAAATCAACATATATTTTTATTTAATATTTAAAATATATCATATATATTTCTGTTTTTGACCGTAACTCTTTGCTCGCATTTCGTCATGTATTTTGATTCCTGTTATAAATAAACATTGTATTGATTCAACATTCAAACCATTTTGGAAGCACGACGCACGTGGATTATATTGCTCATTATTTTGCATCAACTAATTATTATTTATATATTTAATTTATAATTCTTTATATTTCTTCATTGTTTTACTTTTTTAGGAGTTTCAAGTGCAAATTTTCCCTTCATTGATCATATTGTTTTTTCATTTTATACTTGTTTATGCTTTGTGTTATTTGTTTTTTTATTTCGTAATATCTTAATGTACTATTTTTGGAGCTAGTTTACTCGCTTTATCATTACGAGTTTATTTGCTGATATTAATTTTTTTAATAGTAACTGCACTTTTGTATTTCTACTATTTTAAACAATTAGGGTTTTTCTTATTGTTCACGATACACGTGGTGTAATATTAATGTAATTATACTATTATCTTTCAAAAATATTGTTGTATTTTTCCATATACTTCTAGATTTGTAAGTTTTTTTGTGCTCAGTCTTTTATTTTGTTTAATCAAAATTCTAATTGTTTAATTTATAAGTGTTTAAATACATATTGACTAGCTGTTCATTTCTTGTACTTCAATCATTACTTAAATTGTTAATCATTACATCGATAATTGACCATATTTGTTCCTTATTATACTAGTAAAGTTTTAATGATGAAGGTCCTTGTTATAGGAGATTCCATCATTAGGTACATGTTACCTTATATTGAATGTGGATTTCCGACTGATGTTCTTGTAACTTTTATGGCTTTTCCAGGTATCAAGATTGAAGGAGTGACTGCAAGGTTGCCAAAAGCAGCATTTGACTATGTTTTGGTTCATGTGGGAACCAACAACATTGAGGGAGGCAATCTAAAGGGTATATTAACGAGTTACAGTATTCTTTTTCAGGCAATCCAGGCCCAAAGTCCTGCCGCAAAGATTGTGGTGTCGGGAATATTGCAGCGAAGCATGAATAACTTCCTCTCCAATCCGATAGAGAGGGCAGCTTTTCGAGGTAAGCTTCATCACCTAAACATGCTAATAAATTTAGTTAATGCTGAAGTTGAACGGTTCTGCTCTAGCAGAGCCGCTTTTCTCTTTTACAGATCTCCTCATCCAATCTTGGGAAGAGATGGTCTGCACCTGAATCGGCAAGGACAAGCTGCGTTGGCTGGAGAGTTCGTAAGTGTTTTAACCATTTTAATGGAAGATGTTTTTAATTCTTTGAATGCTCCTCCTCGTTTGTGCCTTTCCAGTTTTCCCCCATTAGGATCATCATCAGATAGTGGCCTCCAGTCTCATCGTAGTCTTGCCAGCAAGCCTCCAGTGACACCTGCTGCCTGCTCCGGCCCCCTCCAGGTGGAGACTGAGGCACCACCCAGCCCACCTACGGTGGAGTCCGAGTCACCACCCAGCCAGCCTACGGTGGAGCTTGAGGCACCACCCAGGCTGCTTGAGGAGAAGAGTGCCACCGTCCAGCAACAATCCTCCCCTGTTTTGCCTTACTGTCTTTTGAATTTTCCCCCATTAGATTCCCCTTCACCTGCTAGTGCTGTCTGCCATAGCAAGCCCCGACGTAAGCATGCTACCCGACTTAGCCAGTCCCGCCGTAAGCATGCGACCCGACTTAGCCAGTCGCCCCGAGTGGAGCCCCTGGTCCAGTCCAGCCCGCCCCGAGTGGAGCCTCCGGTCCTGTCCAGCCCGCCCCGAGTGGAGCCTCCGGTCCTGCCCAGCCCGCCCCGAGTGGAGCCTCCTGTCCTGCCCAGCCAGCACCGAGTAGAGCCCCTGGTCCTGCCCAGCCAGCACCGAGTGGAACCTCCGGTCCTGTCCAGCCCGCCCCGAGTGGAACCCCCGGTCCTGCCCAGCCAGCACCGAGTAGAGCCCCTGGTTCAATCCCAGGTGGGACCTACAGTGAGATGTAGCCCTCCTCCAGGCTTCGAGCAAGTGCAAACTTGCCCACGAAATGTCTTGGGATCCATTCCTGTAAATTTGGCAAGTGCTCATGGACTGACCCTGACAAGGTTCACAAAATACTTTTTTTTTCTACTTAAGTGTCTTTTCTTAAAGTAGTTGTGTTTCAACTAAAAAATTCCTTTTTGTTGTTCTTGACAGCCCTTTGTTCCCAGTTATGTGGATTCCTCTGGTTACTGGTTTTCCTGTTCTTCCATTGATCGTCCCACCAACAGTTTCCTCGACCAATTCCCTCACTCGCTGCACTGTTCCTGAAGGCCTCAGTCCTGTGGAAACCAATCGGACACCTTGTTCCAGGTCAGAGAATTTTTTGTACATAGGTACTTGGCAGCGCTAGTTTCATTCCGTGAAAGGAAAATCTCGCCTAATGGTTTGAAGTCAAGTCACTGAGCAACACTAAAAATGACTGATTTCTTAAAAATTATTATTTCCAATATTTCTAAAATGCCTGCTTTATTGCTGTAACTGCTATTTTATTTGCACTTCATATTTATTGTAATTGTGTAAAACTAAATTTGTTAACGTACAATATAGCCAATTACTCTTTTCATAAGATGAAGTAATGTTAAATTTACTTGAACAAACTATCTTGGTATTATTTACTAAAAATAATTTTAGCGCATAATTGTTGCAATATTGGTCAGTTAAAGTTTTTAGGTTAATATTAAGGGGGGATGTTTTAATCGAGTTTAATGATTGTTCCTGGGGTTTTTTGTTATTATGAGATTGCTCTTTTGGCTGGTATTTAAATGAAGCCCAAAATATTAAAAGATGTATAATAATTTATACAATTTTTTAATTTGGTTCCTCACAGATGTAAGCATTCTTATGAACCTTAAGAATGATTTATCAAATATGTAAAAAAAATCAGCATGTATTAATACTGCCTGAGAAGAATTATTTAATAATTAATTTAAAAAAATTCCGATTGTTTTTTTTAAATATTTGTCTCGCTTCCCCCTTAAATCTTTATAACAGCCCAGTGAAAGATGCCCTTTTCCACTTTTAGAAATTTTATGTTGTTAATTTGTAGTATTCTTAATTATAGTGTGAAGCCCGTTGATGCAGAAACTTTGAACTGTGCTGCTCAACTTCCTCCTGTTAAGGTACCTGGTATTAAGAAGTCCCCAGGAAGTAAGTTGTCTCAAAATTCGTCTATATTTGATTCACAACCATCAAGTTTGGCTGAATGCCCTGAGATTCTTTACAATGTAACTGTTTCAAATCGATATGAAGTTTTATCTAATGATGATAAATCTAATGTAAAGATGGAAGGTAGTTTTAAGAGTTTAACTGGTTGTGGAGTAAGCCGATCTTATTCTAGGCGGCATTGTAAGTCCCATAAATGTGGAAAATGTAACATCGACTATTCTCACAAACATAAATGTTTAGCTAGAATTGATTTCCATAGACAATGTGTAGTTTGTCTAAAATACTATGCAAACAAAAAATCATTTTCTAATCACAAAAAAAAGTGTTTTGCTAGTCCTTTAGATTCTGTGCCAAATGTTAGCAGCGCCATGTGTAAATCGGGAGATTCAACAGACATCTTGGGTGCTGATCGTACAACTGGTGTTCCTGCTGTCCCTGCCCCACCAGCCACCGGTCATGTAGTGGAGCACGATCCTTCCGACATGTCTAATGATATAGTACAGGCTACTAGTGCTACCATGCTACAATTTGCCACTCCAATATCTGAGGTAAGTGAGTGTTTTCCTTCTTGTGTCCCTAGTGCTGAAGTGTTGTCTGCTGAAGGAGAGCAGGATCCGGTTCTATGCATTCCATTAAAAAATGGTAAGAAAGTGGGTGAGTTTTGTAATTCAGCCCTTTTGAATGTGTGTGCTGGTAATACTAACTTTGTAAACACTCGGACAACAGGCGGAGGAGGAAAAGTGACGTATCCACGAGAATGTCTAAATTGTGGAAAAAAATTTCAAAATAGAAATGGTTTTCAGTATCATAAGAAGAAATGTACTAAAGTATCTGAGAGTACAGCTGTCCCAAAAGTTGTGTCAAAAATAGAAAATTCAGCATCTTATCCTAGGCAATGTTTAAACTGTAAAGAATGTTTTTCAACTTCTGATAAGTATTATTATCATTTTAAAAAGTCTGGCTGTGATAAACCAAAGATCGGTTCGTATCCTCGAGAATGTTCAGCTTGTCATAATGTTTATGCCAACAGACATACTTTTTCCAGGCACTTAAAGAAGTGTGAAATGTTTCAAGTTTTTGAATCAAATTGTAGTGCTACTCAGAATGATAAACTCAGTAAATGTGATGCATCTACAAATGGTGACAAAGTAACCCGCTGTCCCTTTCCTGACTGTTCAAAGTCTTATACTCTGTTAGGTTGTTTAAATAAGCACTTATTAGAAAGCCATCAAGTTGGAGATTTACAGCTTTTTACATTTGATTCAATGAGCAGGTTTTATAAATGGTTAGAATTTGAAGGGACTTCTACTTTTACTTCTTTTAGAAAAGTAACAGGAAGTAAAGTGCGAGGAGCAAAAACTTTTCACTATTATTCTTGTCAATTTTATGTGACCAAGAGACGACAGAAATCAAACGCAAAGCTTTTGAGGAAGAATAAAAAAGGTACTATTCCTTTAGATATTGATTGCCCTGTTCGAATTGCAGTTTGTGAAGAGAAAGACTTAGTTACAGCCTTTTACATTCCTGGACATAATCACCATGTTGGCTATGAGAATTGTGTGTATCAGCCCTTGAAGAGAAGTTTTCAGGAATCTCTAAAACTATTAATACATTTGAAAGTCCCCATTCATGAGATACAACGGCTCTTAAGAAATAATATTACTAATCGTGAAAGTCGCAGTGGGTTTCCAGTAAAAGAGGCATTTGTGTCAAGAAAATTAATTCAATCGTATGCAAGACGTATAGATGGGTCTTTGTACCCAGCAAATGATGCTATTTCTACTGCAGTACTTATAGATAAGTTATCTAATGAAACTTATAATTCAGTGATTGTTTATAAGCCATTAAATTCTGGAATTGTGCATGGTGCTTATAATACGGATTTGGTTTCAAGTTCCTTATTTACATTTGGATTTCAAACAAAGGAACAAAGAGAGATGTTATTAAAAAATTCTCATAGAGCAATTTGCATTGATGCGACTTATAAGACGAATCAGTATGATTTTTTTCTAATTACGCTTATTGTGCCCGACAAATATGGCCAAGGATATCCTGTTGCTCATTTCATTTCGAATCATCTAGATTATTGTACTATGCACTTTATTTTTACTAATTTGAAAAGAAAAGTACCAGACTTAAAGCCACATCTTCTAATGACTGATGATGACGCATTCACATTTAATGCATTTAATGATGTCTTTGGACCAAATATTAAACATTTTTTATGCCAATGGCATGTTTTACGCAGTTGGTCCAAGCAAATTACTGCCAAAATTTCATCTGGTGAACTTAAAGAAGAGGTTCGTATGAGGTTAGCAAAGTTGATGTACGCAAAAGACATTAATGTTTTCTATAATCTATTGGAAGATTTTTTGAGTTTCTCCTGTAAATGTGCACTTTTTCGAGAGTATTTCATTAATCATTATTACAATAGACCAGAATCATGGGCAGGTTGTTTTCGATCTTTGCCATTTACTGATATTACAACAAATAACTATTGTGAATCCTTTCATAGTCTTTTAAAGAGAGTTTATTGTGAGGGAAAGTGCAATCGTCGGTTAGACAAACTGCTTTTAAAATTGCTAGACATGGAAAATGATCGATATTTAAAACGTTTGGAAAAGGTGATAAACAATGTACCTTGGGCATCGCATTTTAATAAGATTTCTGAAGATGCACATTTTTCTGGCAAAAAAATACCTGATGAAGACATTATTTCTCATGATGGAAATTGGTTGGTAAAATCCCAGACAACAAAAGGTAAAATGTATGTAATTAAGCAAAATTGTACAGATTGCCCCATAGAAGACCATTGCCTTTCGAAATGCACAGATAGTGATTGTATGACCTTATGCACTCATATGTATAATTGTAATTGCCCAGCAAAAACTAATTTATGCAAGCATATTCATAAAGTTCATTCCATGTTAGTTCGGCATCTACCTAAAAGTCCTGCAAATAATTTTTATCAGTTAGGCTCAGCAGAAGATGCAGTTGAAAGTATAACGTTGGTTAATTCTAACAAAAATGAAATAAAATTTACACCACAGTCTAAAGAGAACAAAATTGCCAGATGTGAAGAAACATTTGCTAAGATTTTACAATTGATTAAAACTCCAGATATTGAAGATGTATTGATAAATAATGTTTTGACCACCCTTAATACTTTGTATTCAGTTTGTCAAGGATTTTCAAATTTACATGGTACCGTTAAAAGTATGTCTAATTTCAAAGCCAATCATGTTCCACCCAATCAAAAGCCTAGTTTTCAGTTAGATTTCTTTAAGAAGAAAACAAAGGTGTCTAAAAAGAAGACGGTAGCAAAGAAGCTCAGCTTAAAACGACAATTAGATTCATATGATGATATTCCTCCCTCAAAGCAATTGAAACTTTCTAAAGATAAAACAACAATATTACCTTCAAAAGCAAGTGTTGGTTCTTTTACTTTTAACTTGCATTGTGATAGTGTTTTCAAGGTTGGCGGTTATAAGCTTAATTTCATTTCCTTAAAATCTTTGGATAACCACATAAGTGAAGAGGAAGTTAAGTCATTACAGTTAATGGATGTTACATTTGTAAAAGGTTGGCTAAGTGATGATATTATAGATTCATTTATTTTTATGCTGTGTGAAGGCAAGTCAGATTTCACTTGCACAAGTGCCTCTGTTTCTGAAACAATTGTTAAAAGAATAACTACGTACATTAATCTGACCAAGCCAATTTCTTTTTATCCTATATGTATAGCGAAACATTGGCTTTTAATTGTTATTAATCAAAATTGCAAATCTATTGAACTTTATGACCCAATGACTTCTAATATTAGCCACATGTCCTGCTTAGAGATTTTTAGAACTTGTTTGAAAGATTGTACTGATTTACAAGGTTGGAAAATGATATCGCCTCCTCACATTCTTCAAAAAGATAATATCAGTTGTGGTGTATTTATTTGTTACTATGTTCACCAATTAATACATGGTCATAGTTTAACAAATGATTTTGATACAGATCATTTTCGAAATTATATATATTATTGCTTGATAAAGTCTGTTCCTTTAAAGTTTAGTAATGATGAAAGTTTTTGTTTATCTGACTCGAATCAAGTCATTTCTGAATCTTACAAAGGCGATTTTTCAACAAATTGCACCAAACCCGATTTTAATTCATTCAATAAAAAAGATGCTTCCGAAACTGTCTTGATCATAGATGGTCATGGCATAACAAATTATATGTTGAAGTCCCTAGATCCATATGTCACTGCTAATGAAGAAAAAAGTTTGCAATGCATCTCCCCTGTATTTAGAAGAGGTTGGCTTTACAATACCATTATAGACGCCTTTCTTTTTAAAATTACTGAGCATGTGAATGGCATTGAATCTTCATTGGCCATTACAACAAACTTATCACGACCAGTTAGCCACAGAAGTTTAGCATTTCAAACCCATTTAGGTAACATAGACCGTTTGCTCATACCCATAAATATTAATCAGCATTGGATCCTTATAGTAGCACATATTAAAGAACAGAAATTCCAATACTATGATCCTTTAAATAAAAGAAAAATTGATGATCTGTGTACAGATTTTTTAAAAGATTGTGAGGTTTGTTTTAATAAAGTTTTAAACATTTCTTCAGAGTGGACAATTCAAAACTCCCCCTGTGTTCCTCAAAAGGATTCTTACAACTGTGGAGTTTTTATTTGCTACTATGCTTTTCAGGTGATACATAATGGTTTGGTAATTAAAGATTTTGACACATACAAGTTTAGAAAATATATTTATAATACTTTAATTGATAAGTAACATTTCTGAATAGTGAATAACCTGCATTTTGGTTATTATTTTACCTATGCTAACTTCCTGTTGTAGGGGAGAGTGTTGTACCTTGGGACAATTTTTACATTTTAATTTTTTTCTCCGATAATTATAGTCAAAATAAAAATTTAAATGCAGCATTTCAACGCACCAATATATTCCTCTATAAAATATTTTTTTAAATTCTGGCAGCTTGAAATTAAAAAATTGCCACTCATTTAAAGTAGAGAGGATAAACTGTCACAAGGTACAATATTATGTTGTACCTTGGGACATACTTTATAGTTCAGTTAACAGTGTATGAATATTGCCAATAGATTCTTAGAAATTGTCAGTGTCCCAAGGTACAACACTCTCCCCTACTTCTATCCATCTTATCACCAATTTCATCACTGCTGCATTTCCATCTATATTTTTGCCACTGGGCAATTTCATGATAAACTTAAGTTTTTTTTAATTATTATTTTCCATTGTTCATCTTCAAGAAATGCATATAAATTTAATTTTTATGTTGATCTTAAACAATTTTTAAATATAGTCGACTATAACTCGTATCATGAAATTGCCTAATACTTTACAGCAATATACTTACGGAAATATTGTATTTCTCGCCTCTATGTGGACTACACTATACATAATTTTATCATTCGGTTCTATTGCATAAGAGACAGGGAAGTGGCTGGCACCTGGTTAAAATAAACCCCTGTTCAGTCACGCTTATGCAGTATTATGCCGCCAGGTGTCAGGCAGATTTGCCGGCAAAAGCCTTGTATCTATTTTAACTTTTTATAATTCTTGTATGCATTTTGAATTATGATTTTATTCCAGTGTTTCCAGTTTATACGGTGAGGTGTTTATAGTGATGCGCATATATTTTAAATATTGTTACTTGTACCCTTGTATGATTTCAAATAAAGATTGAATTCTTGTAATGATGGCTGTATTTATTTCAATATTATATTATCTTAATTTGACTAAATAAAGTCGACTATACAATTCAAATCATTATTGTTTTTACAAAATAAGTTTAACATCTATAAACCGTTGTTAGAATAACATAGGATGCAAATTGTGTAAAAGGTTAATCTTTCAAAATGGTAAATTGATAGAATTTTAACTGTCGGCTTTATTCTGTCCACTACACCAACCACTACTTTAAATCCTCCTTAACATCCTTAAACATCAATTATGCGTTAAATTCCTCTTTTTGAACTGATATGTGCAATGACCCTCTAGAGTTACAAACAAATTACAAGAAAAGAGGTTATTAAGAAAAATGTTATAAATTAACCACACAAAAAAGAGATTTTTTTTTTCGATTAACTTACACTTGGACATTAAAAAAAATCTACTGTATTTACATCAGATGTTAGAGGCTTATAGCACAGATATATATTGAAATAGCATCTGTAAAAAATTTCAGGTAAATTAATGTAAAACTTTTTATGCTAGAAGTTTTAGCGTAAACTCCTCTTTTTAGGTGAAAAACACCGTTTAAAATAAATCAATTATATGTAGGGTCACTCTCTTTCCGGGGTAAATAATGGTCACTAAGTTTTATGAATTATTATTTTTTTTACAAAACAAATTTATGCCAAGTCATCCTTATACATGAACTACTATTTTGATGGTGCTATTTTTCAATAGGAAACAGTCTAAGCTTTTCCATTCCTATATAATTTTTTTTAATAGTTTTAAATGTATACCAGGGTTCGTACGCGGCCTTGAAAACCTTGAAAGTCCTTGAATTTTAAAATTTCGTTTTCAAGGCCTTGAAAAGCCTTGAAAAATCGAATTTTACCCTGTTACCCTTGAGAATCCTTGAATTTTAGCAGAGTCTAAATTTTTTTGGCAATCTACGGCGATCTGAAATTTGCGAAACTACGGCGATCTGAAAGTCTCGAAACTATGGCGATCTGAAAGTCGCGAAACTACGGCGATCTGAAAGTCGCGAAACTACGGCGATCTGAAAGTCGCGAAACTACGGCGATCCGAAAGTCGTGAAACTACGAGTATCCGAAAGTCGTGAAACTACGAGTATCCGAAAGTCGCGGAACTACGGCGATCCGAAAGTCGCGGAACTACGGCGATCCGAAAGTCGCGGAACTACGGCGATCCGAAAGTCGCGGAACTACAGCGATCCGAAAGTCGCGGAACTACAGCGATCCGAAAGTCGCGGAACTACATGGATCCGAAAATCGCGGAACTCCTTGGATCCGAAAATCGCGGAACTCCTTGGATCCGGAAATCGCGGAACTCCGTGGATCCGAAAATCGCGGAACTCCGGGAATCCGAAAGTCGCGGAACTCCGGGAATCCGAAAATCGAGAATCTCCGTGGATACGACCTCGATTCTCGATGTATATGGATGAAAACTAAGCTTAAATTTTGATAAATAACTAGTTTAATGAATTTTAATAATAAAGATAACATTTTTAATTAAATTTTGAAAATGAATTAAGATTAGATTACAGTAAGATGTCTTCAAATATCTGACAGTTCTGTCTCTGCGTGATCAGAAGAGTGTTTCATTACTTTAGTAGCTCCGGTTCAAGCCTGACATGACCAACCAGAATATTTTCTTCTAATCAAGCATTCTTGAGTTGTGACCTTGTGAGCACAAGAACAGCTTGAACCTTAAAATAAATTACTTTTGAAACATTTTAGGCATTTTTTTTTATTTCGGCTAATATACAATTTATTCAGTTTGGTCAATGATGACCAAATTAGAACTACATTATATTCCCCACAGCCCAACAATACATTAAGTAATTGATTAGAAGGTACTTTTTCCCGATCAACTCCAATTACCCAAATTTCCAATTAACCTATTGTGGTTAGGTCCAAATTGCGTTGGATAATTGGAGTCCTGCTGTAATTACTAAATAAACCAACACACAGATCCTAAATTAAAAATAAAATTATATGGTCATGGTAAAAATCCTACTTTATTTTGTTTTCACATGAGATAACTGAATTTTGCATTTGATTTTTTTTTCTCAAATGGATTTGGCCGATGGGAAAAATAATCGGTTCGTTGACAGGTTTAATTTGTTTAGGCCAAAAAGCGATATCCGTTGAGCCCTAGTTTTTATTATGAGTTGTGCAATTGTGAATTTCTTGCGTCTTAAATGCTTATTTTTTGGTGAAATGGGTGCTTAATTTTTATAATGATTTTTTGCTATGCACCCTGATGCAATATGCAAGTTTATGAATATTGTTTAGTTGATGAGTAATAATAAGTGCTTTTGTCCCTATCCCGATTGCCTTGGTTTAGCCTTGAATTTCATATTTGAGAGCCTTGAAAAAGCCTTGAAAGTCCTTGAATTTTTTCTCTGAAAAAGTGTATGAACCCTGATGTATACTGATTTATCCCCCAGTTTACTGGGGTAATTCTTAGTCACTGGGGTAATTCTGGGTCAGTGATATTTTTTTCATTTTTTGTGTTTTTTTTAGCTAAGTGGTATTCGTCATTTTCCATTTTGAGGCAAAAAAATCAGATTAGGCTGCATTCCAAATTTCATTTAAAAAATTCAAATTAGAAAATTATTTAAAATTTAAATAACAATAAAATTAATCTACATTGAAATAGCATAAAATACTATTTTTATTCAATATTGTCACTTGCCATTGCGTTAAACTTACGAGAAACTTTATTTAAAATAAAAACTTATGAAAGAATATTTATTTGTGCGATATAATTCAGTTTGGATTGCTGTAATAGAGTCCATTGAATTTTTTTTGTTGTCAAAATAGAGTTCTTTTGATGGTTCATTATACATGTATGAAGAAAGATGCATAGAGAGAATTCTAACTTGGCATAAAAAAAATATGCCAAGTTTCACTTTCATTACTTTTATGTGCTAAAACAATCTTTTTATGTGCTAAAAATGATATAATTTGGAATATTAATTTACTTTTGACATGCATTACTATAAAAAAATGAGTGACCCATATTTAAGACTATTTGACCCATATTTAAACAATGGGTGACCCATTGTGAAGAAATTATAAATTATTTAAGCTTACTCCATGCAAAATTAAATCTTTTTATCTTTCATACTTTAGAAAAAAATTAATAGGATGTTGTCATTTTTGACCCATAATTCCCCCATATGACCTTACATAAAAAAAAAAATGCCTAAATAGCATAGTTCATTATATTTAAGATCACTATGCCAAATTTGGAACAGATTTAAGTGATAGAAAAATTTAAGAATTTGGGGTATTTGCCTACCTTAACCCTTTAAGTCCCAACTTTTTATATTTGTTTACTAATATTTGTGAAATAGACTATGCATCCATAATGAAATAGATCTCCCCCTCTGAGTTTTACTATCTTAACTTTTAAAATTAATTTTTAATCCAAATGGTATCATTGGGAAATAAATATCAACAAAGGTTAAAAGTTAATGGTGCCTTTCTTTCACCTGTCGTATTACTTCAATATTCCCATTGATTCCAAGTATCCTTTCCAGTATATATTTCAATTGAATTGTTTAAAAATGCAAACATAAAAAAAAATTACGACCAATTTATTGAATAAAATGGGCTCAAAATAAATATTATTTTACCTTGTATACATCTTTACATTAGACTCAAATTCTTCATTATAATGTTTCTTCCATCTAACGATACTAAAAAAAACGTAACTTAATCGAAAAAGTAAGTAATTAGAATTAAATATTTTTTATTTGAAATAAGTGCGAGTTTTTAACTTAGCGAGAAAGAGAGGAAAAATTACAAGTTTGATTATTCCAAATTTAATCATTAGAAGTGAAAGGGTTAATTTATCCGATGAATGATACACAGTTTTAGAGGAAGTGCACGTTACATATGTTTCAAAGTCCCGACGCCGAGAACGATGTCGCCCTTAAAAGTTTCGTTGGGTGCCTGTTCAGGTGTCGGCTCGTCACCTGACTGTGGATCTAAACTATGAAGTTGGAGCCAATAGTGCTCGTGCAGCTCTAGTGCGACGTTAATTCAACTCGATTCCATTTTAGTTATTTATTGCCTCAAATATTAAAATTTCAACTAAACGATAATGCTAATGCAATCGAACACGATTGCACCTTAGGACACTTGATGCTTTATACCCGGGGTTGCACGGGCGTACCCTTAATATCGGTGAATTATATGTAATATTAGTTTGTACAAATCGATACCACAACCCATCAATATACTATAAATCCGTCATGCTGATGTCATTTTATTAAAATATATTTGTTTTAAATATAATTTGGATGTCCGAATGGTTCCTGGCCGAATGGACAGAGCCGGAATAGTTATTTTCATACATATATATGGTCATTGTAGCAATTTTCGTTCGATTGTCTGCAAGATATCTCACAATTCCCGGACTTATTCCTTTAGATATCAAGTCTGTACGACATATGACAAAAGACAGAGAAGGATAATTACACATTTTCCCACATCTCTACATTTGCTGAGATGCGCTGAGATCGAACACGATTGCACCTCAAGACACTCGCTTAACTTTATATACCCGGGGTTGCACGGGCATACCCTTAATATCAATGAATTATATGTAAAATCCCTGAACCTATGTGAATCCTTGAACCCACCCCATCAGGTCCTTGAAAATTGATAAGGTAAGTCATCGGGGCTCTAATCGGTATTAGTTTCACGGGTCTATTGGTCTATTCGGTGCTACATACATAAAAAAAAATATTTTTCTTAACAACATATATGTAAGAAAAACTTTTTACTTTGTATATGGAGTTCTGTTTTAGATTGTAAAATATTGTTCTCATCCTTGATCATGGCGTTTCTACAGCTAAAATTATCATAGTTCCCCAACTACCACAAAAATTTCCCAATTTTCAACATTGTTATTCATAATTATTAATTCATAATTCAGAAAATTTAGCATTTTTAACTTCAAAAAATACCAGAGGAGCAATCATAGTTTTGTAAAGAAAAGAAAACGCGTGTTTTTTTTTCTCTCAGAAAACTTTACGAATTGGTAATATAATTTTTTCTTTTTATTCTTTTGTTCGAACTTGTTTTTTTTTACATTCATAGCTTGGAGAAAAAATATAAATTACTGATGAGAATTTTAATACCATCGTGCGCTGGAGTGTCCATTAATCACGTGTTGCAATTTTGGCGAATTTCGGACCCCCCCCCCCCCCCCGGTGAGATTATTATATTTGGCTCGACAACCTCCTCCTCACATTTCATTGTTAGTAATCTCAAGTGGAAATTTCCATTTTTTTAAAAAATTTATATCGTTAAATTGAATTCTAAATAGTTCTTCAATTTCTCGAAATTTTACGTTGATTTTTTTGTTGTGTCATCACATAATTTAAGGACTTTCCATATAAAAATCAAAAATGAAAAAAATATATAGATATTTTAACAATATATACTTGTGAAATATTTTTATTCATCTAAATAACAACGCCGATATTAATTCATTCAACTCAACTAATTGATGTTGATATTTTCAAATATTGGCGATGCTTGGCGTAATAAAATATTTCCAAAATACAACCCAATACATAAATGCGCCAAGGTAGTACAGCTAAAACTTTGGCATCATGCCATCACACATCTCGTGCAACCTCCAAACGCATTGAAACACATCACGTGACCGTATGCTGAAATTCCCAAAGATGTTACCCTCACGGTAAAAGTTCCTAGAGAACAGAAGCCTCGCTGAATAAGCTCTCATCGATGTATACGATTAAGCCAATATCGATATACCACCGATTTCATCGATGTCGGTTCAATAGTATTTTTTACTAATGAACCGATGTCGGCTCAATAGTCACGGCCTTTGTGTTTTCCGCCCGCGCTTTCGCTCAACTATATACCAAAAACTTCCCTCAATTTCCTTTAAAATGACCGAAAAACAATCCAAACTGGCCATCTTGCCCCTGTCCAGAATCCGCATGATCATGAAAAGTTCCCCAGATGTCGGCAACATCAGTCCGGACTCTTGTTTTCTGGTGACCAAGGCAACCGAGGGATTCATCGCCAACTTGGTCCGGCAGGCTCTCAAAACTAGCAGCAACAAATCGCGCATTGACTATTCCGATCTCGCAGATGTGGTGCAGACCATCGAGCATTTGGATTTCTTGAAGGATATTATTCCGCCGAAAATCAAAGGACACAAGTATTTGGAGATTTTGAAACAGATCGAAGAACGCGAGAAAAAGATTGAGCAGGAAGATCAGGAGCTGTGATAAGGTAGGATTTGGATCAGATTTACTGTACGGGTAACCCTTGGGAGCGACTTTTTCGGATTTAGCGATAAATATTTTTTTGTGGCAACTGTCTGACTTCGACTGATTATTCGAATTCTTTGACTTCGCAACGATGGCGACCCTTTCTGACCGCTATTTGCTCATTTCGGTTGGGTTTACGTCCGACTTTTGGAGCTATTTTCATTTTTAAAAGTTCGCCAAGGGTTACCGTACAGTAAATTCTACCTAGGATTTGGTTTTGTATGTATATTTGGTGAAATCCTGGTTGATGGCCCAGCAACAAAGTTTGATTTATAGCTTTCTCTAACAACCATTGCATATTAATCAAAAGGTTCCTAAACTTCGCTGCACACATGCAAAAGCTGGTCTAGATCAGTTTTAGGGTAACAGAAAACAGTGGCCAAGCTTGAGAAGTCCCGGGCCAGCAACTATGATAACAAGTGAAGTGTTTATTCAATTAGTTAGATAATGCACTGGATCACTCTTTCAAATATATAAGACATGATGTAATCAAGCTTTTTTTTTTTTCAAATCGGAGGAATCTGTATCGTATCAAGTATTTTACCAAACTTCTAATTCATCAGCAACAATTATAGAATAATATTTATGATGGTTGTTGATTCTAAAAAAGGAAATATTTAAATAAGTTGTATTGGTTTTTTCTGGTCATAATAGTTGAAATGAATGCGAAACAGCTATAATACCATGGCGACTCCTGATTTGGTGTTATTCGCGTTAGGGTGCCAAACAACGAAACCGACCAAATGTGGTAAACATTCCACATCATAGTTTATTCAAGTGGATAGTAATGGCAAGCAACACTACGCTAAAAATTCTAACTCATCAAAAGTCACCAGTGTACAGACCGGCCATTGTATCATACTTTAATTCATATGTGTCTGTTAGAAACCTCTTGTATGTTAAATCAAACTAGTTCATGTTTATGCTTTAAAAAAAATCTCGATCCTTAACCTTTTGAGGGATACAGACGTGCAAACCTGTCACCTGGTTGTCAGGTTTTTCAGTAGCCTATAATTTTAAAAAATTTGTAAATTTAATAATTTTATTTTAGTTTTAAAATTTAAAGCATGGAGTAGCCATTAATAACCATCCAGTACAGGAATATAATTTTTTTAAAAAAATTAATAAATTAAATGTTCAGTTAAAAGTTTTAATTTAAATATCATCCAATGAGAACAAGTTTACACTTTAGCCCATTTTCTTATACCTCAGAGGATTAAGAGTTTTAATAAATTACTTAAGCTTTTTTAACTTAATTTAGTCTCTTAGTTATTTGTGATTAATATTAATTTTGTTTAAAAATTAATTATAATTTTATATTTTTTCCCAGAAAAATGTCCTCATCCAACCTTGCCTTTGACCCCCTCCGAAACCCATCCACCGTTTCTTCTCTTCAAACCCTGACTCGCATCTTCGAAACAAGCATCGGACCCACGGGTCGGTTGAAACTTCTAGAAAACACCCGGACCCTCTCTTCATCCTTGCAAAGACTCGTCCCCTGTATCTCAATCAAAAACATAATCTCAAAAGTAGTCGTTTCCACGGCCAAACACCAACTGAAGTCATTCAACGATGGTGGTCTTTTTTGTGGCCTCCTCACATTGAAACTAATTTTTGCAGCAACAGCTGACTCAAGTCAATCCTTGCCTTTAGTTGGGACTTTATATGACATGTTTGCCAAAGATTTTTTGTGTTTTTTGAGAGAAAGTTCTAGTTTTGAAGTCGATTTCTCCAACTTGAACCACTTGAAGTCGGTCGTTCTGACTGTGCTCTCTTCGAAGCCCGGCTGTCTGCTCAGTCGTTTCGACCGAGACCATATTTGTTCGATTCTGTTGAAAGCTTTCCTTGATTCCATTCCCAGTGATTACAAATCAGCGAAGATTATTGACCCCTTTAGGTTTGTAAGTATTGATGGTCTACCACCGTTCAAATCTAGGCTATTAAAAGGAGCACTTGTACACATTCCTGAGACCGACATAGCATTTTTCAAGGAATTGCATCAGAAAGTACCCATCAAAGTGGCTCTCTTTACCTGCAGTTTGGCTGGTGATGCGGATTGGCCAGTTGACCGTCTACAAACGACATCTTTAGACTTGCTTGTAGAATCAGTCATGCGGCTACTAGATAACTTGGTTTCAAAGTTAGTTTTTGATAAGGTTAATTTGTTATTTTGTCAGAAGGTTGTCCACCCAAGAATGAAGAAAAGACTGCAAAAAGCTGGAATTCTATTTATTGATCGACTAGGAACAGAGACTGCTAAGTGCATACAGTATATTTCTGGTAAATTTATTAATTATTATAACTGCATATTTATTGTTGTTACTTTGATCACTGTATTTCTTTTTAAGAATTGTTGATAGATTCCAAGTAAAAATTCTTTAAACATGTTTTTTTCTATGGTAAAACTCAGAAACAAGGTACCAGAAACTGTCCAACAATTATGATCTCATAATTTCCCCAATCGACTCTGTTCCATGAGCTCCTCACTGTACAGTGGTGGCCAAAAATGTGGACACTTTTTGAAAGTTTCATGTGTTTCAACTGTTACCTGTGCTCTTGCATCTATTATATTTCGCTTAAATACAAGCATTTAAATACTAAGTTGAAGGTAATTTAATGTAGAATTTCATTAAAAAAACAGAATGAAAGTATCTGTATTACAAATAAAGTTATGCTCATTTTAGTTGAACAAACAAGCACTAAACAAAGGATTCTCTAATGCTGAAATTGCAATACAAGTTGGTGGTTAAATGACTTGCAAAACTAAGACAGATCATATTATTAGTTAGTATAACTTATTCGTAATTCATATATTGTAATACTGTATTTTTTTTTAATCCTACATAAAATTACTTTGATGATGATGTTGTGTCCATGGATAAAGATTATATGGAACCAAGGGTCTCATGGACTGCTTCAGCGATCTGCACAGAGTAGTCCTCATAAAGTTTAAGTTACTTTTAATTTGATATACAATTGTTTAATTTAATATACAATTAATATATTCTGTAATCACACAAAGTTGAAAAATATGAAACTTTCAAAAAGTGTCCACACTTTTGGCCACGGCTGTATGTAAATTTAGTATTCACTGTAAAAAATAGCATGTAATAAACTGTTTATACGAAATAAAAAAAATCTAGATTTAACAAAACAAAAATCATTTTAATCCAAAAACAATTCCAGACCATGCTGCATTCATAGTTCAACTGTGAATTAATTAAATTGATGCTATAATTTTTTATACAAACTCCAATTTCCATTTTTAAATAATAGCGCTCTTAAATTTTATCATAAAAATTGTTTATCTCATAATATTATATTACAGGTGGCAACAGCATTGCATCACTATCTTGTGAAATGTCCTATGGTACAGTACCATTTGTCAGCATCGAACAGTTGGGAAAGAATAATTTTCTGTTGCTTGGCAATGACGAAGTTCCACTATTTACGATCATGCTCGCTCACTACAATGAAGAATCCTCCGCTGAGCTCAAGGTACTAAGCATGACCATTTCAAAGCTCATTTTTACTTGACTGTAGTTTAGTTTAAATATTTCCAGATGTCTAATTGTGTCACCGTAATTAGCAAACACACCAAAGTAAGGCTTTTAATTTAGGGCTTTCATTAAGTGACAAGGTAAAATTTTTGAGTTGGCTCTCAATAAAACTACGAGGCCTGTTGAGCCCAGTCGGTAAGGCCTAGCATGCGAAAGGTCCCAGGTTCGGGCATCACCAAAATAACTGCCGACCCATAAATGGCCCGTGCAGCCCGTGTCCGACGAATAAACCCCGTGTGGCGGAAATATCCTTCAATGTCCTAGCGCTGTGTACTATGTCACCCTTAAAGGTGGCGTTGTGTGCCTACTCTTTTGTCGGCTCGGCACTTGATTGTGGTTCTAAAATACGACGGCCTTCGCCAATGGCCCCCGTGTATCTCTAGTGCGACGATAATTCGAACTAAACTCTGACATCCCTAGGGAGGGTTCGACGCAGAGTGACACAGTGGTTGATAGTAAACAAAGACAAAATATGTGCAGTAAAAACAAGTTAATTTATTAAAAAAGCTCTTATAAATATATCATTATCAAGTACAACAGTAATTTGTATAAATATCACATATCAACAAAGCTCAAACGCTTATGTCAACAAAGCTTAAATGTCAATACATTGTAAAGTAAATAAAAGTTCAATTTCCAAAATAAACAAAGTTAATTATGTATTAAATTCATTTTTAACAACAACTATTTTTAAGAAACTATTGAATAAACAAGAGTGAGCACAAAATTAAACAATAAGAAAAAAACTTAACTTCGTAAACGCATCTTGAAACCAAGATGGCTGTTTCACATCTTCAAAAATGAGACTCGACCTGCGAGTGAATCACACAAAACAAGACATGCCTGAAAGGAAAGTGCATTGCCACACCGGAAGAGAGATGCCGGCTTAAATACAAAGTGCAGCCACAGAAGATTAAGTTTATGCAAAAATACAAGTTACTATTTCATTTCAGTTCAAAGTTTAATTTAAATCATTTCAGTTTACTACTTTAGTTATTTCAGGAAACGAATACAACTCAACTCGTAAAATGTAAACAATGCAAAATGTAAATAAACAAACGATTTCTGTGAAAGTTTAAACTTTATGAGAAGTTAATTGATGGAGCTTAAAAAGAATTAGTTTAACAATTAGATCATATTTATTATATTATATTCTAAATTAAATACTTTAAGTTAGATTAAATACTTTATTTTTTTAGTGACAAGTGTGGTGACAGGTTTATATGCTAACAAACTCAATAAAACTATGAAGAACATTCAGAGTTCCCACGGTCCTTGAAAAGTACTTGAATTTAATTTGATTAACTCAGGGCCCCGGAAAGTACTTGAAAAATGCACGAAGTCCTTGAAAAGTACTTGAATTTTTTTCCCCTCTGTGCGAATTCCGAAACAAACAAAACCAAACTACAACGAATCTTTTTTAGTAGGCTGCGAGACTTCTTTTGTCCACTGCGCTTCACTCTCGCGCATAACTCCTCCTTCTGACGTCACGTTCTCTTCAGAGAGAAGTTGCTAAACAACGCAAAGCTAAGTCGCGAAAGGAAATTTGTTCCGGCTGCTGCGTCACGTGCTTTCTTCAACAATTTTGAATGCTCGTACGTTAAAGATGCCTGGAAAATGCATTGCATGCAATGGTGTCAAGCCTTTGACTCTTCGAATTCAACATGCATGTCTGTCCCAGTGTACTGGGGTACCTCTGTGATTTAATTAGATGGTGGATTTTTCTACTATTTTTCAGCGTATGTCCCATTTATAATATGACTAATAGTAGGTGAGATCTGTTTTTTAAAGAAGATTCTGTATCAAGTTGAATACCTAAAACACTCAGCATTTTGGGCCTTGACTGTAGTTTTTTGAAGTGACCAAAAAGAAATTTCAATCCACATTTAAATTTTGCGTTAATGCCGTATATGTTCAAAAATGCACATTATTAGGCATTATACAGTAAAACATGTGCATTGTAAATGTATAATTTAATATTTAAACATTTATATTCTTTTATTATATTTGTAAAAATAAATGTGTTCAACAAATTGAAGGATACCCAGATTTGTAAAAGTGTAAACTTGTTTCCACATATATTTTACATCTTAAACTTATTAATTAGTTAAAATTAGATTTTAAAATTTTATATATGTAATAAATTGCTTTAAAATTCTTCTCATTTTTATATTTATTAAAACTAAATTAGGTGTGTCGTGGAAAGCCTTGACATTTAAAAGGTATATTCATCTATCCCTCAGTTAGTTAAGGATCAATTATAGTTTAAAAGGCCCCGATCTCCAAATAACTTAATTGCATACAATTTAAGAAAGTTTTATTTAGTTTTCACTGAAATAAGAAAGAAAATTTTTACTGAAAACAGTATATCGACTGTGCATTGGCCCATCCTGACAACCATTAAAATTAAAAACCTGAATTATCAAAGAATATATTAAAACCGGATTACAAATTTCACCCAAATAAAATGGATGCAAACACAAAACCAAATCTGTCAAATAGTTTAAATACACACTATATATAAACATATTACAAAAGGGCAAAATCCAAGGTAACTACACTCCTTGCCAACCTAAGTTGGGTAAATAGAAATATGCTATGGAGAAGATCCTTCCGCGGATGTGAAGAGTTCCACAAATTATTTGTGAGTCCACCTAGAAGACATGTTTAAAACATTAATTTTATTTAAGGTCTAACAGATTTGAATATTATTTTAGAACATTTGGCAATTTTATCAGAATGAAAAGTGTAATTTGGCTAAATTGTTTTAAGATAATTTTGTATGTAAACATTACCTTTCAAGAGTTTCCCAACTAACGGACCAATCGCGCTTTTCCCTCTGCCTTTTTACTCTTTGTTTTTACCCAAGTTAGGTTGGCACAGAGTGTATACTACACTAATGATTTTACAACAAATAACAATCTACATAATTTTGTTAACTGAAAGTGTTGTAATCAATATTTAAAGTCAATTTTGAGGGCTGGGGAGCCCAGTCGGTAAAGCACTCGCTTAGCATGCGGAAGGTCCCAGGTTCGGGTCCGGGCATCGCCAAAATAGCTGTAAATCTATAAACGGCCATGCAGCCAAAAATGTCCGACAAATAATACCCCGTGTAAGGGAGTGCATGTTAAATATTCTTCAAGGTCCTAACGCTGCGTACGATGTTGCCCTTAGCGGTTGCGTTGGGTGCCTATTCAGGTGTTGGCTCGTCACCTGGCCGTGGTTCTAAAATACGACGCCCATCGCCAATAGCCCTCGTGTAGCTCTAGTGCGACGATAATTCGAACCTAACCTAACTTAAAGTCAATTTTTGTACTTCATCATCGCTATTTAAATATGCGGTGTAACTTCTTTTTTTAAAGATTATGATTATTTTGCAGGTTGTGTGTCAACAGGCTCTGGATTCTTTGCACTGCATTCTTAGATGTTCATGTGTATGTTTTGGAGGGGGCTGCAGCGAGATCCACACAGCACTTTGTCTAGCAAACAAGGTTTGGGACAAAATAACTGCTTAATTTTATTTTAAAAAACTAAATCTACAGTATATTCCATATTGTCACTTAAGTTCCCACATGTGCTATCTAACTTCGCAAAATGGATCAGATATACTGCACGGTGCAATTTTTTGTGGGTGTGGTGCAATTTTTTGTGGGAATTTTTCCTTGGTGCAATTTTTTTAGATTTGGCAATAAACAATTTTTGGGGGCAACCTGTCTGACTTTGACTGATTTGAATTCTTTGACTTTGCAATAATAACGTTTTCCGCCAACCCTATCTGACCATAATTCATATGCACAATATTGAGAGCGCGACGTCAAAAATCTGCAGAATACGGACTTTTGGCGTGATTTTGGAAAGTTCGTCAAGGGTTACCATACAGTAAATATGATCCGTTCTGCTAAGTTAGGTAGCACATGTGGGAACTTAAGTCACGATATAATAAGTTGCTCAACTTGCCCAAATTTAACTACAGTAAACTCCCGATTATCCGCGAGCCACCATCCATTACCCCTCCCATTTTTCAGTTCAAACATAAAATTTTTAAAAAAAATTGCGATAAATGAATTTTATTTTTTCACAACTTTTTGGAAGAATGCATCCCAAGGACAGCGAATTCCTATCCAGAACGACGAATACATTTAACAAGAACAACGAATGCAATAAAATAAGAATGACTATAGGAAACCTGGTGTTCAGACAGGTGCAAATCACGAATAGGTTTTTGTCAAAAAGCGTCACTTGTAAAATAACCTGCCCGCTATTTTAATTTAATTGCTTTATGTGATTTTGATACTAGCGAAATGCGTGAGAAACTCAAAAAAAAAGTTGTTTTGACAATTCAAGACGAACTGCAACTCATTAAAAAAATGGATAACGGGTTCTCTAAAAATCAAATGTGCTTGCAGTTATGGTATAGGAGAAACGACAGTAATAAACATTTTGAAGTAAGTAAATTTGTACATGCTATATACGATTACTGTAATTTACTTTAATAAAACCCAAAAGAAATTTTGTTCACAGGCATTTTCTTTATTTTTGCGGATTATCCGTGAATTCGCTCATCCGCGGAAGCCGCGCCACCCAATTCCGCGGATAATCTGGAATTTACTGCATTTTGATTTGCTTCTGCACTTGTGGCATTATGTTTTTAATAGAACATCTCAGTAGGCTTCTTCTTAACCAGACTATGCGTAAGCGGATTTGACCGGACAATTTTTTTCTCCTCTGAGTATTAAAAAAATAATAAAAGCTAAGAAAAATAATGTGCTTTGTTTTTGATTCCTATAATGCTGATTAAAAAAAAATGGTGGATGTATGCTGCAAGTATCCAAACTTCTAAACTAGAATAAAAAATATATTACTAGTTTTTTTTTAGTGGTATGTAACTTTAGGTGCTTAAATATATCAATTAAATGATTCATTATTTCTATTGTTCCTTTAATTACTAGGCAAATATCAATGTAGAGAGATGTTCAATCAATCATTTCATCTAAACCTTAATTTATTTTATTTCTGCAATTTATTGGAATTTTCACTTAACCGGTTTAAAACCATTTAAGCCAGTTGAGAGTGTCTACTGTCTGTATTTTTTGCATATTTTTCTGTGTAGTTTACATCCCTTATCACGTGGCCAGGTGACCAACACCTTGCTACTTACTAGGCTACTTCAGCCTCATGTTCAGAAACATAAAAATAGGGACTGGGGAGCCCAGTCGGTTAAGCACTCGCTTAGCATGCGGAAGGTCCCAGGTTCGGGTCCGGGCATTGCCAAAAGAGCTGCCGACCTACAAGCGGTCGGTGCAAGGGGGAACTCCAAGTAGAGGGAGTGCCAGTTAAATATGTTCCAAAGTCCTCAATGTTGCATACGATGCCACCCTTAACGATTGCGTTGGGAGCCTACTCAAGTGTTGGCACGTCACTTGACTGTGGTTCTAACTTACGACGCACGTCGCCAATAGCCATCAGGTAGCTCTAGTGCGATGATATTCACACTTTCTTTACTATCTTCCCTCTGAAACAGGAATCTTATCTTCAATATCTTATGCCCTTTACTTTATTTTTAAAAAAATGATGCCACTGCAATATTATACATTGATCTCAATTATATTTTGAACTCAGGTATACATTCTAACGCTAAATTTGCTGGCTGTGGTTCACCTGACTGTGGTTCTAAAATACGACACCCGTCGCCAATAGCCCTCGTGTAGCTCTAGTGCGACGATAATTCAAAACCTAACCTAATCAGAAACATAATATTTTGTATTTTTTGAAATTTCTGAACAAAGATTATTTAGTGTATTTTCATTATTGTATGAACTCTTTTTCAAATTGCAGGTAAAATCCAACATTGATGCAATAAAGAGGGAAGCTTGCTGCACTTCTGGCCAAGTTCTCGAATCCCTGAGCACCTTCCTTCGAGCCGTCGCCAGCACCAGTGTTGCCATTCACAAAGGCAAAGTTATTGACTTTGCAACAGAGAACACCCACGGACACCTATGGAAACTCCAAGATGGTCATTTCCCAATACATGGAGGCAAATGCCAGTGTGGAAGTCATGACTCTTCATCAATTGATCCTTTGTCGTGGTCACTGCTGACTGATATTAGTAATTTGTATGAGGGGTTTCCACTAACAGCAGAATCCTCCAAAACAATATCTGCAAAGGTTCCTCCTTCATTGTATATTCCTGTCGTGGAAAAAGAAGAAACTAAGATAGGAACTTCTCTTACTAAGCCATTAACTGCAAAAAATGTCTCGCGTGAAGTAGCGCCTCATTCTTCCAAAGAAGATATTGAACCTAGTGTTGTGTCATCAAGCTCTTCTGCTCTAGAAGTTCACTTAGCATCTAATTTTAATTTGTCTCCTGGTTGCTTTTCGCCTTCAATCTCTATGCCTAGCAAATCAGAATCAGATATTCTGCCATCTGCGAGTTTTAGTACTATTCCATCAAGCCTCAACACAAATAAATGTGTTCTAGCCCAATCTATAGCTGACGCATCTCCAATTCTACCACAAACTGTATCGAATAACTCAGAGCACGTCACCCAGTATTTTAGGACAGTCAGCTGTCCTGGAACTATACCTATTGGACCTGTACCCATTCCATTTGAATCATGTAGCCAAGAAACTCCAACTTCCCAAGCTTCACTGTCTAGTCTAATTTTTAAGAGTACTGACTATGTGCTATTAGATGAGTTGTCATGCAAGACCAATAGCTTGTCATTGGCATTTGAAACAGCTTCACTTCTGTTAAGAACTACTATATGCATTAACAACCTGCCTGCTTGAAGCAGAATGGCTGTCCTTTTCATGGTCAATCTTGAGATGAGTGTTGTATAATTTGTTTGCAAAAATATTATTCGATTTACTTAATCCTGCTTTGTTATTGAACTAATATTTGTGTTAACATGTATTCCTTTTTTTTTTCTGATGGGTTTTAAAAAAGTATTTACGGTTGGATGAATGTACATTTCTTCTATTTATAAATAAAATGTATTTTTTTATATGTTTTGTTATTCTATCTATAAATATCTTAAGAACCCATAAACCACATATTTTTTTTTTTTAAGATGACAGACCAAAGAAATTATTTTGGATATTTTCAATAATCGAAACCAAATTAGGTATATACATTACATATTTACTTTGTTTGTTCTTTCTAATTGTTTTTGACATATTTACCTCAACTAATTATTGAAGTAATAACAGTAGTAGTGGGGAATTTTGCTATAACAAAAATTATTTTGTTAACTTATTATTTATTTTTTTCAAAGTGCCACTCTTTCAGATGTCACAGTCTATTGAAGTGTGTTTATGTGTGTAAATTTATGTGCAGACTTATTGTCACTAACTGTTGGCACAAACTTCCACCAAAACCATAAGCAGGCCTCGCAGCGCTTCTATATTTCCTATAATTCCTATAAATTTGAAAAAGTTCCTATAATTCCTACTTTTTCCTATATTTTAGACCCTTAATTTCGCTTTTCCCCCCCCCTTTCATCAGTAGGGGAGAGGAGGGAGGATTGGGACATTTTCACATAAATATTTTTTTATTCATTATCTCCTGCTTATTTATTGATGCAAATGGTTAAATAATAATTTTACATGCTTACAATTATTTTTAAAAAATACACAGCATGTAATGTTGAATAATTTAATTGCTGTTGAGAAATTCAAATTACAAGAATTTTGTCCCATTCCTCCCTCTTGGGTGGGAGGAGTGGGACATGAGTATGGGAGGGATGGGACACATTTGAAAATTACAGAAAAATCATCGAATATCATAATGAGAAAGGTTAACATCTAAAGAAAAGCAAGGCTGCACTCTACTGGTCCCACCAAACAATTACGATGGCAGCAATTTCACGATAATATCGTTTTTTTTTTCTATTATGCTATAGTTATACTGTTGAGGAAACATCTGTGTCCCTTCTCCAAAATTTTACATTGGAACGTTCAGCATTGTCAATACTCTCCTCCACCTTTGCAACGTAGAAAACGATTGACCGTTTGATGAGTAATTTGACAAGTACAAAATCATTTTTGCCTATGTTTGGCTTGTACTTCATCCAGTCAATATCTTGTGCTATTTCCATGTCACCATCTGAACTGTCATGTAATGAAAATGGCCCTTCGCTATTACTGGATTCATAACTGAACGGTAACTTTCTTTGGTGGCCGTATGTCTGCAGGACTGAGAGGCAAAATGTGAGATGAGCATGGCATTCTAAAATTCTGTTGTTATTATCATTATTTACTAACATCAGACGGTCTGTAACATGACCTCAAAAACTCGTCATCTCCAAAAGACTCACTATTAAATGGATATGTTCCAGGTTTTTTAAATTCTGAAGTAATATTTTTTTGGTGTGAATGATGCCTGGTATGAAATTCCGACAAGCTTTGCTATGTGGTAAATGTTAATAATTTTCTACGGATTATTTATTGACCAGTCGTTGCAAGCTGTCATTTCCCTTCAAATGATTTATATACCGATGTACATACAATGATTGAAGCCTATGGCTGCAGTGAGGTGGAAATGTTAGCATGGCAACACAATTTTCACTTGTTTGTTGACTGATTCAATTGTAACATGACTGTCATGGTTGTCAAGTAATAATAAAGTGAATACAGGCCGTACACTGCATTTCCAGTTGCATTAATGATGTATAATACAGTTGCCAGCAAAATCTAAATGTTTAATTTTAAATGTTTCATTTTTTTAGTAACAGAGGGGAGACATAATGCATCTAAAAAATAACTTCTCACATAAACCATGCTGACTTTAACCTTAACTAAATTGCTGATACGCATACATTATGTCTTTAAGAGTACTATGACACCAGATAATGTTTGTTTTAGAAATTACATGGGTAAAGAAGTAAAACTAAAAATATATTAAAAACTTAATCTGGAGATGTGAAAATAAACATTTTCGAAATTTAAACTGAAAGTTGAATATGGATAAACTAGAAATAGGTAACAACAAAAAGCTATACATATGTCATCTGGTGGTGAAAATTGAAATAAAATTAGATCATTTATTTTGCTATAATTTCAGCTGTCCCACCCCTCCCAACGTCCCAATCCTCCCTCCTCTCCCCTACGATCTTTACATTCAAACTGTTACTGCGATTACGACTCACGGAATTTTGATCAGGAGAAAAATATTCTGGTTGGTTTGACTTGGTCTGAACCAGAGCTACAAAAGTAAAACGAGACACCATTCCGATCACCCGGTGGCAAAATCTGCCAATCATTATAATTGGCGATGCGACGTCATTGGTGGATTTCGTAGAAATTACTAGGCAACTAAATAAGTATATCAAAAAGCATTGTTGAATTGCATATTTGGGGGATGCCGGTGGCCGATATTTGAAATTACCTTAGTTTAATCTAATCCTAATTCATCTTCAAATTTTAATTGTATTTTTTTTATCTTTATTATTAAAATTTATCATTTAAACTTGTTCTTCATTAAAATTTAAGTTTTGTTTTCATTGATATAGAATGGAGAAAACTATTGTCCCGATGGCTTTAAGGGGTCATAGGAGTATTAAAAATGTGCAAAGAAGGTACTACAAAGCATAGTTTGATCTTTCATGTAATTTTTTTAACTACTCAATATATAAGTATAATTTTTTGCATGTAATTCTATAAGATTTATTTAATATAAAACAAATTTTAAAATAAATGAAACTTTAGCCAAAACTAAAATAAATGATATTAAACATAAAGCTATTTTAACAGATTGGGATTAGGCTTGCGCGGCAAATTTTGAAGCCAAAATTGAAAAAATGACCAAGAAAATGACTTTATATTGTACAAATATGTACAAACAACGACTTATACCTAAATTCTCATCTCAATTTTAATTAGAAATTATTATAAAAATATTTAAATCAAAATTTAAAAAATTTTATTAATTTTTTTAGAAAAAAAGTTCTTAAAATAATTTCTAATTAAAATTGAGCTGATAATTTAAGTATAAGTCCTAGTTTGTACATATTTGAACAATATAAAGTCATTTTCTTGGTAATTTTTTTCAATTTTGACCTAACAATTTGCCGCACAAGCCTAATCACAATGCGTTCAAATAGCTTTATGTTTAATATCATTTATTTTAGTTTTGGCTAAAGTTTCATAAATTTTAAAATTTGTTATATATTAAATAAATCTTGTAGAATTACATATAAAAAAAATTATACTTATATATTGAGTAGTTAAAAATTACATGAAAGATCAAACAATGCTTTGTAGTACAGCTGTGGAAATAAAAAAGTACCCACTAGTGATTATTTTGGCCGTTAGTCATCCTATAGAATCGGACCTTTTTGACATTGTGAACAATTAACATTCTGAGTTAATTGCATGACACAAAATTTGCATAAGGGGCCATCTTCATATTAAAAATGTTACTAACTGTAAAATTTCCAATAGCAACACCCCTTTTTGAATCCATATTTCAAATCTCTGACCTATGTTAATACGAAATGCCAAATTTTGTTAGTTTTTAAGCATTATTAGAGGAGTTAGAGACGTGCAAAGTTTAGGTCCCATAATGTTGAGTTGCACATAAAAAACTATCCCGATCTATAAATAATTACGATAATGAAACGAATTTTTTACTGAAAAGAAATTATAATAACCCAAACAAAATGCATTCAATATTGGGGTATTTAAAACAATTTTTATATTTTTAAAATAATTATTACATTAATTTTTCAAAAAAATATGAATAGGAACCCCTTAATATTTTTAAATAAATAAATTTAAGAGAAGAAGTTTAAGCGAAATCCCAATTTTTAAATTTTTTTATTCATAATTTGCTGAGTAAATCACAAAATACTTTTTAATTACCCTTTAAGGGACTGTGTATAAGATTACTTGTGTAATTGATAAATAAAGACGACTTTGCATGCATGCTTGCTTGTCATTTTAGAGATGGTCCCCAAAAGGTCCACAAGTGATTCGATTGAATAACTCGTCAAATATTCATCCAAATGTAACAAAAACTTAGATTTAAGGGTTTTCAAGAGTGCTTAACATTTCTAAGTTATTAAAATTGGATGTTGCTATAGGAAATTTCAAAGATCGTAATGTTTTTAATATGAAGATGGTCCCTTATGCAAATTTTGTATCATGCAATTAACTCAGAATGTTAATTGTACACAATCTCAAAAAGGTCCGATTCTATAGGGGGACTAATGAATGAAATAACCTCAAGTGGGTACTTGTTTATTTCCACAGCTGTACAGCTGTGGAAATACAAATTACCCACTAGTGATTATTTTGGCCGTTAGTCATCCTATAGAATCGGACCTCTTTGACATTGTGAACAATTAACATTCTGAGTTAATTGCATGACACAAAATTTGCATAAGGGCCATCTTCATATTAAAAATGTTACTAACTGTAAAATTTCCAATAGCAACACCCCTTTTTGAATCCATATTTCAAATCTCTGACCTATGTTAATACGAAATGCCAAATTTTGTTAGTTTTTAAGCATTATTAGAGGAGTTAGATACGTGCAAAGTTTAGGTCCCATAATGTTACATGAGTTGCACATAAAAAACTATCCCGATCTATAAATAATTACGATAATGAAACGAATTTTTTACTGATAAGAAATTATAATAACCCAAACAAAATGCATTCAATATTGCGGTATTTAAAGCAATTTTTAAATAATTATTACAATAATTTTTTTGTAAAAAATATGAATGGAAACCCCTTAATATTTTTAAAGAAATACATTTAAGACAAGAAGCTTAAGCGAAATATAAAATTTTTTAAAATTTTTATTCATAATTTGCTGAGTAAATCACAAAATACTTTTTAATTACCCTTTGAGGACTGTGTATAAGATAACATGTGTAATTGATAAATAAAGACGGCTTTGCATGCATGCTTGCTTGTCATTTTAGAGATGATCCCCAAAAGGTCCACAAGAGATTCGATTGAATAACTCGTCAAATATTCATCCAAATGTAACAAAAACTTAAATTTAGGGGTTTTCAAGAGTGCTTAACATTTCTAGATTATTAAAATTGGGTGTTGCTATTGGAAATTTCAAAGATCGTAATATTTTTAATATGAAGACGGTCCCTTATGCAAATTTTGTATCGTGCAATTAACTCAGAATGTTAATTGTACACAATCTCAAAAAGGTCCGATTCTATAGGGTGACTAACGGATGAAATAACCTCAAGTGGGTACTTTTTTATTTCCACAGCTGTATCTGTTTTGCACAATATTAAGACTCCTATGACCCCTTAATGTTTTGGAGATTTTGAGGCCTCGTGTAAAAGTCAAATTTTCAGGCGCTATTTTTGTGATAATTTTCTCGACCAAAAAAATCTCGAAAATCTGTTTTTTATAAGAACGATTTTTAGAAAGAAATCTGAATTTTTATTATCATATGATCATCATAAGAAACACTTAAACAAAGGAAAATATTAAAATTAACTTTAAAAAAGGGGGGGCGGGGTTCGACAAACGTGACGTTATTTTAGGGGAGGGGTTCGACCAAACGTGACGCAGCGTGACAGTAGGGGAGGGGGGAATAAAAAAAGTCCAAATTTTGCGTGACGTATAATTTATGTACGTTCCCTAGCTTATAAATATCTAGGCAGAGAAATATAGTGCAAAGGTAGAGAAATTTCGGAAAAAAATAAAGCCAACTAAAGGGGAGCCATACATCAAATGTTTCAGAACATTGACAATCCTGAAAATACTGTTTCCTATCCATTTTTTGTCCATATCACTGAAAACTAAGTTTAAATTTCAATAAAAAACTAGCTAAAATGATAAATTATAATAACAACGATAAAAAAATTAATTAAATTTAAAGATAAATTATAATTAGATTATACTAAGATGTTTTCGAAAATCATTAACCTGCCAGTGCAATCTTATGTTTCCTGATTTACTTATTTTCCGCCTAGTAACTTTCACCAAATCTACCTATGGGGTCGCAATGCCTTAAGGGGTCTAAGGAGTCTTAAAAATGTGCAAAGAAGGAACTACAAAGCATAGTTTGATCTTTCATGTAATTTTTTAACTACTCAATATACAAGTATAATTTTTTTATATGTAATTCTACAAGATTTATTTAATATGAAACAAATTTTAAAATTTATGAAACTTTAGCCAAAACTAAAATAAATGATATTAAACATAAAGCTATTTGAACACATTGTGATTAGGCTTGCGCGGCAAATTGTGAGGTCAAAATTGAAGACATGACCAAGAAAATGACTTTATATTGTACAAATATGTACAAACTAGAACTTATACCTAAATTCTCAGCTCAATTTTAATTAGAAATAATTTTAAAATTTTTTTTTAATCAAAATTCATAAATTTTTATAAATTTTTTTAGAAAAAAATTCTTAAAATAAATTCTAATTAAAATTGAGCTGAGAATTTAGGTATAAGTCTTTGTTTGTACATATTTGTACAATATAAAGTCATTTTCTTGGTCATGTCTTCAATTTTGACCTCACAATTTGCCGCGCAAGCCTAATCACAATGTGTTCAAATAGCTTTATGTTTAATATCACTTATTATAGTTTTGGTTAAAGTTTCATAAATTTAAAAATTTGTTTCATATTAAATAAATCTTGTAGAACTACATATAAAAAAATTATACTTGTATATTGAGTAGTTAAAAAATTACATGAAAGATCAAACTATGCTTTGTAGTTCCTTCTTTGCACATTTTTAAGACTCCTTAGACCCCTTAAATGATTGACAGTTTTTCCCCTCTGCATGATCGTCTCCTTACTGTAGCTCCGGTTCAAGCCAATTGGGCCAACCAGCAAATTTCTTTTGATCAAGTGTGTGACCTTTGTGAATTTTGTGATCATAAGAACAGCTTGTTTGTTAAGATTTTTTTTTTACGTTTGAAACTTTTTTTCTCATATTATTTTCACTTGAGAAAAAAACGGAGTATCGGTAATTTTCGGACCATCGTCTAAACTTTGTCTGTATTATGGGTATGGGTGTCCAGATTAGCGGTTCTGTAATTGTTTATGCATCGACGGAGTTTTCTTAATTAAAAGATAGCTATAGTTTCTTTTTTGCTTTTTAGGATCACTTTAGTCTCCGATTAAAATCTAGCGAAATGTAATGGAAATTAAGGGTGTTTCAGGTCCACTGGTAGGGCTGCAACCCCTAAAAGATTGCTTTAATTTTTCGGATATTAGGTCCAATCCCTATCGGATATCGGTAAAACTGCTAAAAAAATCCTATATAGTTTATGTATAATTTTTAATCATGGTTAAAATAATTGGCTTATTGCCATTATTTGCTCCACGAATATTAATATATCGACTACTAATTATTCCTATAAATCCCTATAATTTCTTTAGAAATTTCTATAAAATTCCTATATTTTCTTTAAAAATTCCTATATTTCCTATTATATTTTTGATAAAAGTCACGGCGAGGCCTGCATAAGCGGATTTGTTAGTTTTTAAGCATTATTGGAGGAATTAGAGACGTAAAAAGTTTAGGTCCCATCATAATGTTAAATGAGTTGCACATAAAAAACTATCCCGATCTATAAATAATTAAGATAATGAAACGAATTTTTTACTGAAAAGAAATTATAATAACCCAAACAAAATGCATTCAATATTGGGGTATTTTAAACAATTTTTATATTTTTAAAATAATTATTACATTAATTTTTCAAAAAAATATGAATAGGAACCCCTTAATATTTTTAAATAAATAAATTTAAGAGAAGAAGTTTAAGCGAAATCCCAATTTTTAAATTTTTTTATTCATAATTTGTTGAGTAAATCACAAAATACTTTTTAATTACCCTTTGAGGACTGTGTATAAGATTACTTGTGTAATTGATAAATAAACTTTGCATGCATGCTTGCTTGTCATTTTAGAGATGGTCCCCAAAAGGTCCACAAGTGATTCGATTGAATAACTCGTCAAATATTCATCCAAATGTAACAAAAACTTAGATTTAAGGGTTTTCAAGAGTGCTTAACATTTCTAAGTTATTAAAATTGGATGTTGCTATAGGAAATTTCAAAGATCGTAATGTTTTTAATATGAAGACGGTCCCTTATGCAAATTTTGTATCATGCAATTAACTCAGAATGTTAATTGTACACAATCTCAAAAAGGTCCGACTCTATAGGGGGACTAATGAATGAAATAACCTCAAGTGGGTACTTGTTTATTTCCACAGCTGTACAGCTGTGGAAATAAAAAAGTACCCACTAGTGATTATTTTGGCCGTTAGTCATCCTATAGAATCGGACCTTTTTGACATTGTGAACAATTAACATTCTGAGTTAATTGCATGACACAAAATTTGCATAAGGGGCCATCTTCATATTAAAAATGTTACTAACTGTAAAATTTCCAATAGCAACACCCCTTTTTGAATCCATATTTCAAATCTCTGACCTATGTTAATACGAAATGCCAAATTTTGTTAGTTTTTAAGCATTATTAGAGGAGTTAGAGACGTGCAAAGTTTAGGTCCCATAATGTTACATGAGTTGCACATAAAAAACTATCCCGATCTATAAATAATTACGATAATGAAACGAATTTTTTACTGATAAGAAATTATAATAACCCAAACAAAATGCATTCAATATTGCGGTATTTAAAGCAATTTTTAAATAATTATTACAATAATTTTTTTGTAAAAAATATGAATGGAAACCCCTTAATATTTTTAAAGAAATACATTTAAGACAAGAAGCTTAAGCGATTTATAAAATTTTTTAAAATTTTTATTCATAATTTGCTGAGTAAATCACAAAATACTTTTTAATTACCCTTTGAGGACTGTGTATAAGATAACATGTGTAATTGATAAATAAAGACGGCTTTGCATGCATGCTTGCTTGTCATTTTAGAGATGATCCCCGAAAGGTCCACAAGAGATCGATTGAATAACTCGTCAAATATTCATCCAAATGTAACAAAAACTTAAATTTAGGGGTTTTCAAGAGTGCTTAACATTTCTAGGTTATTAAAATTGGGTGTTGCTATTGGAAATTTCAAAGATCGTAATATTTTTAATATGAAGACGGTCCCTTATGCAAATTTTGTATCGTGCAATTAACTCAGAATGTTAATTGTACACAATCTCAAAAAGGTCCGATTCTATAGGGTGACTAACGGATGAAATAACCTCAAGTGGATACTTTTTTATTTCCACAGCTGTATCTGTTTTGCACAATTTTAAGACTCCTATGACCCCTTAATGTTTTGGAGATTTTGAGGCCTCGTGTAAAAGTCAAATTTTCAGGCGCTATTTTTGTGATAATTTTCTCGACCAAAAAAATCTCGAAAATCTGTTTTTTATAAGAACGATTTTTAGAAAGAAATCTGAATTTTTATTATCATAAGATCATCATAAGAAACACTTAAACAAAGGAAAATATTAAAATTATCTTTAAAAAAGGGGGGGCGGGGTTCGACAAACGTGACGTTATTTTAGGGGAGGGGTTCGACCAAACGTGACGCAAAGTGACAGTAGGGGAGGGGGGAATAAAAAAAGTCCAAATTTTGCGTGACGTATAATTTATGTACGTTCCCTAGCTTATAAATATCTAGGCAGAGAAATATAGTGCAAAGGTGGAGAAATTTCGTAAAAAAATAAAGCCAACTAAAGGGGAGCCATACATCAAATGTTTCAGAACATTGACAATCCTGAAAATACTGTTTCCTATCCATTTTTTGTCCATATCACTGAAAACTAAGTTTAAATTTCAATAAAAAACTAGCTAAAATGATAAATTATAATAACAACGATAAAAAAATTAATTAAATTTAAAGATAAATTATAATTAGATTATACTAAGATGTTTTCGAAAATCACTAACCTGCCAGTGCAATCTTATGTTTCCTGATTTACTTATTTTCCGCCTAGTAACTTTCACCAAATCTACCTATGGGGTCGCAATGCCTTAAATGATTGACAGTTTTTCCCCTCTGCATGATCGTCTCCTTACTGTAGCTCCGGTTCAAGCCAATTGGGCCAACCAGCAAATTTCTTTTGATCAAGTGTGTGATGTGACCTTTGTGAATTTTGTGATCATAAGAACAGCTTGTTTGTTAAGATTTTTTTTTTACGTTTGAAACTTTTTTTCTCATATTATTTTCACTTGAAAAAAAAACGGAGTATCGGTAATTTTCGGACCATCGTCTAAACTTTGTCTGTATTATGGGTATGGGTGTCCAGATTAGCGGTTCTGTAATTGTTTATGCATCGACGGAGTTTTCTTAATTAAAAGATAGCTATAGTTTCTTTTTTGCTTTTTAGGATCACTTTAGTCTCCGATTAAAATCTAGCGAAATGTAATGGAAATTAAGGGTATTTCAGGTCCACTGGTAGGGCTGCAACCCCTATAGGATTGCTTTAATTTTTCGGATATTAGGTCCAATCCCTATCGGATATCGGTAAAACTGCTAAAAAAATCCTATATAGTTTATGTATAATTTTTAATCATGGTTAAAATAATTGGCTTATTGCCATTATTTGCTCCACGAATATTAATATATCGACTACTAATTATTCCTATAAATCCCTATAATTTCTTTAGAAATTCCTATAAAATTCCTATATTTTCTTTAAAAATTCCTATATTTCCTATTATATTTTTGATAAAAGTCACGGCGAGGCCTGCATAAGAATTCCCTCTAACCAAGTAAAAAAAAATATTTTACTTTAAAACAAATTAGATATATTGATAATACCTAATTATTTCGTTGGGGACAAAGTGGCGGGTAGCCTAGTGTGTTTGATCGCAGCATCATTACCCTAACAGACTGCGCAGTATACTGGTTTAATTCCGACCTGTGCCTTAAGCCTCGGTTTCCTCGGAGTACGTCAACGGATTTAAGCGGTTCTGACAAGTGCGGTGAATGACGTCATACAAACTACTGACATTGATTACGTTAGAGTGGTTTCCTCGGGAGCGTTGACGGACAACTCAAACGACCGCCAGATTGCGTTGCTATTGAGTGCGTTGGGGAAATCCTGATGGCAACGTTTTTTGCTGTTGTCTGTTGCGTGGTTTGCTTGTCAAAAATTAAAAATTTGAGGAAATGACAAAAGGCGAGGGGTGTTTTACGTTTGCCGAGGAAGAAATGCTAATTGATTTTGTGAGAAATCACGTAGAACCCAAATTTTCCATTTTTGACATGCAAAGACGAAAACCAAAACAATAGCAGAGTTGAGTTGAGTTCGCTAGGTTTCCAGTTTCGTGTCAACGTAACGTTCTGGTGAAGCGGTGGCCGGTATAGTGACGTCATCCATGTATAATAGTGGTCGCATTTTTCTGGCGACAGACTCCGAGGAAACCAAGGCTTTAGGGATGTACTTTCTCTGTGTCAGTAAAAATTCTGTGTCTTTCTTACTTGAAGAAGGTTTATAAGCGGGTGATCAAGCGCACAAGGCGGAAAATACATGTACCAATAACCAATCTATACCTACCTTTCAGGGCCGGATTTCTAAATAGGCTAAGTAGGCTGAAGCCTAGAGCGGCGAATGTTTTGGGGCGGCAAATTTTAACCAATTAAAGCAGCATTCAGCATTATATAATTATAAATATACGAATATTTTTAAGAAAGAAAACAAATAATTTACATTAATGCGTAAACCGTAAACGTATATATAGTACTAATATATCGTAAAAAACAGGGTCGCTGCGAGGGCAATTGCTCCACCTCCTACGGGATTTCGAAGTTGAAAGAAAAATAGTAGATCAGTCTTTAAAAAAATTCGCCTATTTCGCTATTGTGACAGAGTAGCAAATCAATGTAGCCTACAGACAGGCGGCGAATCTTTAAATCCGACCCTACTACCTTTCGTTAGGAGTTGACCGAAGATTCTTTTTTCTTGACATCTGTAGCCAGCCCCGATCCCCCCCCCCATCCCCCAAGGGGATCATCCAAGATAGTTGCCACAATTTTAGTAGGTTGAGAAAGTAAGGTCGGGTGGTTAGAGTGCAGCTTTAAAACAAGCCTGAAGGTGTTGCGACATTGTCGGAATAATCCTAATGGAATTTAGGACATGGTAGTTGCATTATGCGACTACCATGTCCTAAATTCTCTTTCTAGCCAGAATATTCGTAGGCATTTAGAATGCGTCCGGCTGTAAAGAGTAATATTTTGTTTTAATAAGATCACCTACCTAAACAGAAGCCCAACCACCTCATCCCTTCACGAGTTTGGGGTTGGTGCAAAATGCTGATACAGCAGAGGTATAATGTCCTTTCAACACAGACAGCTACTAAGCTAATTAACATTTGGGTACTCAAAATCCCAGTTATAACATCAGGGTCGGAATTAAAGATTTGTCGCTTGTAGGCTACGATTGATTTGGCGCCACTGTCACAATATTCTCCCTTCGGGGAAAGTTAACTGGTTAGCTGCAAAATAGGGTGGTATGTGCTTTTTAAATTAGATACACATATTAGAATCATCTATATTCCTTTACCTAAACTAAAGCGAAATAGGCGAATTTTTTAAAACTGTTCTACTATTTTTCCACTTCGAAATCCGGGGAAGGGGGGCAATTGCCCTTTCAGCGACCATGTTTGCTATTTAATATTAGAACTATATGTTTACGGTTTCTGAATTAATATTAATTATTTGTTTTCTTTCCTTAAAATATTCGTATCCTTATATTTTTTGTGCCAATTGCCGCTTTAATTAGTCGTAAAATTTGCCGCCCCTAAAAACTCGCCGCTCTAGGCTACAGCCTACTTAGCCTATTTAGAAATCCGGCCCTCTATAACATTATCAATTAAAGAAAACTGGATTTTCCAGCGTTTGGTGAAAAGTATATCTGTGAACTTTTATGTTCCTTCTGAATGTTTTGCATCTATATGCCCTCCGGTCTATTTCCAAATGATCTTAATGTATAGAAAAGTTTCAATATGCTTCTTGATGCTCAGTCTACAATTTTGGTATTTATCTGACATCAAAATTGATATATTAAGTCATTGATTCAGAATATACTTACATATTTTTTTTTCGCGAAAACTGAAATCAGATTAATATCTACTTGTGTTCCACAAACGGAAACGATCATTTTAACTCAATGTGCAACTATTTAATATGTTACATGATCTTAAAACTTTTATTACGAGGGAAAATAATTAAAATACTTGGAAATTAGACAAATCATACATTTTTTTAGTTTTATTGTATTCCATAAATAATTTATAGATTTTTTTTTATGAGCTTACAATAGTGAATTTTCGTAATGGCATCAACCCTTCGCTGTTTTCAATTTCTTTGTCAATTTTTCTGCCGTTTTCTTCGCAATAGCGCACGTGCATAGTTTAATTATGTATTAAATTAAGTTTCGCTTTAATTATTTTATAATCCGAAATTAATAATTTATTTCCTCCTATCCCTTTATTTGTGAGTATAATTATTCATCTGTTTTTAGTATATCTTTCAAACTATATAGTATAAGCCGGCATACGACGCATCTAAATCCAGCTTGAAATTAGCGTCTCCATTTGTGCAAAAATTTCTTTTTGGTATTTTCCCCGCTGAAATTGATAAAATTTGACAGCTGACCTCTAGGAAGTGTTATTAAATTTTCCTATCGAACGTACTCAAAGATTTTTTCCTAAAACTGATGTATTAAAAATTTAATTTTTTTTCTTCAGGTATTTTCTCTAAGAAAAGTCTATATTTAATTTATAAAAGTATCCCTGGAGTTTTTTTTTTTATCGAAATGAATGTAGAAATAATTTTATTGAAGTTATAATTAATCGTATTTGATTCCCACTTATATTGACCCGTCAATTAAAATTTTAGTAAAATCCTGGTTCCTTAGTACGGCGACAAAATACGAAGTTTTGCGACTTTATTAGTAGAGCGATAAATATTTTTTTCTGGGAACCATGTACTCTAAATCAGATAGAAATGTTAAACTACTATTGCATGCATTCAGGTGTAATAAGTTTTCAGAAATTAAAATGTTTTCTTTATTGTTTGTACCTGAAGAATAACCTCTAAGGAAATGAATGATGAATAATGGTTTGGAAATGATTTATGTTTATTTCCTTCATCTTCATACCAGAGAAAGACTGCAAAAAACAACTCTTTCTTTGTGACAACTAGTTGTTTGTTTCAGCCTTTGGTAAACATATTCAGTTGTGACTTCAGAAAATTTTCAATCTGCGAAGAAGATGGTGGAAACTCAATGTATTTATTCTACTAAAATTATGGTGTTTAGAAATAGTTTGTAATCGTTAATGATGTATAACAACAATTCGGTTCACTACTTGTTGTTTCAGCATATTGTGAATTTGTGATGCAATACCGCTTAAATCAAACCATTCTTGTATGCTAAATATTGAGAATCTAAGTGTAATACACTTTGTGTGCTAGAGCTTGTATAAATTATCGAAATTTTCTGTTTTATACTAAATAAGATTTTTTTGTTGTTGTAGGTACCTTTCTAAGAAAAAAATGTCTGAAACAATGGAAGTAAGTGTTTTTACTTTAAAAAATACTAACTACATGCAGTTAATTCAATCTCTGTATAATAAACAATTTCTTTAGGTCTTCAAAGAATTGGATAATGATGAAACACATAATCTATCTACTTTAACGATAAGCAGTCACCACAGGGTTTGTAATGCTTTAGGAACTTTTTATGTTTCAAATATGACTTTTAATTTCCTTATTTTTAACTCTGTCCAATACTTCATGCACTACCCTCTTCAATTTGTGCTGGAATCTCCATGTTTTGGACTCATTCAGTTATTAATCATACAAGTGTTTCAGACCAGTTAACAGTGTTTTTAAACTCAGCTTTGCTTATCCTTCTATTGGGAATCACTACCACATAAACTTCTATTAGAAAAACAGCAATTGTTTATGCACTCTAATAGAAAAAACCCTTTTTGTTGTTTATCCTCATCTCGTCTGACAGTAGTCACTTTGTGCAGAGTGAAGCAAATAAAAGCGGACCCAACGTAGAGGTAAGAATACGATAAAAGGCCGTTGCTACACGGCCGCCAGGAAGTCAAATAGCAACCAATCATATCGGTTCCGCCTGCCGTATACGACAGTCGGAACCTCGTCCGACTGTCGTAGCTTTAGAAACTGGTGTCCAGATGGAAACCAGATTTGGCATTATATTGCCACTTGTATTAATGTATTAATTTCTACAATGTTTACGAAATTGGAAATTTCCAAGCGGTTGCAGTGTTGTACTGTTATTTTCTGAATACATAAATATATTTTTTAATTTTTATACGAATTATAAATAAGTTTTTATGCATATTTAAATATTTGTTGATAAATAATTAGTTTTTTTATGCAAAATTATATTCATTAGTTTTTTTAATACGTTTTTGGTGTTTCTTGAAAACTGATGTTCCCTTCAACAAATAACATTTGATTTAATTAATTTATTTAATAAATTTAGTAGAATCATTTTGCTTGCTATAGGTTAGGATCAAGGTATCGCTGTACAAACCAAGAACTTCCTATAAAAAAAAACTTAACATATTTTCTATGCTTTTGGTTTTTTTTTTATGTAACGGATTCGCTTAGTCTCACTACTTATATTCAGTGCTGAAAGTGGGGGTAGACGCGGGGTGACGCGTCACCCCACTTTTCAAGAAAATGGCTATCCATCCCCCCACTTCTTGTATCTCTCAAATCCTTAATCCATAGAGGGGGGATGGGGCATGGCATTCTAATTGAAGGCATCCCCCCACCTATTTTTTCCCACTTTCACCACTGCTTATATTAAATTATATATTCCTTACATCTGGGCGTAGTAAAATTATCTGGTGGTACAGGTACTCAAGTATAAAAAGTCTGTTACAAACTAGGTTACCTTTTGTGTGGGTAAATCTTGAACGTGAAAAACCCCTCCTTAGCATTAATTAATATACACTGATCAACAGGGCCTGCTCTAGAAAATCTCAGACTATAGGCACAATCTATTTTGGGGGCCCCTTTACGAAAATTTTTGAGTACGATTTCCAGTAATGATGATGCTATAGACCAATGTATTAAAGTTTTGCTACAATTTTATAGGTTTCCTTATAAACATCGATCAAACCAATTGCGTTAGGACAATTTCTTAGTCAAAATAAAGCGAAAAACACAGTGGAGTATCAGAATATTTTTAGTTTACTGATATTTTGGGGATTTACAGCATTTAGCATAACAGAATCTGAAATTTAGGGGCCCCTTAATTTTGGGGGCCCTAGGCCCGGACCTAATGGAGGAGCAGGTCCTGCTGATCAACGCAATTATAGCGAGCACGTTTTACTTCACTCCCAACTTTTTAATTTTCATTCTAAAAATCTAGAATTTGTGAAATTAGGTTCATAATACATCCGGAAAGAAATAGTAAAAAACAGGAGAAAAAACTTCTAAATTAGAACAGCAATCTTTTCAAAACTTTATTTGTTAAAAAAGAAGTTGAAATCTATTTTTCAACATCTAAAAAAATGCAAGAACACCCTAAATTGACCCTAAAAAATTTTGGGTCAATTTATTTTCTAAAACTGTCTTAGAGTTAATTTTATTTTACCTTTGGTTAATTTTATTTATTGCAGTGTATTTCAAACCCAATACCTTTGCCGAAAAAGAAAAATTCACAAACATATATGATCATCCCCCCTGTATAATTCTTTGCCCCCTCTAAGTAAATTATGTAATGCATTCCTTATCATTTATTGCTTCATCATGTTGCGACGTTCTAACGTAAACTATCTGTTGCAAAGTGAACTTTTTTGTTTTTGAATAAATGAGGTTCACAAAATGCATCTTCACCATGTATATGAAGATTTTGTTTTTATAAATTCGATTATATATCGATTTACAAATTATACAGGTTGATTTGACAAAATTTTTGCTAGATAATTTTTTTTTTAAATATTGATATGACACTAAAATACTAAATAGTTTTTATACCTTTATTACCATAAAGATAATAATTACGATTATTTCTCAATTATTTGTTGTTTATTATGAGAGTTATAGGAATTATAATGTTTTGATTTAGAAATTTGGTCACATTAGCTTTAGGCACAAGATTTTAAAGATAATTATAAACATTAACAATTTATATTATGATAAGTTAAAATCTTAGAATATAAGGGAAAGCAACTGCTTTATTGAAAGATCTCTTTTGTTATAATTCATTTATTAGCAATACTGAACTAATATTTAAGGTTTCATATCCAGCACAGCATAAGCTGACATACTCCAACAAGCAATAAAAACTTAAAATATCATTTTCGTATTTCATTCATGCATTTTGTTGACAAAAAATTATTGAATTGCCATAATTTTTCAAAATCTCCTTAATTCATCAATTGAAGATAAGCAGAAATACAGCTAGTGATGATAAGAGTTTTAAAAAAAGACAATGTTCTACTTGGGAAAACACTAATTTTAATCTTTATTCCAAGCTCATATTGTGTTTTGTAATAATTTCTTTATACCTTTCTGCGATAATTCAGGAATGAAACATATGAAGTATCAAGAAAACAGGGTATGATAGCAGCTTCTTAATCCACTGATTACAAAGATGACTATCTACTATCAATTAGCACGAAAAAATGTTTTATTTTTTTAACCCCCTCAACCAGTACTTATAGACACCACTGAACCTGGCTAATTAAAAAGTACAAAAATTACAATGGAAATCAATTTCTTTCAAATTATCGAGAAATTTTGTTTCAATTTATTACCATTTGACAGTTAAGTTAAATCATTTGTAAGATATTATTAAAATCAAGTTAGGATTAAAAAAAAATCCATTAATAAATTTGAATGCATAAAATACATTCTTCCTAATGGTAATGAACTGACAAATATAAAATTTTATATTAGCTTGACTTTATTTTTCATCAAAGTTTACAATAAAACATTTTTTATTTTGTTCACACAGATAAGAAATAACTAAAAATTTCACTTTATTATGCAAACAAATATTTATTGTATATATTACACATAATATGAACCAGGGCTCGAAAATTATATTGCCCGACATGCCCGGGGCATGTAAAAATTCCAATTGGGCATGTATTTTTTCGCCTCACATGCCCGACCGGGCATGTAAACATTTCATCAAAAATGCCTTTCCATAAATTTAAATAAACATTTTGCGTTTTTATAAATCCCCAACATATCCATTCGTTGCCTTTTGAAAATTGATAATTTTAATCTTAAATCGAAATTAGTTACTTGCTTCACAATCTTGTCATTATGGCATCAAATAGAAATTCATCAATAAAATTCTGGTGGGTGCCGGGAAATGTCACCACTTTCTACAATTTTCGAATTTCTTATTACTTTGGCAAGGTGTCTTAAGGTAAAATAGTTTGATATATTTTTTAATTGAAATTGATACAACCTGGAATTTTCTGTAAATTCTCTGGGAAAACCTGGAAAAGTCAGAGAATTTGGTTTTCCAACTTACATAATGTATCAGTTTATTTCGTGAATTAAGTATACTGCTCTTTTTAAAAAAAATTACGCGGCCAATTACCCATTTTAGTTTCAGCTTTCGTTATTTTTGCCAAACTCATGCCTGGGTACAGTTTTCTTTTCCCTCTCCCCCTTTCGCTCGGCCTGCGCTTGGGCATGTAAAATTTTTATTCGGGCATGTATTTCCCAGACTAACATGCCCGACAGGGCATGTAAAAATTTTGAGATTTTTCTAGCCTTGATATGAACAAAACAGCTGCAATTTTATAGAAACTAGCTAAGCAGAATTATACATTTAAAAACTTTCAACTGAATAATTCCTAGACTTAACAATATTGAACTCAATATTAATGAAGTAGCAGTTGTGATTTAATACAAATAATAATGATGTAAATACATTGTTTAAATAATATTCTACTGTCAAAACTTTTAAAACTGAGGAAAAATTCCTGTTAATTTAAAGAGAACAAGTACAAGTAATAATACTGCCATCAAATATCTCGAAAATTTAGACGCATTGCATTAATGTACAAAAGTTTAAAATTTGTTAAGGCAATAATTGCATACTATCTTGCATATTCTTGGGAATTTGATTACCGACTTTTTTACTTGTCACTTAAAAAATAATATAAGCTTAAAATGAAGAATATTTCAAATTTATTCCTTTAAAAACCATGAATACTAATAAGTGGATTATATTTTTAGTTCTACAATCTGAACTATTTAAATTAACAACCGCATACTGGAAGGCCAATTTCCGCTTCCTGGTGGATAAGAGAGTGCGATAAAAAAAAATTGGGACACAACTTTTAAATCTATAAATGACATCTTTTCTACTCGCAACTTATAATTTGCAATGCAAAAAACAGCAACTTTAGTGTCAAGGAAATTTGCTCAAATCTACCTCTCAAATTTATACACAGATATTTTATTATCTTGATTTTTCCATTATCAATAATGCATGCTTTGTGTGTTACTTACTCACCACAATGGATTCCGAAAAACCAAACTGCAATGAGGTGCCACTATCTTTTAATTTGGGACAAATCAAAGAGGATGGTCATTAGGATATATCCATTATATCATAGAAAACTCGCATGAACATATAATATAATGCTCTAGACTGGGAATTTTTAATAGTAGCCAGTGGCTACCAGAATGACAAAAAATGATAGCCACATTTGGATTTATAGTAGCCAATTTCAAATTTAAGTATATAAGGCAAAAATAAACTGCGATTTTCCACAAAACACAATTTTATTAAAGACATTTTTGATAAAAAAGATTGACAGTAAAAAAAGGATCATACCAAATATGTAAGTATTATGTGATTGGCCATTGTTAAAAGAAGAAAATTAATTTATGTACTTACTATATACTATTAGTTTCGGAGAATTCGAATCGCCACAATAGTTCATGAAATTTTCTCAGATCAGAATTGTTTAAAGGAATAGTTGAGATCTTAATCAGCTGTAAATCAATCACTTGTAAATTGCCGCGATCGTAAAGCAAGATTTGAAAATCAAATTTGCATTTAAGATTTTCGTCGCCCAACTCCATATACGTCACACGGAGGCCGACTCAGTGGCATCCACACAAAACACCGGCCAATGATGAGGGGAAAATTTCACCGACAAGTAACAACTGTCATCAAGTCTTTCTTTCCGACAGAATCGAATCTGAGCGTTTTATTATTATTATTTTAGAAATGCAGCTTCAGTATTAATTATTTGTTGAACAAAAATTAAAAAATATGATAGCCACTTTTGGCGACTGTTAATCTAGAGCTTTAATATAATAACTGTATTTTGTAACTCTTTTACTTACACTTTCAATTTGACGTAACAATCCAGCTTAGTGATAACCTGTGGAAATTATGCTATTATTCTTTAAACCATCAAAATGCATGTTTTACTCACCATGTGCATACTATCAGAAGATTTATTCGCAGTTTTCAGAACACTTAATAATTAGAAATCTAAAAGAAGAATATACTGACCTTGTGCTCTTCATGGTAGGCTGATTGCACATGCATTGATGACGACATGACGAATCTACCTCTCAAATTTATACACAGATATTTTATTATCTTGATTTTTCCATTATCAATAATGTATGCTTAGTGTGTTACTTACTCACCACAATGGATTCCGAAAAACCAAACTGCAATGAGATGCCACTATCTTTTAATTTGGGACAAATCAAAGAGGATGGTCATTAGGATATATCCATTTTTAATCATAGAAAACCCACATGAACATATAATAGCTGTATTTTGTAACTCTTTTACTTACACTTTCAATTTGACGTAATAATCCAGCTTAGTGGTAACCTGTGGAAATTATGCTATTATTTTTTAAACCATCAAAATGCATGTTTTACTCACCATGTGCATACTATCAGAAGATTTATTCGCAGTTTTCAGAACACTTAATAATTAGAAATCTAAAAGAATATACTGACCTTGTGCTCTTCATGGTAGGCTGATTGCACATGCATCGATGACGACAATTCCAATTTAGTTACATTCTTTCGTCTGTTAAGACAGTGCGGCTTTTTTTACTTACATACGTCATTGTTAAGGTCATTTTATATCAATAAATACAAGAACTAACATCCCAAAATTCATCATACAAAGAATGGGGGGAAAAAAATCATTAAGAATTGAAAGTTTTGCAAATCCTTCATGCAGTTCTCTAACTCTAGGCATGGATTTTTCTTCAAGAAAGTTATTTTTATCAAAAAAAAAACATTTTATTTTGAATTGAGAGATTTAAGCATTTAATTTAGAAAATTTTCGCATCAGACAATACAGAATCACAAGGAAAAAAAATTAAATGACTGTATTTACTTATATTTTCATTACTACTGCCCATATTTATATAAAACCGATATGAGCAGCATCCTACAAAAAGAGAATGTTATTTAACTTGCACTTTAGTCAATTATTAAACTTGCAACGCATGCTATGGAATAATTTAAAACAATTTCAATTTACAAGCATTTTACAATATACAGTTAGCGAAATCTATATTACATCGGCATATTTTGAAATTGTTATTTACATATTTTCACACAATACTTCAGACCAGCGTTAGTTGTAGCTGAGGAATTTTAGACATTTCTTTTGACTAGCAAAACACATGTTCAAGATTAATGGTGAACAGCTTTAATTTCTACGGCAATTAATTTGATCGTAAAACATAGTTAAGCAAAAGAAGTTACACAAATTTCATTCATTACTCACCACGTGCATACAGGTAGAAGATTCAATTTTTCAAACTAATAAAAGTAAGTACATACCTTAGACTCCTTAAAATATAAACACATAATAATCTTTAATATTTTTATTAGTTGTGGCACTAAATCTGCATAATACGTTCGAAAAACTCAACAAAAAAATTGTAACGTAACGAGCTTCAAGGCGGCCGACATGGGTTGTTGCGAAAAATAAATCGCCATCGCCAACTACTTTGAAGTCGCCAACTTCGGTGCCGAGTATTGAAGGCTGATGCGCATGCGTCGAAGAGGCTAACTTCCACTTCCTGGCGGGTGATAAGTCAGTGCGACGATAAAAATGTTGCTTGCCAAAAAGTCAAAAACAGGCTTGCTAACTGAAGCTTTTAATCACCTCAATATTAAGCAATTAACAGTATGGTTTGAGAAACTTGTTGAAATGAAATCTGAACATGGTTTGTTCCCACTAGTGATTATTTCAGTCGTTATTTATCCTAGAGAATCAGACTTTTTGGTTTTTGGTAATACAGAATATTCTAAATTGATTGCAAGACACAAAATTTGCATTATGGGACGTCTTCATACTGACAGACACAGTGCTGGATGGCGCACTCAGAAGAGTGCTGGAGACTGGACCGATTTCCCTCAGTTCAAAACCCAGCTCTTCTTCAGAATCTTTAATTTGTTGCATTTTATACATTATTTATTATTTGATAACTTTCTTAAATTATATAAATTATTATTTAATGCAATCTTTCTTGTATGCAAATATCTTTAGTTCATAATTCCTATGATTGTATATAAGAGAGCTGCTTATCCCAAATTGGGTTGTTCGTGTACGGAATTAATAAAGCTTCGACTGTTACCGTATCTCGTGTGCTTCCTTAGACTACGCGACAATACAATACCAACTATAGTCCGACCAAGATAACTTGGCAATCAAAATATTTTGATTGTGGAAGATTCCACTTTGAATTGAGGTTTTAAGCCGAAGGAGTAAGGATTGCCGGCTCAAGGCGTTTGGCGAGAATAGGGTTTGTTGGTGTAGTGTGATTGTAAATAATGTGTCTCACTAGAACTGCACATCAGTTATCGGCTACAGAGGATTGTTGTTGATTGCTGGTAGCGGTTAACGATTACGCTTATATTTCTTTGATATTTTGAATCGTGGAATAACTAAATCTATGATTATTTTAAAAACTAAAAAATATGACTTTGACTAGGAATTACACCGAGGGACGCTATAACTGAAATATTAATGGGAAATATAAGAGTAGTCCCGATGCAAGTTCGATCTACCCTTCGATTGATAGTCTGTTTCTAAACCTTAAAGAAATATGCGACCAAAAGCAATGAATCCCCTAACATAGTAACTCTTGCCCAAAACCTTCCTTACCTTTTTTCAAAGTGGACTGGTCCACAATCAAAATATTTTGCCAAGTTATCGTGGTCGGACTATAACAGGGTTTGTTGATTTAAATCAACTTGATTTAAATCATGATTTAAATCAATGGATTAAAAAAATCATGATTTAAATCAATGATTTTTTTAAAAAATTTAATTTAAACCATTTTATAAAATTAATATTTTAATAATGACATGATAAAAAAGGCTTATGAATTTACATATATGCATTCAATTTTTAACATGACAATGCCAGAATGCCACTGATAAATTGCCAAAGTGCCACTGCAAAATTTTCAAACATTTTAACAACAGTTAGACTGATCACATAATGAAATAATAGACTAATCATTCAAACACAAGGCTATCAATTTATCATGTATTGTTAGTAGTTTTTTGTTAATCAAGTATTTACTATTAAGTTAATTAATAAGGAATACTGTCAAGTATTTGCTAAAAGTTAATTAATAAAATACTGTATTTTGTAAGTGAAAAGTGACATATTTTGTGCATCTGATTTGGAAGATTTTTTTCCTTCAATAAACCTGTAATTGGAAATTTCGGGTTTTTAGTATTGGTATACATTTTTAAATTATGGTATTATACATATAAATTAGGCTTACATGTTAAGTAATTTAAGTTAGTAAAACAAATTGCCTGGTACTATGTATTCAAAACTCATTTAAAAATTTGATTAAAATCCGATTTAAATAAAAAAATCTGTTTAATTTGATTTTAAAAAAAAATCAAAAATCACGAACCCTGCCAACTAAGATCTGAACTCGCCACTAGTCTATGAGTAGCTCTAATGTAAAGCTAATCTAATCCAACCAATGCAAAAACAGGTTTCAGGCGGCTCCAAGCGTTTTTCTCGACAAGCATTTCAATGTATTCTTCTCTCTAGACCGGGGCCGCTTTTATTTGCCTCACCCTGTAGTATTTATATGATGATGAAGCTTGGTACGAACATGTTTATGAATTCTAACTATGCATCACTTAGGTAAGGAGAAAATTTTACTTCCTGAAAAATGTCAAGGCAGGAGCAACAGACAAATAATTATTTGACATTAATTGTATATGATTATTTAATCTGTTGAAAATGTATACAGTTTTGAGTTATCATGTTTTGAGGTTATTGATGTGAATCAGATAAATTACCAGGTATTTATAGTTGAGTATTTACCCTTTTGTGGGGTAAATACCCAAAATTAGAGTAATGTTTTAAATTATTTTATGCCTAAAATGCAACTTTTCTTTACATAAAAATATTACGACGCCCGCTCTCGTGTAGCTCTTGTGCGATGATAATTCAAACTAAACTAAACTTGACGAATGAAAATCTGTTGATATTACCTCACTCTATGGGTAATAAAAAAAGGTGAAAAGTTTTAATGTACAGGGTTCCCACGGGACCTTGAAAGTCCTAAAGAAGTCCCTATTTTTATTTTCAATTTCAAAGGACCCTTTAATACTCCTCCATTTTTACCAAAAATTGTTGAAAAGTCCTTGATTTTGATTTTTGATAAAAAGTACCCCTTTGTACTCCTTGATTTTGACTAACAAATGTGGAAAAGTCCTTGATTTTCTTAGTTCGCAACTTTCAAATTTTGAGAAGTCATTTTTTAAAACATAGCTAAAGTCAGCTCTAAATGAGGCACATAGTACTTCGGCATTTGGTACAAAACGTGACTTATATATAAACACTTATATTTATGTTTGGTCAATTTAATTGGTATATACCAAAACCGACCTTAAGTTTGCAGCAGAGAAATGTACTACGCGGAGGAATTCGCGTAAACAACGCGTCTGGCGCCGAAGCTTCGCCTGCTCCGATTGGTTGATAATATGACCCTGATATTCGTGCGCCCTGTTACGTCAAAATCGAAGGAAAAAATAATTAAAATAACACTCTAACTGAAGCTAAACTAATAAAAATAATAAATTTATGTCTTGAAATAACAAATAAATTTGTTTATTGACTGTTAAATACCTTTTTGTATTCGATTCTCGCCCTCAAAAATGAGAACTATTTACCCTCTTTCTCGTAGAAAATTTTTTCTGCAAACTTAAGGTCGGGAGAGGTATAGTAATCGACATATTATGATTAAGGGTCCTTGAAAAAAAATTGGGGAGTCCTTGAAAAGTCCTTAGAAACTCCTTGATTTTTATTTTAAAATAAGAGTGGAAACCCTATAATAAAATTATTGGCTTTTCAGGTGTCCACCACTGAATGTGTTAACGGTACTACTTGCAATGGTGAAGTGGTGGCCAAAGAAAAGTACTGCTTCCGCTGCCAGAAAGAGATGGACGGCCTCACCACATATCGGCCCGAGGAGATGACTTCTAAAGACTACTACTTCGACTCCTATGCACACTTTGGAATACACGAGGTAAGCCAGTTATTCGATAAACTGTCGATAATATGACGCAAGATATCAAGGTCAGATTTAAGAGCATGTTGTCTACACTCCGTGCCAACCTAACTTGGTTAAAAACAAGTAGTAAAAAGGCAGGGGGAAAGGGGGTTTGGTCCGTTAATTGGAAACTCTTGCAAGGTAATATTTACATACAAAATGATCTTAATAAAATTTAACCAAAATACACTTTTCATTCTGATAAAATTGCGAAATGTTCTAAAATAATATTCAAATATGTTAGATCTTGCCTTAAATGAAATTAATGTTTTAAACTTGTTGTTTTGGGTAGATTCACAAATGGGTCAAATAATTTATGAAACTCTTTACATCCGCGGAAGGATCTTCTCACTAGCATATTTCTATTTTCCCAACTTTGGTTGGCAAGGAGTGTAATGTTCCTTTTCCTACACCTTCAGAGTTGATATTTGATTAAATACATTAGTTTTAATAATTTAAAGGATCTAGTTTATTTAAATTTTTGTAATTTAGCTAAAACTATAATTTATGTATCGACATTATAATATATTTTGACTTTTGAATAATTTGCTAAAATTTGTCACTGTGTAATAGATACAAGCATATCCATGATTCTCAAATTCTTCAGAAAGAAATTTTGTTTTTCTATAAAATAACAATACGATAATAGGATTGATTACATTAGGCTTGCTACTTAGGGGTGTAATATTTTAATTAAATGCATTAATTTTGCTTAAATGAAGCGAATTTATCATGGCATTGCTCTTTAATTAATTTGCTGTAAAGTAAATTGAAAAATGACCAAAATATTCATGCAGAGAGAACCGAGAACTTTTTCTTCTACCGCTTTTATAATATCACCTTTAAATGAGGTTGCTTAACAGTTAGCTTAATAATTTAGTTAACAAAATTTGGCTTAATAATGTTGTAAAGGACCATCTTTAGTTACAGAGTTTAGCTTCTACACTACGTTTATAACGTAAAAAGTTAGAGATATCATAATCCTGTCAAGTCTGTCACCCACTTTCATCCCAAACTACAAATACTACAGGCAAGTGTGATACATATGTCAAAAAATTCAGTGCCTAAAAATTAGAAGATATTGAAAATCCCCCCAAGAATTTTGAATTGGAAGTACCTAAGTTATTTAAAAACTGTATATTTAATATTCATTTAAAAAGCAATAAGAAGCCATTTTCCATCGAATTAAATCACCATTGCCATTCACAACAATCACACCAAATATACTTCACTAAGATATTCTTTAAATGTTGATATGAAATATTTTGGTTTGATTTAAAAGAGAGGATTATTACATATTTATTCTTTAAAACAGGAATTAATTTTTGGAAACAATAATTATTGAATTTTCAAAATAAAATAAATGAAACTAGCCAAATTTAGCATGTAAATGATTATAAAAGAATTAATGTTGTGTTTGGCTACTTTTCCCCTGTTGAACGCAAATGTTGTGTAGTGGCAGATTCTGTTACAAACCTACTTGTTTATTACTAAATAAAAGTTCTATGTGTTCGAACCAGCTTCTGATTATATATTCCTATTGCAGGAGATGTTGAAGGATGAGGTACGCACCCTGACGTACCGCAATGCCATGTACCATAATAAGCATCTGTTTCGTGGGAAGACCGTTCTGGACATTGGATGTGGTACTGGCATTCTCTGTATGTTTGCTGCCAAAGCAGGGGCTGCTAAGGTCTTTGGGGTGAGTGCAATTCTTCTTTAAGGGGGTTCAGTACCCCAAAATCGGTGAAAAAATCAAAACAAAAATTATTGGCTTAAAATACTATTACAATCTTTATTAATAATGTCACAAAGTATCAAGACGATTGGAAAAATATTTTTGACATTAAAAGCCTTTTTGATGTCATGGCTTCGTAAGGAAATGGGTTAACAATAAAAAGTTTGAACGAGTTTTTCTCAGAACTTGATTCTTTGAACTTTGATGTACCTTTTCTCAAAAACTATGCTATTTTTTCTCGTAATTTTTTTTATATGATGTAATACATAGTATAGATTAATCTGAGGTTATAAATTTTAGTCAATCTAAATTTAAAAAAAATTATCAGGCAAAAAAGTGAAAAATTTCATGATTTTTTGGGTACTGTAAAACTTATTTTATTTAAAAAAGTCTAAAAGTTATTTAAAAAAGAACTTTTAACCTCAGATTAATATATAAGGTTGGTATATAACGCACACACAGAAAATTTTAAGATGATCTGATCAGTAGTTATTGTGAAAATGTACATTGCAATTGGCCAATTTAACATTACCGATATACAACATACCGAACCCCCTTAACCCTCTAATGCATACTGTTACCGTTTGGTAACAAGTTACATAATCCACTTTGTTCCATTAAAGTAGACTTCCCCCTCGACAAATTTGTGTTTTAAGTTTTAGCTAATAATGACCCTCATAAATGACAGTAGTTAAAGTGTACTCAAAATTTTAAAGAGTGAAGCTATTAACTGTTGATAATTACGTCTTTGGCATTATTCAAAGTATAGTAATATTAGTACTAAATACAAATAAATTGTTTTGAAAAATTAATTGTAGTTAAAGAGGGTTATTTTGAAATATATTTAGTAGTTTTCTAGTCATTATTATCAAAATTGGAATTTTGTAGTTGGTTTTAATCATATGGAAAAAATATTAAAAATTGAAATTATTTAAATTCTAATGCAGTTAAATTTTTTTCAGTATTTTTCCCATAATGTATGAGTGCTAAAGATACATATATATTTTTTCGGGACGAAAAAAAAAATCATGCATTAGAGGGTTAAGTAGATAGAATACTTGAAAGTAATTTTGTTAAATTCTAAACAATTTTTAAATAAATGTACTGCAAGCAAATATATTTATATTTTAAAACAATTATTTTTAAGATATCATGCTTTATTGACCAGCAGTTTTTTCATAGGTTCCTCAGATTTTTATTGGATTTTACAAATTTACTAAGTTTCTGCTATAGTACAGGGTTATTCTAATGAACCAACTATTTGCACCCTCCTGATTTAAAAATAATATCTGAAAGATGACGTGAGATTATGATCAATATGGTTATTCTTTCCCAAATCTGGTAACACTGGACCAAAGAGCAACATTGTGTTTGTTGGGAAATGTCTAGCTTACAAGTTGCTTTGTAACAAAGTGTTGTAAAAGTCTTTCTATAAAATTAAAAAAAAAAAGGGTTTTATTTAAGAAGGGGGCAAAAAATGTTTATGTTTTAAGCTAACCTAAATTGTTTGAAATAAATAATAGAATAGTATAGCATGATCATTAGTAAAAGAAAGAAAAGCAGATTTAAGATAGATTAAAGCAGATTTAAGATAAGTCTGAGACTAAATCTTATTTTAAATATTTCTGAGAAAGGTCAATTTTGCTGAAAAATAAATCCAATAATAAAAAACAAGAGTAACAGTATTACAATTAAACTGAATGTATATTTTAAAGTTCATACTTAGTTATAACATCTTTTATTTTTGTGTTTGGTTTAGTAGTATGAGGAATGAAATATAACTTTCATCCCAATACAGGTTGAATGCTCAGGAATCGTAGAACATGCAGAAAAAATTACCAAAGAAAACCACTTGGATCATAGTATGTCATAGTAGCTTAATATTCTGATTTTTTTAAAAAAAAAATGCATTAAGTTTTTGTTTTAACTAAAGTAAAATCTATAAAAAATATTTTGTTTAATTTTTTAAAAAATGATTTTGGCCACAGTTAATCAAAACACTTAAACATGTTACTTTTAATTGATGGGAAGATACAGTTATGTTGTTTAGATTTTCTTAATGGTAAGTTTTGCCTTTTACCGCGTTTAGAGGGCTCAGTCCGAAGGTGTTTGTCTTGCATAGGGAAAGGTCCTAGGTTCGTGCCCAGGCTTTGGCAAAATAACTACCAACCTATAAATGGTCTGTGCAGGGCTGCCAGTGGCGACTTAAAAGGCTACTAAAGCGACTATTTTAGCGTCTAGGCGACTATGGCAACTATTTAAGACCAAAAAGGGCCTAAAACGACTATTTTAAGCAAAACCTTCAACTATTTTCAATCTTGGGCGACTATTTTTAGTTATATAATTTTTCCATAGATGGCGCCACCATTATACTACCTATGCGCAAATCGTGAAGTGCAGATGATGCCTATAGTTTTTGTTTGGTTCTCAAATCAAAAGTTCTTATCAAATTTTGCTTTCGTTTTGTACAAAACAAAAGCAAAACCATGTGTTTTTGAAGCAGCACTTATGTTTTTTTTTAGCAGCCTATGTAAAGTTTATTGAAACTAAAACTTTGATTTTGTATGCTTTGTTGAAGATTTTTTTAAAACTGCATTTGGGGATAAGATTGACATCTGTCTGTTTTTTTATTAATTTGCTTTATTTTGAAGTTTTTATTTTTTTATTAAGTAATTTGGCGGTGTCTAAAAGAATAGTATCGAAATACTTTTTTTAAAAAAAATTAATTGTGCATTTCGATGATTCTGGATCGTGTTAAATAAGAATACTTACATTTAATAGTTTTAATTCAGCCATCCTTGTATTTTAAAGCTGTGAGATATTTCAGTGAAACATATTACATGGATTAGTATTGATCCTTATGTTTCTTGAATAACTGATAACTATTTAAAATAAATTTGTTTATATTTTATAATATATTTTTTAATTAAATTTATTTTCAAGTAAATTTTATCGGCAGTATCAATCCTTTCATTTGAAAGTTGGTGTTGCAATTTGTAAATTTAAGTTGTGGTCTTATTTTTTTTGCACAATTTAGCATTTTAACTTCTTCCTACTCGATTCTGTGAAATGACAGGCTTCTTCTAGATGAATGTTGGTTTTTCTTAGATCTTTTAGCTAAAAACTAATTAAAAATAGATAAGTTTATATGCCATACATATATATTTTTGAAGGATGAAAAAGGCACTTCTATGTCTGTTTCTTATCCAATCGTTAATGGAATGTTTTTGTGTTTTGAAAATTTTTATGCAATTGCTGTAATTAAATTCCAATAGAAATAAGTAGATTTAAAATATTTTCTCCTAATTTATGTTCTCTAATTGTTATATATAAATTGGTTTAATAATTTAACATGAAATTTTCTGTTGCAATACATCCGAAAAACTATTGACAGTTTTATCAATCCTTTTTACCGAGTGTTGGTGCTTCAATTCTAAGATCTGCACTTATATAAGTCTTAAGATTTAGTTTTTAAATTTTTGCATCTAAGCATATTAAACTAATTTATCACATTTTTTAAAAAAAAATTATTTAATTTCGGATAACATTCAATGCAAACATTTTTTTAAAAAATACATTTGTGTTATCTAACAATTAAAAGTTGTTTATTTAGTTAGGTAAAGAGGATACTATTTTGGCTACTATTTTTTAACATCTGAGGCTACTAAAGCAACTATTTTCAAAGCTTTCTGGCACTGGCAGCCCTGTCTGTGTAGCCAACAAGTTTAATGAATAGTACTCTAGACAGATTGTACATTAAATATGCGTGAGAGTCTCGATGTCGTTTTTCAAAAGTTATGTTGGGTGTATATTTAAGTGTTGGTTGTGTCTATTTAAGTGTCTTGTTTCTCATATGAAGAGCTCAAGTGCAAAACAAGTTAAATCACTTTTTTGCTTATGCCATTTTCGCTCTAAAGTAACTGGCCTTTGGCTGTATCATATACTTGTTATTTTAGACCGAAAATGACATTAGCAAAAAAGTGTTTTAACTTGTTTTTCACTTGAGCTCTTCATATATGGTATGCTATATAAGTATAGTTTGCATATCATACTATCCAAATATACATGTGGGTAAATCCTAATTGTTCAATTATTTTTTTATAGCAACATGCAAAAAAGTTCACTCTTTATATCGTATTCATTCATAAATCATTGCGAAAATGACACTTTACGTGCTTGCGTCACAGACAGTGCTGAAAGTAGTACTTTCGGCACTAATGCGGTACAGTAAATAAGAGTATCTATTTGGTAGAAAAGCAAAATTATGTCATCAGGCATGAGAATTTTCCGCTTTTTGGCGGATTTCCGCTTTTTCCCGATTTCTGGTCATTTTCCGATTTTTTGACGCTTTCCGTTTTTTTTCTTCAAATTTTTGTTTTTGTTCTAAAAATGGAAACTGAATAGTAAAATTATTTTGATCAATTCAACTAGTGTGAAAATACGTCTTGAATGTCATTGTCACAGTAAATCTTCGCTACGCTTAAATTTTCTTAACGGCTTGGTGTTTCGGTCTCGTGTAAAGAAGTTGCGAGATCAGATATTAGATCTAATGCGCGGTTTATGTCTTCAATGCAATCTAAAGTCAAATCTGTAAATGTTTTTAGTACGCTTTCTAGTAAACTATCCTCATCACATTGGCATATGCTTCCGATGTAAGTCGACTTTTTTTTAGGAAAAATAACAACACTTTCCAACCCATTATTTTTTTAATGTAGTTATAGTTCAAGAAGGATGTTCAACCAAACTTCAACACATTGTAATATTTGCTAGCTGGCAGCAAAATCGCCGTACATGGTAACCTCCTTAAAAAGTGCTTGAATTAAAAAAAAAAAAGTTCATTTACAAGTCCTTAAAAACGCTTGGGGAAAAATCCGTATTTATTGCAAAATGGATCGGATCAAAAAATTTCAGAACGTAATTTCCAAAGCATGTGATAACCACGCGTCATCTTTAACCTGCGTTTTGACTCCATGAAACTTTCTAATTTAACTCGTATTTTTAAACTCAGTCTTTAATAAATACTGCATCATAGGCCGAGAATTTTCGGACAAAATAGCGTCTTAAAAAGGCATTAGGCTCATATGGGTCATTCTCAAAAAATGTTACAAATGGTGTCCCACAGCTTTCATTGCTTGTAGTATTTTTAATTTTAATGTTAGGGAATTTTCACTTGAACTGCATAAAAGATGCACTTTTAAATTATCGTCCCTTCCTATATTTTAAAAGAACAAAAATACTAAAACAAAAGTTGGAGACTTCATTTAAAGGAGCATAGTCTATAAAATTCACATATTCCATGACCAAAAATTAAAGAACAAGAGAAGATAATTATAACTTAAAGTAAATTTTTCTTAATTATTGATGCTTTTAATGATTAACAAGCATCTTAGCTATCAAATAAGCTTTTAACCACTACTTCATTACAAAAAAGTTTTGTTTTGCAGCTTAATATATGGTGTCCCACAGAATCGAAGAATTTTCTTTTGGTCGACTCTGTTACCAAAATTTCACGACAAAAAATGCAAAAAAAATTAAGTTTTTTGCTGAAATAAGTACTACCATAGACACTTATTTCTGAAATGCCTGACACTTTTCTCTTAAAATTTTAGTTTATGGAGGAAAAATACAAAAGTTTGAAAAATTAATGCAAGTGTGATTTTTCAATGACTACTATGTAACCGTATTTTTATCAAACTGGTGCCAATTTAAGAATAATGTAATTGTGTAGCTTAAAGCCCTTAAGAATCTCATTACGATAAGCTAAAAACAAATTTTAAATTAAATAAACTTCATTACAAAAAGCGATGTTAAAGTTTAAAATGTCCACTCTGTTACCGTAGAAAGAAGCTAACTCTTTGATGAGCGCAGTGCCCCCAATTCATAACTACAGACTAATATGACATAAAAGTTTTGATTGTTGCTTGACATATGCAGAATTTTAGATGACTTGGCTACTTATTCGTAACTATCAACGATTGCGGGTCACATATTATTGAATATTTGATTAAACAGAGGAATTTTAATCATCGCTTTTTTTTTAAACATTGTCGGAGTCTACAATTATTACGATCACTGCTCTTAATGATAATTTCTAAGACACATAATCACACAACACAGAATTTTTTTTTTCTTTTTGTAGTATGAAACAAATTAAAACTTGTTTTTAGCTGATCGTATTTGCTGTTCTGTTTAATTGATCTTTGTTTCAAAACTCTTTTGCTGCATCGGTTTTTGTCGCCGCGTTACACGTAATAGACACATTATTGGATCTTCAGTTATTGATGCTTTTAGTCACTATCCGCAGCGAAGTATTGATGTGCGGGACATTGATGCTTTTTATTTCTTTTGATAGATAGGAAAGCCTTCGAGGACAAACGAATCGAGCTGGTAATAATGATGCGAAAGTAACATAAATTAGCTATTAAAAGCAGAGTAATTAATATTACGTAAATTAAGGCATTTGCATTGTTTATGACGAATTAATTTTAACTTAACAAAATGCAATGAAAACATTTTGTAGTATTTCATCCTTAATGCAAAATTAATTTGGATAAGAAAGTGCATTTCGCAGAAAATATTTAATGAAATTTATATCTTGGTAACAACAAAATCATTTATTGTAAAATGAGGAAAAAACCGTCTGCCCATTTAGAACTTTTTAAAAAGTAGCTGAATATATTTAGTACTATCAAAAGAAGAAATAATTTAAAAAAAAGTTAAACTATAAAATTATTTTTTGGAAACACTAAAAATAAAAATAACATTAAATTTATATTATTAATTATATAAGAATATAGTTATTAACACAGGTTTCAATGAAGCGATTCCTTTTGTATAAAAAAAGAGGAAAAATCGTTTGCTATCTCCCGTTGTCGCTGCAGCATTTTCTTTTTCATCGAATGAAAAACACAAATGAAATTTACGTTAATATTTTGTATGTAAATTTCGACCACAATCTAAACTACTCCAACTACATTCGTTTAAAAAACTAAACCAATTAATTCCATCTTGCAAAGGATCCCGCTGCAAAGAACCAACCGATAATAAGTGTTGTCGTTAAACGTTGTTCAAAATAAGAAATCAGGAGCGCTGCTATCTTTGAAAATATTTTTCTGTAGAAAATTTATGGTTGAAAGCAATTCGAGTGTGGTGTCTGTACGTATATTTTATCTCGTCCGTTTCAAAACTCTCTGTTTAATAGTATTGCGGTAAGTGAAAAGTTTGAATTAAAGCATAAATTATTTGAAAAATATGCAGATTTTATGTAGTTTCATTAGATAGGTGAATTCTTAATGTAATAGTAACAATTATTTTAAATAAAATCCAATTTTATCTTTTTAACATTGGAAGTTGGAATTGTAACATTTTTTGAGAATGACCCATATACGAGCTGTCAATTTTTCAACAGCATTAACGCCACCGAAAAATCATCCATTCTCGGTCCATATTAAATAAAACTGAACTTGAATTTCATTAAGAAACAAGTTAAAATTATAAATTTTGACAATAAAAGTAAAACATATAATATATATTTAAATTTTGAAGATGAATTAAGATTAAATTTCACTAAGATGTCTTCAAATATCAACAAATCGCCAATGCATACCCCTTTTAGAAGAGTAACATTTTCACTTGATCAAAAATTTGCAGCATCTTGATTTACTTACTTTGCTGTCTAGTAATTTTCACGCATCATCCGATGATGTCGCGTCGCCTGATAATGATTGACTGCGTGATCAGAAGTGTCTCGTTACTTCTGTAGCTCTGGTTCAGGCCAAGTAGGATCAACCAGATTTTCCTAATCGAGTGTCCGTGACCTTGGGTCGGCAGGAACAGCTTGAATGTGAAAGGATTTTTTTAAAAAAAAATTTGTAGTGCTTCATTAAAGCTCTATATTAGCGGTCGCAACCCCATTTTTCAAAGTTAGTTATTTTTTAAAGTGACCTGACTTTAGTGTAAGATATGTAGTTATTTTTTTATCCGTGTCTTTATCTGAGTGAGTTGTAAAAGAGAAGGTTTGAAGTAGATTGTGTAGCATATTCTTCTTTCTATCATTTATTCAGTAAAAATATGGAATTTTTATGGCTTATACCTATAGCGAATTATTTCTTGCTATTATGATAAGTTTTTATAGGTACCCCTTATAGCCTTACAAATGAACCCTTTCGCAGATATTTAAACAAAATTACTGCCCCTTAAAGAGGTACTTACTGTACCCACCTCCCCCCCCCTACTTAATAACTAAAAGATTTCTGTCCCATCGCACTTTCAGCTTTTTTCATATTTTTGTGTTCTCATGCCTGTGTCATGAATGTCTCCATGGAAACTAAATGATGTCATGAAACTCACTTATTTCTATTGGTTCATTACTTATGCATTCTAATATCTCCATGGAAACTTCAAGTACTACGCAAATTATTATATTTGCATGTTATTATAAAAAATACAGTAAACTCCCGATTATCCGCGGAATTGGGTGGCGTGGCTTCCGCGGATAAGCGAATTCGCGGATAATCCGCAAAAATGAAGAAAATGCATATAAACAAAATTTCCTCTGGGTTTTATTAATGTAAATTACAGTAATCGTATATAGCATGTACAAATTTACTTCAAAATATCTATTACTGTCGTTTCTTCTATGCCACACTGCAAGCACATTTGATTTTTAGAGGACCCATCTTTTTAATGAATTGTAGTTCGTCTTCAATTGTCTAGATAACCTTTTTTTTAGTTTCTCACGCATGTTGCTAGTATCAAAATCACATAAAGCGATTCAATTAAAATAGCGGGCAGTTTATTTTACAAGTTACACGTTTTGACAAAAACCTGTTCGTGGAGTGCATCTGTCTGAACACCAGGTTTCCTGCTGTCATTCTTATTTTAATGCATTCGTTGTTCTTGTTAAATATATTCGTCGCTACTTGAATATGTTCGTCGTCCTAGAAAGGAATTCGTTGTTCTTGGAATGCATTCTTCCAAAAAGTTTTTAAACAAATAAAATTCACTTATCACGTTTTTTTTTTTAATTTTTATATTTGAACTGAAAAATGGTAGGGGAGAGGGGTGGATAGTGGCTCGCGGATAATCCGCAAAGCGGATAATCCAGCCGCGGATAATCGGGAGTTTACTGTATTGTAAGTAAGCACCTGCCAAATAATACTTTATTAAGCTCTTGTCATTATACATTATTTCACGAGACCGTAGAAAGCCACTCGCTTGATAAAGTATTATTTTCGACACCTGTTGCTTAAATAACTATGAATGCTCCACCTCAACTCATCTTATTGTTAAACTTATCTTTCTACTCCAACGGCCCGTGCAGCCAAAAATGTCCGACGAATAATACCCCGTGTAAGGGAGTGCATGTTAAATATCCTTCAAAGTCCTAACGCTGCGTACGATGTCGCCCTTAACGGTTGCGTTGGGTGCCTATTCATGTGTTGGCTCGTCACCTGACTGTGGTTCTAAAATACGACGCCCGTCGCCAATAACCCCCGTGTGTAGCTCTAGTGCGACGATAATTCAAACCTAACTATCTTTCTACTCCAGTCATCACGATCGTGAAGGGCAAGGTGGAGGAAGTTGAACTGCCCGTGGAGAAGGTGGACATCATCATTTCAGAGTGGATGGGTTACTGCCTCTTCTACGAATCCATGCTTGACACTGTGCTGTATGCACGAGACAAGTGGCTCGTAAGTTGTCTCTTTACTTGAATGTTCTACATATGTGATATCATGTATTCAGGAAAACAAACATTACATTGGAAATGATTTTTAAAAAATGTATATATTTTTCCAGTCAGGGTTTTATTTTATTTTTTTAGGTTTTTTTTTCTGGTTTTAGGGTTTTATGTTTTTTTTTAATATTTTAAATGTGTTTTTAAAGATTTTGTGATTTATTTTGAGAAGTTAAGTTATTTATCGATATATTACAATTTTTAAAACTAATATGAAATATATATTTTTTGGATGTATAAAATTTGTTCACTTTATAATTTTCACTGAAGACAATTTTAAGTTCAATAGCTTACTTGGGTTTTTTTGATGGGTTTTTTCAAGTGATTTTTTAAAAAAAGAACAAAAAAGAAACACCTGTATTTTTTCGTGTCGGGTAAAATTATAACAACCCTGATACCAGTCCAACACCCTTTCTGTCCCAAAAATTTACTACACTACAGAAACATCTGATATTCACAAAATAAGCATATTTTAGGTCAAATATACGAATTCCATAAGAAAAAAAATCATTTAAATTTTTTATATGGTTTTTGAAACAATGCCAAAATTTTTTAACTGTGGAAAACAACAAAATAAAAAAAATATTTATAAGATAAAAAACACTTCGAGTTATATATTTTAAGGTACCTGACCATATTATTAAAAAAAAATTTAGTAATTATTTTAACCGAAATAGTTTAAATTGTGTTCTAAATATGTGGAACTGAAGTGAACTTATCAAAAATCAGGAAACGCTTGTTGACTATTTTCTAAATAAAAAAAATAGTAGTTCTGACTTCTATTGAGATTAATGTAAAATATTGTCTGGCAGAACAAAGGATGAAGAATCGAATGATGTGTGTTTGGATGTCATAACGGGACATAAAAATTTTGAAAAAAATATTGAAGGTGATGATGCCAAATGGCATCACTGGGACTGAAAGGGTTAACATTGGCAGCCAATGCTAATTTGAAAAAAAAATGGTCCATTGGAAAAGTGTCACTAGAAGCCAATGGGGTTTTAGAAAAGAAAATGTTTTATGCCCTTGCATTTTACATTTCTATTTGTGTTCAAATGGGTGAAGTAAGAGTTTTTCTGAAGGCATGCTATGCTGATCCCACAAAAAACTGAATTTTTCATACATATATTATATTTGTTAGCTATTACTATAAAAATGTATGACTTCGAATTGTTATGAAAGATTTAACTAACATTTAAATACATTTCGATGCCTACCAGACATCTATTTATAGTTCGGAGCTTAAAAGTAATATTGCCACTTCTTCCAAATGCCCAAAACAAAGAAAATTCCTAGAAAACTGAAAACTCGCTTACTTGAGGTGCTGCTGAGATCTATCTGTCAGTTGTGCCCTTTTCCCGAAATCGAATGCTCAGTAAATTTTGACACGAAATGATTTACAGGAACTAAGTTGGTTTTTCATCTTTATATATGATAAAAACACGAACAGACACAACTATTTACATGGTGTGGAATTATATGGAGAGGAGACAAGTGCGTCTTCCCCTATTCATTCTTATCAGAGATCTACGTTAAGTTACAAAAGAATTCGGAGCAAAAACATAAAAATCCGAACCAGGGGGTAAAAATGGGGAGTGTGACTGAAAAAAATGGTTATAATATAAACAAAAGATTCTCTAGCTATGGGCATTTAGCGGCATCTGGTGCCTTTTAAAATGAGCTAAATAGAATTAAGTTTAAATACTAATTTAAAATAACAAATAAAATCTTCAGTTATCACTTTGAAATTCAGAGAAAGAAAATATTATAAAGATGTGCAATATCATAAACACAAATATTTAAAGGCATTTGAAATAAATGAGCATGACAACATGGGTGAAAGTACTCCGTATTTATACGGATTTCCGTAAAATTTTTATTTTCAAATACGGAAACATGACGGAAATATTTTTCTGAAAAGCTCTGCACCTGTATTACACAACGGATCATGACGTCACTTTTCATTTCTGCGGGACTGTTGTTTTTCTTCGGACCGCGCGGCGCTGCAGGATTGTTTATTTAAATAGAGAGAATGATTCAGTTTTGTTTTGTCTGTTGTTAGAATTTTTAACTCGCTTTATGATATCAAGTTATTTTGTTTGTGATACATGAGGAACGTTGTTAGAATAAGCGGTGGCTGATTTTCGCCATGTTCGTAATCCGGAGTTGTTGATCTTATTGGGTTTTTCTTCTGTTTATAAAATGTTCGCTAAATGGTAGATCATATTTTTGTATTTATACAAGGAACGATGTATTAATAATGATAATGGTCCCGAACTTAAATGAAATGAGATGGTAAGAAAAAGTATGAAAATTTTACTGATGGAGAAGTTTAAAATTTAAAGAACCGGGAATAAGAAATAAATGGAGATTTGCTGGTTGGATGAAAATATGCCTAAAATAGCGAAATTTGTTCGTGGTACGAAATTCGGACGGTACTTAACCCTCTAATGCGTGAATTTTTATTTTCATCCAAAAATATATATATATATATATGTATCTTTGATACTCGCACATTATGGGGAAAATAACTAAATTTTTTTAACTGCATTAGAATTTAAATAATTTCAATTTTTTAAAAAAATTTCCATATGACAAAAACCAACTGCAAAATTCCAATTTTGTTAATAATGACTAGAAAATTACTAAAAATATTTCAAAATAACCCTTTTTTAACTATGATTAATTTTTCAAAACAATAAATTGGTATTTAGTACTAATATTATTATTCTTTGAATACTTCCAAAAACGTAATTTCACAAAAGTTAATAACCTCACCCTCTAATTTTGAATACACTTTTACTAATGTCATCTATGAGAATTATTAGTAACTTAAACTTTAAAATGAAATGTAATAGATGAAAAAAACACATATTTGTCTTGGAGGAGCTCTAATTTAATAGAACAAAGTGGATTATGTTACTTGTTACCAAACGGTAACAGTATGCATTAGAGGGTTAACATAATTTTTCTTCCTCCCCCCCCCCCCATCCTCTTAGAGAAGTTTTCAGTATTTGGAACTTCACCTTACTTTCACCCATGCATGACAATAAAAATATGGTCATAAAAATATAACACATTAAAAATCCAAGAATATTTCAAAACATTATGACATTAAACACAAATTTACAACAATATTTGAATGGATAATACTTATATATTGCAATTTACTTAGAAGTACTTTCTTTTAATATTTCAGAAACCAGATGGTATGTTGTTCCCTGATCGAGCCACCCTTTTCTTATGTGCCATTGAAGACAGGCAGTACAAAGATGAAAAGATCAACTGTAAGTGCTTTCTTTTATATGTCTTTACATTATATTTATGAGTAAGTAAATGGTAGCTACTCAAATTAGATCATCCTTTCCCAACCTGTGACTTCTGGAAAAAAAAATGCGACCTTTCGCTCTTTTCAGAACCCCAAAATTAAAAGCTTTCAAACTTTCTGGTAATAATAGACTTCTAATATGTTTTGAATTTTTTTTGGAGAATTTTAGGAGTGTACTATGGGGACGTACATTAATTGTCAACCAAAATTTTGAAATTTTTGACCCCTTTCTCCCACTATGTCACCCTGCGTCACGTTTGATCCAACCCCTACCCCAAAAATTACGTCGCATTGTAGCACTCCCCCACCTCTTTTTTTTTTAAAAAAAAAGTTCATCCTAATACTATTTCCCTTTGTTTCTGAAACTAAAAAAATGCATATTTTTATATATTTAAAATAAACTGATCGGATCTGTTTGGATCTTTTGGTGTTCTTCCCAAGTAGCTGCTAGTCCTATATCAAGATAGCATGTAGAAATGTAGAGTGTTATGAAGTATCGTTTCGAAAAGGTCTGCAAAATATAGGAGACTTGCGTATAATGCCAATGTTGTGGCATATAATAATCCTCCCCTTCTCTTTCTGAAATAAAGGGTTTTTATGATAACAAAAATTCAGATTTTTTCTCTATATTTCATTTTATGTGAATCAGATTTTCACTACAATAGTTAAATTTTCCTTCATTCGTTATATCACGCTGGCAATTAGCCCACGTCACTGTTCATCACATTGAAGCCTCCCTCCGTGACGTAATTTATGTACGTCCCCTATATTGATTTTTGAAGCTTTTGCAATGAATTGTTTTGTTTTTGAATTCCATACTATTTTGATACTTTCAATCCCACTGACAACATTTCTTATATTTACTTACAAGATTTATTTAGATTCTTTATGTAGTAAATAGTCTCTGTGTTTAAGATGTTTCACTATTTTGAATCAATATAAAGCTTATTTACAAATTATAACTATGTTCCTCTTAAGGGTGGGACAGTGTGTATGGTTTCAACATGAGCTGCATCAGGAAAGTGGCCATTTCAGAGCCTCTCGTAGATGTCGTAGATCCAAAGCAAGTCGTGACCAATATCTGCCTTGTCAAGGTAAGCGAGATACAAAATTTCTACACTCTGTGCCAACCTAACTTGGGTAAAAACAAATAGTAAAAAGGCTGGGGGAAAGGCGTGATTGGTCCATTAGTTGGAAACTCTTGTAAGGTAATATTTACATTCAAAATGATCCTAATACACTTTTACCAAAATACACTTTTTATTCTTATAGAATTCCCAAATGTTCTTAAATAATATTCAAATCTGTTAGATCTTAAACGAAATTGATGTTTTGAACATGTTTTCTGGATGGATTCACAAATAATTTATGAAACTCTTAACATCTGCGGGAGGATTTTCTCCATAGCATATTTCTATATATCCAATTTAGGTTGACAAGGAGTGTAGTTAATTGTTAATGCTCGTTTATTTACGGTGCTAGGAAAGTTATGGTTTAATGTACCAATGAATGATGTAATGATAATTTTACTCACGTTCCATAAACTTCTAGTGTATATTTGATTTCAGACCAAGTTTCTTTCTCTGCCATTGTTAATTACAGTACTATTTTAATTTAGTTATCTCTCTAAGAAAAGTGCTTCCTGTTTCTTTTTCTTTTGATAACTTGTATATCTTTTGGAATTGTTTATCTCTTTCTAGAAATTAACTACTAAACCAGATTTTAATTATAACTTTTTTTTTAAATAATTTAAACTGCTAGTTTAACATATGCTAACTTTTGAGTACCATTTTTTTGTCACAAATAGTCTATAAATGGGAAATAATCCTAATTCTTCTTATAAATACATAAATAAACATTGGTGTTTAAATAATTATTCTGTGTGCTATTGAATTAAAATTTCTGACTAGTTTGGTGCACGTTTTATGTATAAGCTTTGAAATTTCATCTCTGACAACATCATTAAATCTCTGTGACCTCGTCATTTGATACCTATAAGACATAAAAATAAATGTGCAATTTTTATTTTTTTGCATCAATTATGAAATTGATTATCTTTATTCTACATTGTGTGTTATTTTTTACAGGAGGTAGACCTGTACACTGTCCAGGTGAGTGACCTGAAGTTCTCCAGCCCGTTCCACCTCTCTGTGAAGCGAGACGACTACGTCCAAGCGTTTGTCACCTTCTTCAATGTGGAGTTCACCAAGTGCCACAAGCGCACCGGATTCTCTACAGGTAAAATAGTCTCTGGGTGTATCAGTGCTGTAATCCGCAAAAAAACGAAACCAAGGTGTAACAGAAACAGGAAATTATCGGGGAACTTTTTGATTCTGGAAATACCAGGGTATTCTTATGGAATTTTTCAAACTTCGCAAAATATCAAAGGCCTTTTTTTCCCATTTTGGATTACTTTAAACAGTTGGTTTAGGTTCTTGTGATCACTACTAATGGACACTTGATCAAAAAAAAAGTAATCTTGTTGAATCGATTTGCCTGAAAGACAAATCTTAGAGGAAGGATCAATCTCTCTCAGGAAATTATATTATAAAATGATTTTCTGATCACATGATGTGATTCTCTAAGCTTTTTCTTCAGATTTTCGGAAATGTAGAAAACTTATGTAGGCTAACCCATAATCTCTTGCGATGACTTTATTAAATTTTTTTACTTCATTAAAATATGTGTATTGCATGTTTTCTAGGTAATTGTAAAGTCTAAATCGGGGATTTTTTTTAAGTGTTAGGGAAATCATGGAAATGTCAGGGAACTTTTTTTCTAGGATTTTGTAACCACCCTGTAAACCCTCAGGACCCTATAGCCTCTTCAGGCCTCCCAACTGGTCCCTTTTTTCCCTAAAAGTCCTTTTTTACATGCCAAGTCCCTAAAACTCCTTATTTCACGAACCTGGTCCCTTTTTCAACCAAATTTTTTTGAAAAATTTCACTGCAGCCCTGAAAATGTCCCCTAATGGGGACTCTAGGTCGCAAGGGATGATAACTACAAATGTTAATTCTATTCATTCTTGTGAGATAGCGTCAATCTGTGCTTGTGTAGGATAAGTCTAAGGTGCTAAATAAAGCTGTTGACTAACTATATGAAGGATTTCATTAACAAACAAGCTTGTTATTCATTTATAAGCTCCAAAAATGACCTTTGGTCTGCCCATTTTAGCTCTGTCAAATTCTGAGATCAGGTCATGCGAGGAGTCTTACGAATCAAAGCAAGAGCTAATCGCCATGTCCCTTTTGCTATTGTGAAGCCCCTGCTTCTTAAGGGGGAATGGGCGAACTGGACAGCGGGTCTCCAAACTCAAGTGCCTCAATGTTAATCCAATGGGGAAAAAACTATTTTCGCTGCCACATTTCTCCGGCTGTATTGAATATTTTTGCACGCGGATTTTTATGTGATAAATGTAGCTGACTTACAGGTCCCGACAATCCCACTTTTTGAAATTAGTATGGATATTTTTTTAAGTATTCAATAAATTGTTTTACACAAAATATTCGAAGCAATTTTAAAAAGTGGGATTATAGAGACCTGTAAGTCAGCTACATTTATCGCATACAAAAAATCCGCGTGCAAAAATATTCAATACAGCCGGAGAAATGTGGCAGCGAAAATAGTTTTTTCCCATTGGATTAACATTGAGACACTTGAGTTTGGAGACCCCGTTCAAATGCGCCCATTCCCCCTTAATGCTTCTTAGTTTGCAGGGATGCTCCATTGAGGCAGCTGACATGAGAGAGGGACAAGATATGAGTATAGGGGATGTTCATAAATTACGTCATGCCCAGAGGAGTATGCACTAGGGTGGGCCAAAAAAAACTTTTTCTTTTATTTCGGATCGCTGTAGTGCGGAAAAGTTGCCATTGGTAAAGACATGAAAAATGCACTATTTTTTTTTATTACTGTATCTTCCGTTCGCGCAATGCCATCAAAGTTGGCAAAAATTGTCAAAAACGGTAATTTTTCACAATTTTTTTTAACACGATATGATTTTAATTGCTTTCCTATATCATGTTGCATGATTAAAATTTACAAGAAGTTAATACTTTGAAATTTAGCGAAAAATACAAATTTTCCTAATTTAATACTATGTTGAGTGGATGGAAGATTTGACACAAATGTATAATAACTTATTATACTATATATTATAGCATTTATTATTATTCACACACCACCACTGAAGTGCCAGGGAGGAGAAAACATGATAACTTAACATGACAACTTAATAAGTGCTATAATATATGGATTTTACATACTTTTAGTAGTTAATTCATGATATAGTTATAATTAAAAACGTCTACCTTATTATAAAAAAATTATAAAAAACTACGGTTTTTAAAAATTTTTTGACAACTTTGATGGCATTGCGCGAACGGAAGATATGGTAACAAGTGACTTGGATTAAAATATTTCCAATATAGAAATATGCTTTTTTTTTTCAAATTTCTGAAACAAATGGAAATATTAAAATTACATTAGACTCCCACTTAACCGGCCTCCGTTTAACCGAATCTCCGCTTTAACCAGGCGGTTTGGTTTGGTTTGAATTATCGTCGCACTAGAGCTACACGAGGGCTATTGGCGACGGGCTTCGTATTTTAGAACCACAGTCAGATGACGAGCCACACCTGAATAGGCATATAACGCAACCGTTAAGGCGACATCGTACGCAGCGTTAGGACTTTGAAGGATATTTAACGTGCACTCCCTTACACAGGGTATTATTCGTCGGACATTTTTGGCTGCACGGCCCGTTTATAGGTCGGCAGCTATTTTGCCGATGCCCGGACCCGAACCTGGGACCTTCCGCATGCTAAGCGATTGCTTAACCGACTGGGCTTTTACCCTTAAAATTTTAAAAATAGCAAAAATTTCAAGTTTTTGGTTATTTCAATCGGTTTTCAGTGTCGCACATATTTCAAACGCGTGGTTTGTTGGGGAGAATGGGGGGGGGGGCACTTGTTGACATTTTAAGGCTGTAGGGATCGACCGTCAAGTTGTGGAATTTCCAAACGTCGACAAAAAAAAAGATCACATATTTTTTTTAAGGTATGTAATCGAAAATGTAAAATACTAATAATAATATATAAAATAACATGTGAAATGACATCTTATTTCAATTGTACATGTATTTCATGAGAGAAATATCATAAATAAGCAAAAGTGCAATCAAATAAACATCTAAATTTCAATTTATTTAATTTCTCCGGTTTAACCGGATTTCCGTTTAACCGGCTTACCCCTTGTCCTGTTTAAGCCGGTAAAGAGGGAGTCTACTGTAACTTCTTTAAGGGGTTGCAACAACATGACATAATTTTAGAGGGAGGGCTTCGATCAAACGTGACATAGGGGGAGGGGTTCAAAAAGTCAAAATTTCGTGTCAACTTATGTACGTCCCCATAATTCTGGCTGCTTGATCTTATGGACATGGTCTAGGGATACTGAGGTCAGGAGGATGAGAAAGAAGAAAGAGCTAATTTAGATCTTGACATGTTTTCTCCTCCCTGGCACTTCAGTGGTGGTGTGTGCCAACTTATGTTGTTGCACAATAATTGTCGCACAATAATTGTCGTAGAGGTTTTAATAATAATAGCTTTATTAATATTAACCAAGAAAATGTATGAATAAATACAAAAACAGATCATTATCTGCTTAGGGGAACATTCCGGTATAAGCAGCCTAGAAATTTAAATTAAATAAGTTTTAACAAAGTACAAATGATAATAAATCATAGCATCACAGTATTTGGGATGAGACTTTTTTTTTAAAATCACAAATGCTTTGTGTGTACAAGAATTAAAAATAAATGTCTATTTCATCAATAAGTATAATGAATTTAAAGAGAGAGCGCTTAAAAGATGAGTATTTGTCAATATTTTGAGTAGAAATTGGTAAACTATTAAAGAACTAGGAGCTAAATAATAAATTAAAGACTTCTTTATTAAAATTATGAATTATGTAAATTTCTTGGGATCTTCTTGGAGAAATTATATCTTTAAATTCACAAATATCTGTATTGCGTCGGAAATGAAGAGCAATACTTAGTAAGTAATCATGCCAATCATTGGTTTTAATGAGAGATACTTTAATTTTAATCTTAACTAATAGGTTCTAGCAGTATTCTAACCTGTGGCCTACCTCTTGTTGAACGCTAATGAGAATCAAATTAACAAACATATGTCTGATAAAAAATTATTTGACTCTTAGCTCCAGAGGCCCCCTACACTCACTGGAAGCAGACCGTCTTCTATTTCGATGACTACCTCACCGTCAGGAAGGGAGAGGAAATCTACGGAAACTTCAGCATGTGCCCCAACGAGAAGAACAAGGTGAGTTTTAGTTCAGATAAGTTTGAAGTGAATGCAAGGGGGTTTCACAGTCCTTTGAAGACCCTGTAAAAGTTGCCCATAATTGTGAAAAATGTTTTTAACCCTCTAATGCATATTGTTGCCATATGACAACAAGTAACGTAATCCTCTTTATACTATTAAAGAAGAGCTCCCTCTCGACAAATCTGTATTTTTTTCATCGATTGCATTCTATTTTGAAGTTTTAGTTGCTAATAACCCTCATAGATGGCAGTAGTAAAAGTGCATTCATAATTACAGAATGAAGTTATTAACTGTTGTGAAATTACCTCTTTGGCGGTATTCAAAGTATAATAATATTAAACCTAAGCCCCCCCCCCCCCCCCCCCCCGACCTTAAGTTTGCAGTATACAAATGTTCTACGAGAAAAAGGGTAAATAGTTATCATTTTCGAGTGCGACAGGGGTCGCAGACGTCCTATATGTCCTATAAATCCAATATATATTTTTAAATCGGAAAAAACATCCTATATTGTCCTATATTTTACAGTTGTCCTATATATCCTATATTTCGGAATTGATTCAATCTATATTTTTGTTTAATTTACTGTAACTGCGTCGTTTGTAGACATTTTTTATATTTCGGATTTTTTTCGGCGATCGGTCTCCCAACGACTTCGAAGAGTTTGAGCGGAACTGTCGCACTTATCACTGTTCTGACGTCACGAACTGCCTTTCTGTTCCCTTTCTGCATAGCAATAGCACGTCACTGAATGTCACATGACCACAATCTTTTGCTGCTGCTTCTTGCCTCCGGGGATCGGAATTTTGTATCATTTTACTTTTGTAGCTCCGGTTCTGGCAAGAAGTTGGAACAACCAGATTATTTCCTTCTGATTAAGCGGACGTGAGTCTTAGTCATAAGAATGAAGGGCTTTTGCTATTTTCGGAACGAAGGGGTTTCGTGACTTTCGGGTCGCCGGAGTCCCGCGACTTTCGGGTCGCCGGAGTCCTTTGCTATTTTCCCTTTTGCCTGGAGATTTGCGACTTTAAGATCTCTATTTCGGTGGGGATTTTTTTAGCGTTCTTTAATGCACGTGTAATCCATTAATAGAAGAAGGAATGCAATTGCAATATTAGAGAACAAAAAAAGCCCTGGAATAATAAATCAAAGAAATTTAATAAATACAGCATTACTTCTGCAATAGGTTTACATTTATTAACGAAGCTTTTTCACTTTATAATATATAATGCATTTTCAAGTCATTTTATGTTGCAATTATTTATTTCTAAAATAACTTTCTGTACTTGTACTTAATTTAGCCAATATGAAAATTATCCACACAATCATAAAAAACAGTGTTTGTGCTGTTAACTTTCGAAATAAATGTCTTATTTTTTTTTTGGAAAAGGGGGGGGGGGGTATTAGAAGTGTGACTGTTTATGGAGTCATGAAAAACTGTTAACTCAAGTCATGAGGAAACTCATGAATTTGGGACTGTTCATTTTGGCAGAAACCCTGTATTTAGTAACATTGAAGTTTTTTTTTTTTTGCTAATTGAAGGGGTAATGTTATATTTTATTTTTAAGAACGCTACTTCGGTATTTTTATTTTTGTAAAGTTCAGTCTTGTAAATTTTGAAGAGTGGAACCCATGTGTATGCAGTTATGTGATGTTTTAAATTGTCCTATATTTTGGTTTAAAAAATCCTATAAATCCTATACATTTTTTAAAAAAAAAATTCTATATATTCCCAATTTGTCACTTTGACCCCTGGTGCGAGAATCGAATAAAAAAAGGTGTTTCACATTCAATAAACAATTTTATTTGTTATTTCAAGTTATAAATTTATTATTTTTTCCTTCCATTTTGACGTAACATGGAGCACGAATATCAGGGTCAAAGGAGTAACCAATGAGATTAGGCCAAATTTCGGTGCCAGCTGCGTTGTTTACGCAATTTCCTCCGCGCAGTACATTTCTCTGCTGCAAACTTAAGCTCGGTTTTTGTATAGTACTAAATACAAATGAATTGTTTTGGAAAAATAATTATAGTTCAAGAGAGTTATTTTGAAATATATATAGTAGTTTTCTAGTCATTCTTGTCAAAATTGGAATTTTGTAGTTGGTTTTTGCCGTATGGCAAAAATTTTAAAAATTGAGAACTCCAATGCAATTAATGTGGATCTTATGATATTTTACTCGTAATAGTGTAAAAAAGATATATACCAAAGCTGGGTGCGAATTTTTGCATACCTACCCCTATTTTTTTGTCTATTGTGACCAGACTAATGTGCAATTTTACAGCCAGTTATAAATCGTGATAATCTAACTTTTACTTAGAACTAATACATGCGTTCAGCCTTAAAATAAATGTATGTGGCATACGAGTAACTCTAAATTTTTTGTTTAAAGTTTGTTGAAAGTTTGAAGTGGAAACCATTAATCCAAAAATAATTCCTTATCGTATTTGACTGGTATTAATACTGGTGACCTTTTTTTCTTAGTCATTTTCTGCTAAATTTCTACTGGACAATTAAGGATTCGTGTTTAACTGGATGAATCCTTCTTCTAGTTTTAAACAAAGGGTCTTTCTGTGTAATTTTTGTTGTCTGTTTAATTTAGCCATAAAAATGTTTTACTCATTAAAAGTTTTTTCTTGCTGTAAATATATTAATTTACTGATAAACCATAGCAATATGTGTAAAAATAAATGTACATGATAAGGAAGATATAACTTGAGGTAACTCGTTGGGTTAAAAAGATTTAAATTTGTATGAGAACATTCATGACAAAATTATCAGTAACTGACAAAATAAGTGTCCTACAAAAATTTTGAAAGCGAAAATTAGGTGAAGGTAGATTCCTGGAAGGAGAATGTCAGAGAAAAATAGGTGTGAATTTTGTAATTCTGAATGATATTACACCATGGTTTGTACACTCCTTGAAAACCCTGAAAAGTGCTTGAATAAAAAAAGTTCATTTTCAAGTCCTTAAAAGTGCTTGAAAATGAATCTAAAGTGCTTGAAAAAAATCTGTTTATTGCAAAATCAGATATCAAAAATTTTCTCTTTGAGATAGCGGAAACATGTGCAGGCTGAAACACGTGACATCTCACCCAATTACATTACTGCTATGACACTAAAATCTTTTCCCAGTTAGCAAGCGACCGGTATCTTTCGATAACTAACCATGTTTGTCCATAAGTTTTTATTTTGTGTTTGAGCATTTCTTTTTATTGTCTTTTTGCAGAAAATTGGCATAAATAATTTCTGGAATATGATTAAAATATTTTGCTTACCAAAGTATCTGTTGTGGAGATTGAAACGCAAAAAAAGAATTTTCTTCATAGTGAGTGCCTAGCGGAGCCGAATTTTATAAATTTCGTTTTGAAACTTTCAAGTATTATGGTGATTGTCTTGACCGAAACTTCACAAAATGAGTGGAAAATGTATTTTCAACGATCTTTGGTTGAAAAATCCTGATTATATGACTGGTTTCAAATTTTACTTACTAAAAGCATTGGAATCGTCTAGATGGTGACATTGATTACCTGAAACCTTTTTTTATTTTTCAACATTTTTAACCATACATAAATTATTTCTAAAATCTGTCACCATCATCTAGTCCTTGAATTTTTCTGGAAAAGTCCTTGAAAGTGCTTGAATTTTTTTTACCTAACAAGTGTATGAACCATGTACAATAACCTTTGAACTTTGCCTAAAAATCAATCAATTTAAAATGCAATTGTCGTTGTTCGCTAATGTCACTGTTTTCTTATTATTTTTCAGAGAGATTTGGATTTCAATATACAACTGGAATTTAAGGGAGAGTTGTGTAACCTTAATGAAAACTTCGTCTACAGAATGCGCTGAGAGAATGTTTTATCTCCATGTGGAGGACTTCTTTTTAAAAAATTTCAGTGGCAGCAAATCCCCACTTAATCCAATTACTAAAAAAACTAAATTAAATACTCAAATTGACTTATGTCGAACCTAATACTATTTATGAACTTAAATTATGAATGTCAAAATTAAGTATTAGAAAGACATTTTAGTACTTGTCTATTCACATAAAAAAGTATGAGTTTTATGTCACTATCTTCCAAAACCGTTGTTTGATATATAGTTTTGGAGCTCTTGTTTATATGTAAATTAAATGTCCCAGCATTTAAGTACCAAGTTTTTTTAAATGTATTAAGAACTGAGTGTCCTACAATATATTTTCTTTTACTGGATTTGCTAAAGCATTTGCGAGCTTTGCAAATTCAAATGCAAGTTTTATATTAGGTGTCTAGGTAGCATCCACTATTTGTATCTATAAGTCATTGTGCCATGAAGGCCTTGTATCATTTCGACTGTTTCAACTTTCATTTTAGCCACATTGTATACTGATTTTGTGATCAAATTGTACCATTGTATCGAAACCAATAAAAAAATCTTCCGTAGATTGTGTTTATTTATTCTAAGTATTAGTTATTTTTTTTACAATTAAGGTCTGTCTCTTTTACACAAATAAAGAATAATGAGATGTTGAAAATCTCAAGTTTCAAACAACCACATTTATGTACTATATTACAAGCTTGTTTATGAAATTTCAACCAGAGAACAAAAAGTATTCAAGTTACAATAAAATTGATGAGTGTTTGAAATAATTGGAAATGGCCTATAAATTTTGTTTTGAAATAGATGGGGTGCAAGGTTTTTTTTGACCAATTATTCACGAAGAAATGCTCTATTAACCCTTTCAGTCCCAGTGATGCCATTTGGCATGTGTTTCTGGTAATTTAAAAATAAATAGGGCTGACATCTATTGAGATTAATAAAAAATATTTTCCAATCGAATAAAAGTTTGAAGAATAAAATGATGTGCTTTTGATATAAATGGCTTTAGACGATCGGAATTTTTTTTCCTAAAATGATATTGTCACTGGGACTGAAAGGGTTAATTTGCCTATTTTTGAAGTCCCCTACCCAATTGTACAACTATATTGTGATGTTTACTCCACAAACCAAGCCTTATGAAATTAGTGAAACGAGAAAATCTTTGATTTACTTAGTTCATCGTGCTTTCTGCTGTGAAGCTGAAGAAACTATCTTGCCTATTTTTTCTTTAAGAGTATAGAGACAGACGGAGGGAAAATTTTTGGACTTCTTTCAAACAAATTACATAAAAAAATATTTTGTACTATTGATAGAAATATTATTTTTAAAGACTTAACCATATCTGAAGTGTTATGAACTACATACAAGTATCTATGGAGAAAATTACCTTTTTCTTTTTCGTATATGTCCAACACAATGTTAATTTTTTTTTTAACAAAAAAGTGTACATCATTTTTTAGAAATTCTTGTATGTACTAGTTCACATCGCTTTATACATGAGTAAGTCTTAAAAAGTTAATTAAACTTTAAATTTTGCACCCTAATTTTTGTAATTCACTGAAATCGCCAAGTTGGCCTGTGAATCGATATTAAGACAGAAATAAGGTAAAATGACAACAATGCAGGTTTTATTTGTAAAGAAATTGTAAAAAATTTTTTCATCAACTTATGAAAATAAACTCTTAATATCTACAACAAGTAAAATAGAATTTGATTTAAAAACTGCAACAGTGAACAATCGTATAGTTTTCTTATCTCTGCTTGGAATGTAGGTTCTCAATATGATGGTGAAAGTGTCATTCTCTTCTGCTGAAAGAAATGGATTCTTAGACTAAACATTTCAGGCATACTCAAAGTGTACACTCCTTGCCAACCTAAGTTGGGTAAATAGAAATATGCTATGAAGAAGATCCTTCCGCGCATGTAAAGAGTTCCATAAATTATTTGAGAATCCATCCAGAAAACATGTTCAAAACATAATTTCGTTTAAGGTCTAACAGATTTGAATATAATTTGAGAAGATTTGGCAATTTTATCAGAATGAAAAGTATTTTGGTTGAATTGTATTCAGATCATTTTGTATGTAAATATTACCTTACAAGAGTTTCCAACTAGCTGACCAACCACGCTTTTCTCTCTGCCTTTTTACTCTTTATTTTTACTCAAGTTAGGTTGGCATGGAGTGTTGTACAGAATATTCTAAGTTAGAAGAAGTGTAGTTATTGTAATACTACTGAGAATGAGTTCAAAAATAGAAAGGATGCCTTAAAAATCTTAAATTATATTTACATAATTATGAAAGCAACATTAATCTTTTTTATGAATTCACTTATAAAAGAATTTTGTGTGCCAAAAGCATAAAATGCCATTAATTCATTTTAAAAGATCTGCTCTTAGTGTTTCACTAAAATGAATTACAAACCCCTAAAAGTTGGCTTTATTGGTAAAATACATTTCTCTTAATTAGAATAATTTTTTTTATAAAGGTATATTGAAAACCTCAATTATGACTAACAGATGTATATGCTAATGAAGCATCTAAAAGTATTACAGTGTCTTTAGAATTACCAATTTATCAATACGTTTCGATTATTAAAAAAAAAAAAATTTACATACCTTTAGAAATTTCACAAATGTAGGTTGACTCATCTCTTATGTTTTGTAGAACCTATGATAGTTTAAAAAAAAAATTATTTAAAAAAAAAAAGAAACAAGCTTTTTTTGCTTCATATGATATAATTAATGAATTACGCAACAACAATTTGAAAACAATAAGCTGCTTTTTCTTATTTAGAAATATTTCAAATTGATATAGTTTTCTAATAAATTTTGATTTTTACAGGAAAGAAAGGATTACATGGTTGTTAAATTATGTTAATGAAGTTTCTACTACAGCAAATAAAAAAGCGTATTATTCATGTTAATTTTATAAATGCCCATGATTAAAGTCAATGTTTGGTATTTTTTCATTGGTATTTAATAATTTAAATGCAATAGCCTATATCACATTACTGTTAAAAGATTTCAACCATAAGTGTTATTGGAGGGGAAAAAAAAAATATAATCTATAATTTTATACAATAGAAGTGATTAGGCATATCATATTTTGTTTTTTTCTTTTGGTTAGCTTTGAATTATCGTCGCACTAGAGCTATACGAGGGCTATTGGCGACGAATGTCGCATTTAAAAACCACAGTCAAGTGACGAGCCGACACCTGAGTAGGCACCCAACGCAACCCTTAAGGACAGCATAGTTAGGACTTTGAAGGATATTTAACATGCACTTCCTCTACACGGGGTAATATTTTTGGACATTTTTGGCTGGAGGGGCTGTTTATAAGTTGGCAGTAATTTTGGCGATCCCCAGACCCGAACCTGGGACCTTCCGCATGCTAGGCGAATGCCTATAACCAACTGGGCTCCCCAGCCCCATATCACAGTTTGGAAATTTTTATGTAATGTTACCTTGTCAGTAACTAGCAGTAAAATCCCTCCTGGAACTGTGATATAGACATCACCTATGTCATGGAATGGTTGGTATACATATATTTTCAGGCTTGTGTGCTTGCTCAGAGAGCCGCTTATAAACCCTCGTCAAGTAAGACAGTCACAACACACACACACTCACATGCACACATATACGCGACAGATGCTGCTATCTATCACGCGCCACCTCCACAATTTAGACATGTCCCTGAAGGGGAGGGAAATTTTCTCCAGGAACCTGTACCCATGGTGAACTGCGCAATGACCGACCACAGGACTTTCGAACCCAACAGATTTTACGAGCACATTCTCCGCATATACTCGGTAAAGCCCTTATCAGACGATACGGTCATCGCTCGTCAAAAAAATTTGGGGACAGCAAACGCGTCATCCAGAGACCGGCTACGACATGCGTGACATCACAGACTTAAAAGCAGTACTATCGCGGTATTGGAGGAGGACCTACAAGGAGGAGGCTCGGTCATGACGTCACGACTGAACTTCGTTTTTGATTGGAGCAGCCGTTCGCTCAGCTAAAAAGTGCTGGACTTTTTCACGTCGACTCGAAAAAACTCAGCGAGCAAAAGCTGCTCGAAAAACCTGTTTTTCGAAGGGGTGTAGGGACGTCACTGAACGAACGAGCTCTCGTGTGAAGCCCTTATCAGACGGTAGAAAAGTCGCTGGTCACTGGTCGAACAACTTTTGGTTCACTCAGCAAAACGTCACACACGAGAATGTCTACGTCATGCGTGACATCACAAACTTAAAAGCAGTATTATCGCTGTATTGGAGGAGGAGGTACAAGGAGGGGGCTCGGCCATGACGTCACGACTGAACTTCGTTTTTGATTGGAGCAGCCGTTCGCTGAGCGAAAAAGTACTGGATTTTTTCACGTCGACTCGAAAAAACTCATCCAGCAAAAGCTGCTCGAAAAACTGGTTTTTGGATGGGTGTAGGGACGTCGCTGAGCGAACGAGCTCTCGTGTGATAAGGCCTTGATAAGGCCTTAAGTCTTCAGTGGCAACCGGGTCTCGAACTCTCAACCTTCCGATCTCGAGTCCGAGATCTTGACCACTAGGCTCCAGCCCTTACAGCCCCTATGCCATGGAATGCTGCAAAACAAATGCTATATTGTTATTGCCAGAGTAATTAAAATAACTTTACATTATAATATCCCCCCCCCCCCCCTGTTAAGTTCAATTTTGTGGTGATTAAAATACTACCGTAGACTGGGGTAACTTTGGGACACTTTCCAAAGTTTTACGCTGTTTCTTTTTTTATTTTTTAAGTTAGGTTACTGAAAAAATTATTAATATGTAAAGCCTGTCTTCCTCTAACAAAATATAATGAGACAATAACTCTAGGAACAAGGGTATTTTATTAAAAAATATTTTAAACTGTCCCAATCTTACCCCAGTAATTGGGGTAAAGTTGGGACAGTGCATTATTTCCATTAGAAATAGCAAGAAACATGACTTTGTACCAATATTACCCCACAGTATTGTATAAGTGCATTATCTACCTAAGAAAAGACAAGGTAAATGAGTGTGTACCAATTGCAACGCATAATATTATATTTAAACAATGAAGTTATGATACATGTACACATAGATTGCAAAAAATTATTTTTTAATACTATTAGGCTTTGGATCTTCACTGAACATACAAAAATATTATTTACACACTTCATAAAAGTTAGTTTTTGTCAGCTGAAGCCAAGAGATCACTGTACACTTGAAGCTCTTTAACTTTGAAAAAATTTTCTGACTCTGTCTCTCTCTCTCTCTGATTTCTCTGAAGACTGTAGCCCGACCTACGGGTTTGGTATGTTTTTCCTGGGATCTCAGATGTAGTGTATTTTTTTGGTATTTTATACTTGGAGGCTGCATTTCGGATCGACAGTATCTTGTTCTTTATTGCTAGTAAAGCCTCTTGTAAGTTTTCTTCAGTGTAATTTCTGTAGTGCCGTGTGCCAAGAGCTCTTTTATAATTTCTAGACATTTTATTGTCCAATGCAATGCTGAAAAAAGAAAACTATTGCAAAAAAAACCCCCAGTATACCAACTTTGGGGCTGTCCCAAAGTTACCCCGTAAAGAGCTGAAAATTTACAGTTTATAGGTTATATAAAATAAAATACTTTAATAACATTGTTCATTCTATATAAGATACTTAAGAAGATGTTTGGTATTGTGTATACGTACTTTGAAAGTGATCTGAAGTTCACAGTTCTTGAGGCAGAAGAGAAAGTTTCATCAAAACAAGAATTTTGTGAAAAACAATGGCAAGAAATAAAACTTGGCTGTCACAACGTAGTAGTAAACTGGTTCTGAAAACTGACGCCAGGTAGCCTCATGGTACAGGACTAAACAAAGAACAGCAAAGTTTGCAGATTGAACCTACACAGTGTGTCCCTCAGGGAATCCGGCAAACTAAAATTAACCCGTTGTCCCAATGTTACCCACCCAGTCCCAAAGTTACCCCATCTTACGGTATTGACTTTTAAGTCAATTATAGTTAAAATGCTCAGTTAGAACTATAATATTAAAGTATAGAAAAGTAAACAAGCCAAATGATCAGACGTTGAAATAAGTTTAAAATAAAACAAATTTTATTGATTCGAAAAACTGTAAATAAATAATGTATATATGTAAAGAAATTTGTATAAGTATATCAAGAAACAAAAGTATATAAATATTGCACGATTTAACAGGTTCTTAAACTACTTAAAGAATGTTTACTTAAATAGGCTGGATTAGGTTTTTACCGAAATTAAATAAAATAAAATATATTAAACTACGACGTCAAAAAATACCCGAACAGCGAAGAAAGTTAAATCCCAAACCAAGTTATAAATACATTTCCGAAATTCTTTAAAGTTATAGTTCCGAAAATAACAAAAGGTTACATACAGTACGTTGACTTCATGCAGTCCATGACGGGAAACTCACGTTGACGAAAAACCGGCACACTTTACACAAAAATAGGACACTGGCTTGAAAAGACACACTTAAATTTTCTTCTTAAAAAAAAACAAAAAACACAGGAGACAACCGACCAGCGGTATCGTGTAATCACTTTCAAATTAATTCACCGCATTTCTTTTAAATAGTTGCCGGTCTCCTAACCGAAGAAAATTTAAAAGAGGAACAACACCGGAAAACAAGTTGGATTAAGACTACATCTGATAAGAAAAATATCTTAACAACCGTTTATAAAACCCTCTCAAAACACATGGCCAGGTGCGATTCGTCCAGAAGCAGAAACGCCCAACTTCCGGTCATTACGTCATACCGTTTATGACGTCACGGTCGAACGTACGTAACAGAGGAAAATTTGCATAAAACGTCAAACCGCCGATGATCTGAGCGAAAATTCAACAAATACAGATAAGGATATTTTTAAATTTAAAATTAAATGTAAATTTGTATTTAGCTGTTCCACATGGGGCAATAGAGTCTTCAAGAAAGCGATGCATTCAGTGTCAAATTTAGATTCCAAACTAATGTTCTTGTATGTCTTAGATATATTTACAATGATTCCATTTTGTGGCATTATAAATTACAGTAAAAATGATAAGAGAGGACAGAAAATATAATTTTTCGTTTGTCTTTTGATTTCAAAAATCAGTCTTCTTAGAAAACTAAATGAACAATGCATCTCCTCGTATCAGTTTCGGAAAACTATCCATGCATAATTTTAATGTTTTCTGATGTTTTCAGGTTCTCCATTCATCATAGTTGACTCTTCCACTAATTAACCTTGGTTGCCCCTTACAAGGGAATGCGCGACACTTTCCTGAATGAGTTCGCACTGCAAAATGGTTTTTTAAATGGTGTGTCGGCGTATACACGCTTTATATATTTACATTTTATGTTGTTAGTAAATTTCTTGTTATTGGACTTTTTCTGGAAAAGTGCTTGAATTTATTTTTCTAAGCCCAAAAGTTGAGGATTTCAATCCCAAACTTGTGTAATATATGACATCCTGACTTTAACCCCTCAAACACTTATTAGGGGTATACCTGTGAAATGACCCTCTTTTTAAGAAAACTTATCGGTGAATTTTGCATCGCTGGATCAGGGTAATAAGTTGAAGTATGTACCATTAAAACTGATCCTTAACTGTGGTAAAAAGCTGAACTACTTCTCATCTCGTTCCGTCAATATATTTAGTTAAAAAAGTATTAGTTCTGTTATCCAGCTCCTCACCAAACAAAGAAATCGATTGGACATTTGCCTCAAAGACTTGCGTATGAGCTTGAAAAAATAAAAATTAATATAAAAAAGCGAAAAAAAAAATGAATAAATTATTAACATTCATTTTTTTCTTTAATTTTTATTGTCAACTCTCTTAAATTTACCAGAAATGAGTTTAAAGATCTTAGCTAATTATTTCACTTTCATTATTTGAAAAAATCTAATTAAAAATAGTAAAGAAACAAACTTTTTTTTTTCAATTTTATTTAAGAGTAGCCGGATATAGCTGCTTTGGTTGTTTCTATGTAATATATGGTAGTAAGTGTGTGAAATTATAAAATTACTTTATTAGTTGCACTTTAATTCAAATTATAATTGGACAAATTATAAAAATTATAGGGGGCGATATGTGTTAGTCAACTTAAAGAAGGGGGCGATGTTACAGAAAAGGTTGGGAGCCACTGAGTTAGACGAAGCCAAAAAAGACAAAAAGACCAAATCTCTTAAAAGTGCTAAGCGCAAATTGGCTACACTTAATAATTAGGAATTGATAAATTGTTTTGTTCAATAAAGGCTTTTTTTTTATGAAATTGTGTGTTATAATTATTTTGCTTGTATTGACAGATTACATTGTTTTATTAGCATTAAAATATTAATAAGTAAACATAAAAAAAAGAAAATTTTATTTAAAATAATATAACAGGAAATTAATTCTCAAATAACTTGATAAAATTAAATATATCTTATATTGATTAAATTTCCTTCGTTTAATTGGAAAAATTAGTTATTTTATCTAATGTAACATCTACTGTTTAACACAATTTTTAATCATCTGATTTCAACATTAAAATCAGCTTACTTAGCACGGTAAGGGATATCGCTGTCTGCGGATGGCCCCGTTCTGTGACGTCACAGGCAACTGACTTCGGCCTTGGTGCACAAACTCCACAATCGACGCTAATTGAAGTAATAGATTTATGATATAAATTATAAATAAGACAATTCTACTGCTTTTTTTATATAGTTGTCCAAAAAATTTTAAACTTGAATGTCACATAATAATAATTTAATTATAGATAAGTAAATGTTTCAGAAGACGAAATTAATGTTACGAATGAATTTTGTAAAAATAGTATATTTTTAAAAATAATCGTGATTTAAATCGTGGTCAAAAAAGAGGCATAGCATTTATTTTACTAGACTTTCCAAACTCCGTACATTTTCTACAACTAATAAAAAAAACGATTTGGTAAAAAAAAAAGTTTTTTTTTCCGATTTGAAATATCTAACTCTTTTAAATTCTAAGTAGTTGTTAAATTCTAACGGAGTTAAGTATGTCAAAACAATTTTTTATAATACGAAATTAGTTTTTTTTTAATCAACTAGGGGGCTCCGCCCCCTGCTCGCTATCGCTCGCCAACCCCCGGAATTGCTGCGCAATTCCATTGGCCGCTTTGCGGCCGGCAGGGGGCTTCGCCCCCTGCTCGCTACCGCTCGACAACCACCGAGAATTGCTACGCAATTTCTTTTTGTTTGCTCCGCAAACAAACATGCAAGTCTATTAAGAGGATACTGCCAAGGCAGGAATGCTCATCTATACAATCTGTAAGATCCGGTCGCCATATCGAGCAATACGCGCGCCAAGTTTGGCTTGCGACACGGACAAAGAGGTGAACACCTGGTTGTGGTTAGAAGATGGCGAACTTTTAACAAATACAGTTTAGTTTTGAGAATTTCGAGGCCGGTAGGGGGCTTCGCTCGCTGCCCAATCTCTCTCGGATCGCAAGCGAGTAGATTCCTGTGCAATCTAACTCAGCTCGCATCCTTGGATTGCTGCGCAATCTCACTGGCTTGCAAGCTATCACTCTTGTATGGCCGCTCAATCTCCGAAGACTCGCAGCGTTCTTAATATCATCAAATCTGAGCCCATGACACACTTTTAAAAAATATGCTGATACTCCTCCCGGGCTGTCAATTGCTGCTTTTCAAGCCGTGATATCCTAAAAAAACCCACTGGTATCCCCTCCGGGCCATCGATGCGGCTACTCGAAAATTCTCTGCGTCATTGGTTACGGCTACATGCTGATACTCCCCATAAGCTGTCGATTGTGGCTTTTCAAGCCGTTGTGGCGATTACCACACACGCAACCTCAATATTCCATCAACGACTAGGTGGCGCTGATTTACCGCCCACATTCCTACCAGTATTTCCAATTACATCGTTCATAGTAGTATATAAGCCGAGATAACTCATCTCCTCCCGGAGGATCCTTTTGGGAAGACAGTGAGTTATCGAAGCCGCTACAGTGGTGACCCAAGGACGTGATCGTCACCCACTCCAACGACGCTCCTGCTACAATGCGCTCAACCACGGTTGCTCTCTCGCTGCTAATGCACTCAACGCTGCACTACGCAACTCAACTCCTCAACTCAACGGCGGCACACAACTCTCTCTCTCTCAACTCAACGCAGCACAACGCACAGCGAAGCAACTTGCGCACGGTTCCTTACCACGTTGTTTCTAGGAGGGGAGTGGTGTGGCGATTACCACACACGCAACCTCAATATTCCATCAACGACTAGGTGGCGCTGATTTACCGCCCACGTTCCTACCACTATTTCCAATTACATCGTTCATAGTAGTATATAAGCCGAGATAACTCATCTCCTCCCGGAGGATCCTTTTGGGAAGACAGTGAGTTATCGAAGCCGCTACACCGTAATTTCATAAAAAAAATCACTGGTACCCCCTTCCGGGCCATCGATTGCGGCTACTCGAAAATTCTCTGCGTCATTGGTTACGGCTACATGCTGATACTCCCCATAAGCTGTCGATTGTGGCTTTTCAAGCCGTAATTTCATAAAAAAATCACTGGTACCCCCTTCCGGGCCATCGATTGCGGCTACTCGGAAATTCTCTGCGTCATTGGTTACGGCTACATGCTGATACTCCCCATAAGCTGTCGATTGTGGCTTTTCAAATTTAATGATTCTAATTTTTTTTCTTTAAAGTAGTTGGAATGCAAAATTGTTTGTGCAGTCAAGCTTATAACCCTCAAAGAACTTTTGTCTTCTTACCACAATTCTTTTAATTAGCTATCTTTCTTAATATCATTAGGATATCAATCGAATCACGAACACTTGTTCATTGAAGTAATAAAGATTTGATGATTAGTCATTTATGGATTTCTCAACGGGTTGCATTGTTTTATACTCTTTTCAGCTTAATTGTTTTCATATGCATAGCAGTAAAGGTTTCGAGGGGTTTTATTCTGTTCATTTTTTACTAGAAATAGTACTTATATAGAATGCCTACAAAATGTGTTTTAAAAATTACCATAGTGATAGCAAACTTGGTTATTAAATTTTTTGAACTTCTTTAACTGGATATACAATTTTCTTAAGTTAATAATGTGGTTATTTTTATGCTTTTTAATTTGATATGGAAGCTACCTACTGTCAATAATCCTGTTTGTTCTCAAATTGTATTGTTTAATCCTACAACTAATTGATTCCTTTATAGCAACCATAAACATTAATGGAGTTATATGATTGCATGTATATGAAGCATGTGACGTCCCCCACTTTACAAATTTTAGTTTTAACAAGTGGATACCAGGTCCTTCTCTCTATTCAAAAGCAACCATGCCATAGAGATCATAGTTAAAGTATTAGAGTGGGGGATCACGTGACCTCCAATGCTAACGACGCGACGGGACGAGCATGGAGACCGCCATCATAGAGATGGGGACCTAAATTGGTATGGTTTGGAGAAAGTGTTGCTTAAGTAAAAAGTGCTTAGAAAAAAGTAAAATTTAATTCTAAAATATAAAAAAAATAATATAAAAATACTAGCTGCATTAAATGTTATTTCTTTCTTAGCACTTTTCTACTTAAAGTGTTGGTAACACTTTCTCCATACCATTAAAATTTTGGTCCCCATCTGTATGATGGCAGTCTCCATGCTCGTCCCGTCGTTAGCATTAGAGGTCACGTGATTCTCCACTCTTAACACTTTAATTAAGATACTACTTACTAGACACAGATTTATTATATTTCTATTGTAGTTTTGGCAATGAACTAGGTATAATTATTTCAGAAGTTCGTCTTCAGGAGAAGATACTAGAGAAAAGTCAGTTTCCATTTCATCTGAAACACAGAATAAAATTACAAAGGGACCGGCAGAATTCTTCAAGCTCTCAGAAGACAGCACATCATCAAGTAATCAGGAAAAGACCGGCAAAGATTTGTCGGATGATGGTTCATTTAATGTAAAAGATACGCCCATGATTGTATCACCAAAGGAGGACTTGTCCGTTAACCAAGAAAATTGTAGCAAAGATCCATCTTTAAATGATAGTAATCAGAAAAGGTTAATACCAGAAAGTGTAAGCTCCTTATAATAATTATTTAAATTGTAATATATTATCAATTGATTTAAATATTTATATTTTGTGGGTAACTTCTGTGTTTGAGTATGAATAATGAACAACACATAAAAACTTGGGGTGTGTAACACTACAATACGAGTTAATTATATACCCAATAAGGTAATTTCAGTAACTTTAAACCTAAAAAGTTCTATAGTAGCAATTATTTATCCTTTTGAGATTTGCCCTAAATCTCTATTATGATGTCCGACAGATTCTGGGAACTCGTGTATCAATACAGAGGTAAGAGAATGTCCGAGTTTCAAATTTTTATAGCATCGGCTGTACTCGTTCGATAGTTGTGGTTGAAGGTGACAAATAAAGAATAACTCCAGGAGCATTCCAGCGTTCCGTGTGTTACATTCGGACCACATTTTCAGTATATTTGTTATATTTTCGTTTTGAAAGCAGTATAAAACAAATAAGATGACGACTTATCTTTTCTCAGATGTCTAATGATCTTATTAAGCTAATCAGAATCTTTTTAAATTAAAAAGTTACGCAGATATAGCATTTTCATTTCACGTTCCGTGTGTTTCCTTAACAGGGTTATTTTCTTCTTTTATTATTTGAATAATTCTGCGAATTATGCAAATACTCATCAAAATAAAAATTATCAAAAGCAAGCTAAGAAAATAAGCTTTAAAAAAGTGGCGTTGGAAATCCGAGTTAAAAATAGTCAGTCTAAAATAAAATAAATAGCTCCGTTCCGTGTGTTTCACTCTACGTTCCGTGTGTTACAGCTTGTGAATTGATTAACAGTTCAGTTTATAAAATCCTAATATTTTTAATTATAAACACTTTGGTTAGCAAATAAATGTATATATGAATTTGGTGACATATTTAAATACACAATTATTTATTATTTAACTTTATAAAGCAACTTTTTTGTGATTTAATTTTTTCATAATAAATATAAAAGTTCAATTAATAATTTTAAAAATTACTCTTAAATTTTTAACTATAGTGAAAAGTAATTCCTACCACATTGCAAGTTACACAACAATAACAATCACAATTTTTATATTGCTGTTTTGAACAGTTCGAGTGGATTAGTGGGTAGTGCTTTGCATTGCCACGCAACAGCTCCAGGGATCAAATCCCGGATTGGGCAAGGTTGACCAATTCTCCATCTCTTGAGTGGGTCGATGAAATGGGTACCAAGCATGCTTGGGAACTAAACACAGGGGGTTCCGCGTGAGGCTGACCACCTTACCGGAACATATACCTAGCACCCCAGAGCCCTAGGTCAAAGCTGAAATGGGCAAGGCAGGCTTTGGCCCAGTGATGGACTGTTGCGCCGAGGAGTTAAGTTTTTAGTATTGAACAGTTCAATGTTACTACCAGAGTCACATTAAACATGGTGAATCTTTTGTATTCCTGGTACCGGAACCGAAGTTACCCATGGGTTCATATCCGTTATTTGGAATGTTATGTCCGATTACGAAATATGAAGGACTTTGGTATTTTGCATTAAGTTTCTGACAGCATCCGCAAAGTCCTTTGGAGACTTGACGGTGGTCGATTTCGTTCTTTTACTCATAACTTCTCTCCGCACGAGAGGTTTGGCATTGCCACCAACAAATTGATAAACACCGCAGATTTCTGGAGACGATGGACACTAGAAAAAAGTAACGTCTGAAGCACTCTACAATTTAACTACTAATGATATCCAATGTAAACATCCAATGCATCCTCAAATGTGTACATCTGCCAGAGCAGGTGGTTGAAACTTTCATAGCGTAAATGACCAATCACCGTTAAGAAAAAACTTTGTTACAAAGAATAAACTTTATAACTGACAACAAAATAATAGGTTATATGATAAATTTTTATTCAAGGTTTTAAGTTTTGCAATTGCTTTTAATATTTTTTTGTTAAAGTTTTTTTTTGTTTTATGTTTTTCTTTACGATATGTACATGCATGCTTATATGAGCACGCATTTCAATAAATGTATTTCTCAGGATATATCTCCCTCTTTTATACTACACGTCAACTCCCAATCCAATTTCCTTCATTATTGCCAAAATTGTTTCGTGCATTTCAAGAAATAAATTGCCCAATTCTTGCTTAATTTTTAAAAATATGTTTTGAAATTTTTTTTACATGTTCCCCATACGAAACTAGCTTATAATTAAGAAAATAAGCCTTGTTATGCGTTTTTTACAGTTTTTATTAAAAGAGTTATAAGTTTTCGTTCTGTGTGTTACATTGAGCATCAAGTAATTCATATTTTACCGAGTATTTTTTTTAAAGTGTTGTATAAAATATCTGCCTAAGATACTCAGAAAGATGCATTTGCAACAATATGAGTACAAAAATTAATTTTACTTGCTTTTAGCCCTTAAAAGTTTATCATACACCTGGCAATTATTTCACTTGAAAAATCTAATTATAAATCAGCCCAGTTTATTTTAATTTCCACACTAAAATTGAATTCAGGCTTGAAAATTAGTATGATTTATTTGAAATATAAACCTTTAACTACATGTGGCAATTTTTTCAGAATTTTATTAGCACTTTAATTTTTTGGCACTCCAGGACCACTTTCCTTGGAATGCTCCTCCAGCACTTTCCACTAAAGGCGCACACATTGGGCACTTATAGGAAAACTACTTTAGTTTTCCTTCAAATTTATGTATGATTTGTTATATTTAGTATAAAATAAACTCCTGTAATATACTATTAAAACTCTGACCTTCTCTTAGGGACACCCTGTATGTTGCTCTTTTGTTGTGAACTATAAAATTGTTACAGACAGGCAAAATGACAGTCAGTCTGGTAGACGAACCAATGTTTAAAAAAACCATTTTCTAGGATCAGCAACCTCAAAGCTGTCTAGAAAACACAAAATCTCCATTTCTGATTTTCCATCCTTACAGTACTTTTGTTACTTTATGTTTCACATTAGGTAGTTGAAAGTAATAACCTTTTCCTACTACTTCAAAATTGATCTTATTTAAAATAAAAGAATTGTCACTAAACCTGCATCTGTGAAATGTTTAATTGTCAAAAATGATTTACTATTTTTAAAAAACAATTCCTTTAAAATATTGTTCCTCAATGTTTTTCATCACTTATTAATTTTTGTCATTTCCTGTGATCTAAAGCCTTGAAGATGTCTATTTTTACGATATCCTTTGTAAACTAAATACCTATGACAATTCACTGACCATTTCGTTTTCATCTTTATAGGTGACCTATCCTCCCATAGACCTGATGTCTTACAACAATCCTTTAGAATTGGAGGCCCTAGGACTGGATAGACTTAAAGCTGCCCTGGTGGAAAAGGGCCTCAAATGTGGAGGCCCACTACAGGACAGGGTCCAAAGACTGTGGCAAGTGAGAGGCCTAGAGCCACACCAGTACCCTCCTAAGCTCTTGGCTAAGAAAAAGTGATGACTTATTGTATGGAGATATATTTGTATTATTGTGTACGGTGTAGGTGAAAAGTTGTGAATAAAGCTTTATATAAAAATTGTATTTTGTGAAATGTCTTGTAGTTGTTTCATCTGGGAGAACACAAAAAAGCAGGATCAGTTGTTTTATTAATCTAAAATATAGTGTGGTTGGGGACATGTTTTGTACTAGCAGGTGTGATGCTAAATCAAAAGAAAATAGTTTGTAAGCTTTTTATTGCATGTAATAACTCGTATGCATTTTGCCCAGCATGCCATAACTAAATATGTATTGATGAAGAGGCTTATTGGCTTTATTCTTTTCAGACAACTTTATAAAACTAGTTAGAAAGAAGATTTTTTGAATAGATTTCAAACTCTTAAGGTAGGCGAATACCCAAAATTCTAAAGTTTTTACTATTACTTCAATCTTTTCCAAATTTGGCATAGTGATTTCAAATATAATGAGCAATCCTTTTTGGGCAATTTTTTTATTTAAATATAATTGATTTATTTTAAACGGTGTTTTTCACCTAAAAAAAGGGGTTTACGCCAACACTTCTAGTATAAAAAGTTTTACATTAATTTACCTGAAATTTTTTACAAATGTTATTTCAATATATATCTGTGCCATGAACCTCTAACATCTGGTGTAAATATGCAAGTTTTTTGTAAAAAAAATGTCTAAGTATAAGTTAATCGAAAAAAATCCTTTTTTGTGGTTAATTTATAACATTTTTCTTAATAACTTCTTTTCTTGTCATTTGTATGTAACTCTAGAGGGTCATTGCACGCATCAGTTCAAAACGAAGAATTTAACACATAATTAATGTTCATAGGATGAAAATTCAACGTGGTAGGTTTGTTAGCGCAAACCTCTTTTTTTAGTAGAAAAACACCGTTTAAAATAAATAAATTATATTTAAATAAAGAAAAATTCCGAAATAGTATTATTCATTATATTTGAAATCACTATGCCAAATTTGTAAAAGATTAAAGCAATATT
>CM043121.1:7817918-8063509 GCA_023701765.1 Hylyphantes graminicola | reverse complement strand
TTTCTAAATTCAGAGCATTGTGTAAGTAGGTCTTTTAAACGATCCACAGAACTCTTTCTTTTTATTATTATAGGACTCAGCAGTATGGTCCCGCTTACTGGGGAACCCGTTAACTTCGTAAAGCTCCCTTTTAGAGGCATGCTTACTTTGTGGGAAAAAAAACACTCAAAACCCAAAACAAAATTAAAATTCGTGTTGGCCCATGCGCAACATTAAAAAAAGCAAAAAACTAATAGATGGATGAAGCAGCACCTTAGGGCGAGTACATATCTCAACCAATCATATACTAATAAAGGATGGCGTCAAGTCCCCGTTTCTTCGGCCCGGGTCAATGTATTTTCAAGCCCTGTAATGGTTCCACCCAAAGCAATCCCACGTGGATGGTCGTTTTTCTTTAAACTAATTATATTAATTAAAAATCACCATCACAATCAAATATGAAAAAAACTAAGCCCCTCAGGTGCACACGTAGGTAATAAAAGGAATCTAAAATATTAAAAAATTTTACGAATTTTTTTAGAGCTGTTCTAAGTAAGGTGTTTTGGCGATCCACAGGACATACACACAGACAGACCAGACCGACAGAGACAGTACTCTTTTCCTTTTATTTATATATAGATTAGTTTATGTAGGTTTCAGAAAATGCCATGATTAATGTTTTTCTTCTAACCATCAATAGTTTTTTGTAAATTTTTATAAGAAGCTGTTTTCCAAGTAAAATTTTAAAAGTGTGAGGGAGTAATTTTTTTTATATAATTTTTAAAAGCCTGATTTCAAAGTTCAATTTTCAAAAAAATACCAAAAGACTAAAGACATCGAATTTTAATTTTTTATGTTATTCTTAAAAAAATGTTGGTTTCTAAATTCAAGCATAAGTTGTTTTTGTCCCATCCAAGTGATAACATTTTTACATTACTTTTAAGTACTAAAATAGGATGCAAGTCTTTTTTACTGTCGTCATTCCCTCAATCTCAATTACAATTAATAAAATAAGTGCGCGTATTTTTTTTTACTAGGTTCAAACTAAGATAATAATAAAGATAAGCTAATATTAAGTTAGAATAAAGATTAACACAAACCAATCACTAATTCTTATTTTATAAATTCTTTAGAAAAATGATATTATTAGATTTTTTTCCAAACGGAATCGTCACTTCCCTCACACCGTCACTATCTTCACTTTTCAGCCTTGAAGGTCAGTTCCATATTGGATAACTGCATTTTTGGATCTTTCTTTCCAAGTGCATTCAATACGAATCGATTGGTTCTCTTCAACTGTAGATTTTTTTAAATGCCCATGCCTTTAGATATTTTCCTAGTGTGATTATGTGTATCTTCTTTCTACGTTATGATCAAGAGTTTATGGTGTTCTTAATGGGCACAATTAACAGCTATAAGAAAGATGAAGATTTCAAATTTTACAAAAGTATTTTTTCAGTTTTATTTAATTTTATTTCATGATGCGTTTAGTAACTAAAATTTAGTGTTTATAGAAACACAATAACTAACATTTAACTAACTACCTAAAAAAAAGAAATGAAAACTGTTCAGAACACAAGTTACAAATTTTTCAAAAAAAAATTATATTGAACAATATTAAAACTGACAGAAAATTAATTTGAAAAAAAAAATTATTTTAGACAGACGGTTAAAATTTATAAAGTTTGTGAGGATTTTTCAAACATTGTAAAACCATATCGCAACTAATTTTGATTTGAAAAAAATGACTTAAACACTTCTTTTATCGAAAATCTCTTTTCATTTTTTATGCTTGCATATATATCTATTCTAATGGCCAATTTAGTTACACAGTCAATTTTACTCAAACTGTGCCAAGTTTCATTTAAAACCCCTTCAAACCAATGTAAGAAATCGTAGCTATAAAACTTCAGGATAGCTCATTTACTTTTCGAAACCCCTTTTAAAACACTGGTAGTATTGATGTTAAGTAACCATGGCAGGTTTATTTATAAACTTGTTCTTTTAGATCGCGAAGAGAAACGTAACATTTACGTTACCAGAGGCTAAAGAATCCTGGTAAACCATTTCATTTATCATACAATTTTAAACCATAAAATATACCCTTAAATCCTTATTAAAATGTACTTTCTAGTTTTAAAATATGAGTAATAGAAGGAATGTTTTCAAAAAGAGATTTTTTTTTAACTAACAAAATTATTTTTAATTACAATATTTTATGATTTTTTTTATTTTAGGAAATTTTTACTCATATAACTTTTTTAGAATAGTTAACCAGTTTAATACAAATTATTCTTTATTTTTTCCTGCGCAATGTAAATACAGTTGGATCTTTACTTACGACCTATCCATCACTCAGTAATAAAATGAAAAATTACATCGACCAACTTTGTTATATATACAGGGTGGTTATAAAATAACGCTCGCTATTCGGAGTGGTCTGCAGCTTGAAAGAATAATCCGAATGCATCAAACACTGCGGTACACTTACTAATCAAGAAGGGGGAAAAGAATGGAATCATAAAAAAGATCGAATCCTAAAAAATATTAAAAAAAGAAGAATCATAAAAAAAAAAAACTCGTCTCTTGACCAGGTTCTAATATACGCAGGCGTCGTCGATTATGGCCAATACGGCCAACACAGCTAATTAAGCCCTCGTAATTAGAACCCTGGTCAAGAGACGAGTTTCTTTTTTTTTTCGAAAAAAAAATGGAATCATAAAAAAGAAACTCTTCTCATTGACCATCAAGGTTTCTAAATTACGAGGCATAGCCCAATTACAGCCAACGCATCTAATTACGCCTCGTGATTTAGAAGCCTGGTCAAGGGATGAGTTTGTTTTTTATGATTTCCATTCCTATCCCCCCTTCTTTGAATTAGTAAGTGTCCCAAAGTTTTTTTTCAGATTATGTCATTCAAGCTACAGACCACTCGAAAGCGAGAAGCGTTAATTTTTATAAACCACCCTGTATATTTTTTAGAATTGACTTGGGTTGCATTATCGTCACACTATAGAGCTACGCAAAGGCTGTTTGGGATAACTGCGCGCTCCTGATTAGGCACTCAACGTAGATTTTATGGGGCGACATTATGCGCAGCGTCGGGTCTTTGGAGCATATTTAACATGCGCTCCCTCTACACAGGGTAGTATTTGTCACAGGTGCTTTTAGCTGGCAACAAACCGTTTATACATTGCAGTTATTTTATAACAAATGCCCGATTCCCCCTAGACCTTATAGGAGCTTTTGCATACAAGACAAGCACCTCATCGAACTGGCTCCCCAGCCCTCTTTTTTTTAAAAAAGAAATTCGCACAGGTAGCACAACAATTTTGGGCCAATGTCTCATATCACTACCGATTTTTAAACAGATTTCCCAATCCTTTGAGGTTTCATACGGGAAATTACGAAAAGTGCAATACTTAATTTTTCTTGGCCCCCCATATCCTCCCCCCCCCTTTTATCAGTATTTTGCAAGTGTAAAAAGCAAATATTATGTTTCACAATATTTTTCAATCAAGAATTTTTGAATTGTAGATTTTTTTCATCATAATATGCAAACTAATAATTGTATCCGATATTGCCCAGCGTCGGTAGAAAAACGTAGTCCATTTAATGCATTGGGCGATGGATATGAGCCGAGATTGGTTAATACTGCTGTGCATAAACCTGGGCATATCTGATAATTGTTGATTATTTATGTCGTGCGAAAAATTCATTTCCCCCCGACATGATAATCTAGTAAAATTTTTTTTACAATAAAATCGTACAACACTATAACATGCCAGAAAGAAAACTATATTAATCTTTGATTAAAAAAAACGTTAAATTGGAGTTATATCACTATTATCAACACTAATGCCCTAACTAGCCGCCCCGGTGGCGCAGTCGTTAGGATGCTAGCCTTTGGAGCAAAAAGCCCCCCCACCCCCTTTTTGGTGGGTCGGGTTCGAATAAGGTTTCCCGGTAAGGCATGGATGTCTGTGACCGTCAATAAATGTTGCTATTTGTCCATGTGTTATGTGTTGTCCTTTCTTTGCTTTTGTGTGTCTATTGTGCTTGTAAAAACCTTTCTGTGACTGTCCCACTTGACGAAAGCTTATAAGCGGTTCTCTGAGCAAGCACAACAAGCTGGAATATATGTGTACCTAAACTTATGCCCTATATGCCCTACTTATGCCCTATATGCCACTATATGCCCCGTAAACTTCAAACCCCCATAACAAGAACAATCACCAACACTTCGACAAAACAGAACCCTCTAACCCATCCAAAGGTAACCGACTAAGAACAATCTATCCCCGACACACACAAAAAAAAGCACACACCCCTGATGAAAGGTTCTCCGTGTACCTCCCTTTTCTTCGTTAAAAGTCCTCCACGTTTCACGGGCCGTTGGACTCCCGTGCCCCCTTCCGTGCAAACAAAAAGGTTTAAAAATGCATGGCCATTAAGGGCCGAGAAGTACAGAGAGTGGGGACCCGTTTCACGAGACTGTTTTACATTTATAACGCCGTCGGCAAACTTTCTTTTTGGCACCTTTTCTTGAGAGAATCGATGAGTTTGTTTGGTGCCATTTGATTCCTTCTTCAATCTCATTGTTTCTTCTTCTTCTTCTTGGGTTGTTTGTTCTGTGTGATGATGATTCTAACGCATTGGATGGGGCCCGGGTGGCCTAGTGGTTGAGATAGCTGCTTCGCTAAGAGTATTCGAACTGTACCGGGTGCGGGCTCGGTCCCGCCTTCGCCCTGGGTGTAATTTCTGTGTGTGTCAGTAATAACTGAATCGGTGAGTGCAGAAACAATGTCAGTCACAAATTTCAAATTTTTCAGGAGGGAGAAAAAAACGTAATAAACTCCTCCTCTTTTTCTGCACTCAACACTCGAAACAAACGTAATGTACTTACGGAACTACTCAACAGACAAACGTAGTTTTTGAACCCAACACGTATCTTGCCTTTCCACGCTTATTTTAATTGAAAACGAGTTTTCGGATTATTTTGACTGAAGTGGTTTCTGCACTCACCGATTCAATTATATATGTGTCTGCCTTACTTGACGAACCCTTAGAGAAAAAGTCGGAATAATTCCCCTTTCGTTCGAATGGCTATGCAATTACGGCGACGGAAACAGACGAAAACCAAAGCTCTTATCAAATTTATATTATCTACCAAGAGATTCTCATAAACAACCTTTTCTAACATCGTCATACGTAGTCTTAGTGAATTACCCGTACAAGAAAACTAAATATGGTATAAGCACGCCCATAGGCGACGCAACAAACCAGCTACTATTCCCTACCAACTACTTGACGAAGGGGGGCCCGATGGCCGAGTGGTAAGCATTGCAGGCCAGCAGTCTGCGTGCTGCAACGGGCGCGGGTTCGATTCCCGCCTTCGCCCTGGTGTATTTCCTCTCTTTGTGACAGTAAAAAATCTTTCTGTGTCTGTCCTTACTTGACGAAGACTTATAAGCGGCTCACTGAGCAGGCACACAAGTCGGAATATATATGTAAAATACCCTACCCTACACTCTTAAAACGAACGAGTGATTTTAACTCAATCTGATTAATTTTCACTCCTCCATCTGGAAAATGCACTTCTCCTTTTGGAGTGGATCGTTTGTGTGTTAAACCTCCGACAGGATCACTCTAAACGAGTGATTTTAACTCAGTCTGAGTTAATATTCATTCCTTTCCAGTGTCGAAAATGCACTTCTCCAACTGGAGTGGATTTCACTCTTTTGATTTAAGAGTGTACCCTACTTGACGAAGGTTGATTGGTTGACATATATTTTCAGGCTTGTGTGCTGGGTCAGAGACCCGCTTATAAAACCTTCGTCACGTAAAGCAGACACAACACACACATTCGTGACAGATGCTGCCATCTATCGCGCGCCAAGTCCACAATTTAGACATGTCCCTGAAAGGGAGGGAAATAGTCTCCACGGACCTGTATCCGTGGGAAACTGCGCAATGACCGCCCACAGGACTTTCGGACCCAACATATATAATGAGCACATACTCCGCATATACTCGACAAACACATACATCCATGCCTTATCTGGATTCGAACCGAACCCAGAGGCTTCTGTGTGATGATGATCTAACGCGTTGAATGCATTAGGGGTGTCCATAACTCAGCTGAAGGTACTCATGGATTTCTATGGAGCAAACTATTGGGATACAAATCAAAAAATTTCTTAGAAAGGGGCACGTCTCACGTCTTGAGTGACAACAGTTCTAAAGGAATGAAAACATGATTTCAATAGGTCAGTTAATGTGGTGGACGGGGCTTCCCAAATCAATCCACCAATCAATGAAACCACCAATAAAGCAGGAATGATTCTGATACGTGAAACAAGCCAATTAAAGATTATAAATTACTTTTAATGTGATTTTAAATTTAGAAACACATAAGTGGCGCGAATTTTCCCCTAACTGAATTTTTTAAGTTAACTTTTCAAGAAAAACCTCTCCCATGTCGCCAATACCCTCTCTACCAAATGAATAGTAATGTAGTACATTAATTTGTTCGAAAGAAAGATCCATAAATGACGTCAGTTTAATTATACCAACTCTGTACATCCACAGTTAGAGAAAGGTTTCTCTCATACGTAGAAAATTTCATTGAATTCAAAAGAAAAGTTAGTATCAAGAAAATGTATAAAATGAAGAATACAAGAATATATTCTTCAATTAAAAGAAAGAATATAGTCTTCAAATGAACTCCTTGTTTCGAGAAAATGAGATCAATACGTGATCTGGAGACTGTTATAAATGAATATTTCCCACTCATATTTTATTAATGCATCTCACTATTTCCTTTCAGGTGTCCGGCGCTCTTTTGGACCGTGAAAAGATTTGGCGCCAATTCATCGCCAAGTGAAAGACAGAAGGAACGACATCAAAAGATTAGATGTGTCAAAATGCTTCCACATTCCTAGAATTTTGTTGAGGAAGGGACTTACAATAACTATAATCAAGCACACAAGCTGGAATATATATCCCCCCAAAAAACTTCGTAAAAGTAAACAAACGCCAATCTAAAAAAAAACTATTTATTTTATTATAAAACAAGTCATTATGAAAGTTGTAGCTAAAAAAGCCGTGATATAAAATGAATGCCAATCTCTTGTGTAAAACTTCCTGGTCATAATAAATAGTATAATTTAAGTTTTCCTGCCATAAAAAATTGCACTGTTTGAGGTTGGTGCCCCCCCCCCCCCCCCCCCATCTTAACCACCCTCTATACCTTTATATAAATGTATTGAGATCATATATTTGTCAAAGTTTTTTTTTTTAAGTATATCCTTCATTATTCTGATTTAGTAATTCAAGTTCATTGATTAATTATTGATGATTTTAATTTTATTAGGGGATTAAGATGGGCACCAACCTCAAACAGTGCAATTTTTTTATGGCAGGAAAACTTAAATTTATACTATTTATTATGACCAGGAAGTTTTACACAAGAGATTGGCATTTCATTTTATATCACGGCTTTTTTAGCTACAACTTTCATAATGACTTGTTTTATAATAAAATAAATAGTTTTTTTTAGATTGGCGTTTGTTTACTTTTACGAAGTTTTTTGGGGGGATATCAGTAGTTTTTTTTAAATAACAAAAGATACAGACACAATATGACTACAAAATTGACGACGTGGTTTCAATGTTTATAGAGTTATATAACCGTTATATAACTCGCACTCGGAAATTAGAACTATTTATCCTTTTCCCCGTAGAACATTTGTATACTGCATACTTAAATTAAACTGTGGTGAGGTACAGATGACGCGTTTTATTCCCGATACATTGATTTCGACACATTTCGAGATTACATCGCAGCTTTTATTTTTTGTGTACCTCAACCGTCTCTTATGCCTAGTTTTTTTTTCACTTTTGTAGGCATATTTATTTTCAATTTTCTTTCATAAAACTAAAAAATATCCAGCCTAATTCAAGAAAAAACAATAACCAAATAACGTTTCTTAGGTTACTGTTATGTGTTATAATACAAACATTTAGTAGCAGCTCATGTTAAAAAATGTAACTTTAATTATAAAATATTACTTTAGCATAATAACATATTTTTTTTTCTAAAATTTATTGAGGAATATCATTTCTTTTCATAAAAAATAAGCAAAGATTACTTAGACATAATTAAGTATTCCTCAGTAAGTTTTAGAAAAAATATATTTTTCTTACTTTTTATGAAAAAAAAAAAACCAACAGACTATTTTTTTAATGGTATTGGTAACTGAATATGGCAACCAATTAGGCAAATATGATTGTTTACAATTCTCGATCAATCGATCGAGTATTCATAAGTTTTCTAAATAAAAACGCCAGAAAGTTTAAAAGAAGCATTTCGTTTATTAATTAGATTTTTTTTCAATCTGACTATTCAGATATTATATTAATCATATATTTTAGAAGCTGTAATAATAACTTAATAGTTAACGGCGCTGCTATGCGGCTCTTCGATGAAAATACAGTAAACCTTGGCTCGTTTTCGGAGGTACTTGGCCGCTAGGAAATCTTGTTTATCGCGCATTCATACAGCCAAAGGTAATATAGATTTTAATTAATTAAAAATAGAAAAAGTTATTTTTGAAACTTCAAACCTATGAAAGGGGATGAATTGGAGCATTTTGAATCGTTTAGTAAAAACCGCTTCCAGATTCATGGTCTAGTAATGGCTGTAGGTCACTTCAAAAATTTGGTCAAAATTTGACTAAAACTGCTCGAAAGATTTCATTTTCGAAAATTTCAATAATTTTTTTCTCCGCTGTTTTTGACTCTAGAATAACCAATTTTTTTTTATTTAAAGTAATCTACAAAATCCTTCTACTGTATTTTTTTTATTGTTCTACGAAGTTTAGTTTGCCTAGCAGAAAATAAAATCAATTTCGCTGTTAAACATAGCGAAATGTTTTCTGTATATATACATAACTGCCGTTTAGCCCTTGGCGTCATTTTGAGATTGGCGGGCGGAACGACCGTTCCGTCTGATGTACCTTATTTTTTTTACAAAATAAGGTTTTAAATTTTCGTAATTAAAATCAGCATGCATTAATTTAAATATTGAGAATAGTTTTGAGAGCTAAGCTTTTAATATGACAAAATTAAATGTGCATATTAATAACAAAAAAGACAAACATTCTGCAGCATGACATTTGATAGTAGAACTTATTATTTACTTTCGTTAATACGGGCAAAATTATTTTTTTATGAATTAAAACGTACTTTTTGCTGACAAAACTCTCTTTCTCCCTCTCTGAAAATTAAAGAATACTATTTCGTTTGTCGACAAGCATTTGTTGCATGTGATGATAAGAAAATTGCTTTGAATCAAGTGTTAACTAGAAATTTTAGACATAAGAGTGGAAAATTTAAGACACAAGATTGCAATTTTTGAGTATGGTACTGGCATACTGACAATATGTTTCTAAAGTAGTTCGTAGTTGTGCATTGTTTCTAATATGGTATGCATGAATCTTGGATTCTAAGACTTTAGTGACTATTCATGAAAATTATATAGAATCCTATTTTTGCTGTGTGAATAATAATTTGCAAATTTAATACTTGAGAATAAAAAAATATATCAGAATATGTGTCATTTAAATATGTTCTCAGACAATCAAACAGCAATGATTTTACTTCATTCTTTTATACAGAACATTTATATGAAATTCAGTATCAAAAGCAAAATAACTTCCAGATTCAAGATCCGTTCACCAAGGTTAAAGGGTAAGTAATACAGATATTACTCCCGGAACACATACACGTCGTATCTTTCCCGGCCATTTTGAAAAGTAATCAGCAAGTTAGAGACCCTCCCTTCGGGGATCTTTATTCAGACAAATGTTTTCAGATTGCGGATCTGTGTGGCCTTATATTTGACTTTCAAAATTTTTATCCATAGAGGAAATTTATCATTCTGACACAATATCTCTTCACCAAATCTACATAGTCAATGCGAAATAAACAGATGTTCGTCAAATGCAACGTCTCCGACCCTACTCTTAATATCAATAATATAATAAGTTACCTAACACAAGACCCGTCAACTTCATGGAAAGATTTGACTTTAATTTTTAAGCTCCCCACTTCAAACCGCCATTTAAAAGTTCACCAAACTTTGCATCAGAAGATAAAATCCACAATGTCTTTAAACCCAACATTCTTCGGCCCTAACTCTTCACTGCTTGTACACGACAAAAACCGCCGCAGTGGCGAAGAACCCTGGCCCCTCGTACGTGGCAGTGGCGTAGTGGTCAAACTCGTGTCTCCAGAGACAGAGGAAGGTTGCGGCCACGTCTTGGTCGCACGACTCGCCGATGGTCACTTGGCAGACGATTCGGTAGCGGTCCAGCCCAGAACGTCTCAACTCGTCTCGGATGGTCGCGGATATTCGCATGGCGGCGTCTCTAGTAACGTCGGCGTCGTAGCTGCAGAAGAACGGAGAAATTAAGTTTTAATAAATAAAATGTTTGTTTGTTTTTTTAAATACAGGATGGTTATAAATTAACGCTCGCTATTCGGAGTGGTCTGTAGCTTGAATGAATAATCCTGATGCATCAAAAATTGAGACACTTACTAATCAAGAAGGGGGAAAATTGAATCATAAAAAAGAATAGTCATAAAAAAAAACTCGTCTCTTGATCAGGGTTCTAAATTGCGAGCGTAGTCAATTATGGCCAATTACGGTCAACACAGCACTTTACGCTTCGTAATTTAGAACCCTGGTCAAGAGACGAGTCTAATTTTTTATGATTACATTCTCTCCCCCCCCCCCCCCCCCCCCCCCTCTTGGATGTTTATTGCATTTGGATTATTCATTCAAGCTACAGACTTCTCCGAATAGCGATTATTTTATAACCACCAGGAATACGATAAGTTAATATTTATTGAAAGGGTCTCCAAACTGAAGTGCTCTGTGTTAATCCAACAGGGGAAAAAATTCTAAGCCACATTACTCCAACTGTATTGAATATTTTTACCAAAGGATTTTTTTTAATGTTATAAATGTAGATTGCCTTTAAGGTTCTATACCACTCTTTCAAGTTAGTTCATATTTTTATTGTAAAACTATTTATTAAAAATTTAAAAAAAATATATTAGAACAACTTTGAAAAAGTGGTATTATATATGCTTTAGATATACTTTATGATATAAAAAACCGTTAGTAAAAATATTCGATACAGCCGCATTAATGCAGCTTAAAAAATTATTGACCACTGGATCAACATAAAAAAAATGTGGTTACTCATCAAAGGCTATTGGCAAGAATATTAACCATGTGAAAATGTGTTGCCTGTTTCAGTTCATCAAAATTAAAACAAAAAAAAATACATGAAGAAATAAAAAATACTCAACAATTTTAAGAGTACACGGGAAGAACCACTTGATTTTCAGGAGTCTTACCTTATGTATCTGCTTGGCGGACATTGGTGACAGGAAACCGGTTTTTCTTTCGGTTCTTCATTCTCGGTAACGTGTAAAAACGTGTGTCTCGTATCCACTGATCTCTGGCGTGAATCAGGGTTGCCGCGAAAGAAAAATAAAGTGAGTAACCGGTTTCTTTATACCAGTTTAGGCGATTTGTCGCTATCATTGCCAAAGAGGCCTATTGAGGAAAACCTTCTACGAAATAAAGTGGTTTTTCGCTAGTACGCAACAATTTATGTTAGGACAAAATAAGTCACATTAAAAAAAAAAAATTCAAATCTTAAGTTTAACTTCTTTCATTCACTAAGAAAGATAGTAATGGAATTCTCAGATTGGTTTTTAAAGGGTTATCTCCTTCAGTATAAACTTATTGAGTGATGGAAATTTATATGCAGTAAAATATTATTTATAAGAAGATGTGTTTCATCCATTTAAAAGGGATTTTAAACTACTTTTATCCTTTAAATGGTGGTAAAAACCGCCAAGTTTGAATTGGGTTTGCCACGGTTTAAAATCTTTCAGCGTTTTTTCTTTTAGTTGAGGTAGACACATATGGATTGCTCGATTTCGTGTAAGAGAAGTAGCAACAGCAATAAAACGACATTTTACGTATTCGTGCCGGAATGCTATTTGGCGACTTTTGGCGTTCGGTTCGGCTAATACGTTTTCGCTACTTGGCTGCAAAAGTTAAGCCGCCAAATCGAGACCGGCCAGAATACGCTAGCAGTACCGAGAAGACATCTACATTACATTTGAAGGTGCAGATATGATATAATGACCGATCTATATTCATTGTTAATTTTCATTGAACTTGAAAATTGAAATTGGTCGTTGCTATAGCTATCGCGCTGTACGAAGTCAAGTGTCTGTATCCACATTTTGAACATTTTCGTTCATTGGCAACGTAATGCAAATCGCTGAATAGTGACTGGCTTTTTAATCATAACTGTTCCCCTTTCAACACAAACAAAACACTTTAAGACACATTTTTCAACATGAGGTACCTACCCTTCCATATCTTTCAGATGTTCCTTCAAGACGCGTTCGGCGACAGACTTAATTTTCTGTGGCCTCACTTCAACAGAGGGCTCCAGCTGATACGTGTTCAGCGGCCGACGAATCTCTATTACAGGCTCAGGTTCGTCGGTCGTGCCATCTGATTCTAAATTTTCAGGTTTCAGTTCTTCTTCGGCAGTAACTGGGGCGACTTGGGTAACTGTGAAAGTTCCTTCGAATTCTGCGGGTTCATTAGAAGGTTTTATTGCTTCTTCATCCATTTTGGCTTAAATACATATGACATTGAAATATAAAACGAAGTTTTTATAGCTTAAGTTTAACATTAAACATGTGACAATATCTTGTTTTGAACTAGAGTGCGGAATATAAACAAACTTTTATTCCGTTTCTTTGTTACCTTGGCAACGGTCTCTCGGGTGGATTGTGCTGCTGCCATCTGTTGTCAGTAAAGTGAAATAAAACTTTAGTTTAGAATGGATTTGGTTAAATCACTTCAAACTAAACTAGTTTATCAAATATAACTAAAAAAAAAATTTGAATTGAAAATTTAGCTTGAAAATTTTTTTGTGTCCAAAATATATTTCCTCCTGCAGGTACCAATCACTAAGACATATCCAAAAACAAAATAGTACATTAAACTTATTATATAAGTTCAAAATTTCAAACAATAAAATTTATTAGTTATCATGTTCCGTTTAATTATTAATTTTTTCCAAGAGTAGAAGATGTTATCGAAAGTCACACTCACATTATGTCCCATTAACATGATTTATATGACCTATTTATATACTTCTCCAAAACACTAACAGATGGCAGCACAAGCTGTAATATCTTATTTAATACAATAAAATACAAAAATTGTTAACCAACTACAGGATAGAGGCCCAGCAAGATTGGTCCAAAATATATCTTCCTTACTAGTTTATAATAGCTATCGAGATTCTTCTTCAACTACTACAGTGGTGGAAATTGATTTATGAACTAACATTCTTTTCACCAGATATCGCTTTGTATTAAGTGCTAACAATTCAAATTTTGTGTGTTGGATATTCAGAACACAATGAAGGAATTTCACACATAATTTTTTTCAAAAAATGATATTAAATAAAAATATATCTAATTTTAGTTTTTAAGCACGTCAAATGATGGAAATTGATTTATGAACTCAAATTTATTTTGAACCCAGGTACCAAATATTTTAACTAGTTCTTCATTTGAACTTCACGGGAGCTTACTATCAGTGTTTATAAATAAGATTAAGGTCAATTGTTGAAATTTATCTGTTTTATTCCCATTTTACTAAATAGGAAAGCTTGCGGGACTGCCTTAAACCAAAAAGGTAAAAAATGACCCTTATATAATATTGTAACAAATCTATAAGAGAAATTAGCATATTAATTAAAAGATCAATACATATAATTCATAAATATTTGAAGAATCATTCTGACTTCGGCAAAAACCATCATTAAAAAAGGTGTAACCCTCGTGGGACGAGGGACAAAAGCAGGATTATTGGACTGGTATCCCAAAAAGTTACCATTTGTGTTAGCATTTGTGCATTACAGGGCGAATTTGTTATGAACAATAACTTCCTGTAACTCCCAGAAGAGTAGGACAAATATTGATATCGTCGACGAACTTGAAATGTTCCAAAATGAAGGCTGGTCCAAAGCTTTCTCTTCACTATAAGAACAGGCTATTAAAATACAGTCGTAACTACATGAAAATGGATTGGGTGGGGGTGGAGGGAGAGAAATGGGAAAAAAGGGACATTTTCTGATGAAAAAAAGTTCAATTTGGATGGACGTGATGGTTTAAAATGTTATTGAAAGGATCTTCGGAAATAACCAAGATTTGTCTTCAGCAGAAATGTTAGTGGTGGAAGTTTGATGGTTTGGGCCCCGATATCTTATGATTGAAGAAACAGGGTTATGTTTCTGAATTGCTGACAAACATCACTTTATTGCAGATTAGTTCTAGAAAATTCTCTAATTCCTTTTTGCGTTGCAAAACTATGCTTTTGATTAGATTTTTATGCATGATAATGCAAGTGTCCACATTTCAAACGAAATTAAAGACTGTTTAATGAACTAAGTGTTGTTCATTTAGATCATCCTGCCAATAGTCATGACTTAAACCCCAAGAATAATGTCTGAGATCAATTGGTTTGAATAATTTACTCAATTGGAGTATGGTTTTAATGAAGTGTGCATCAGTTATGGAATAGAAGGACTTAATCATTAAAAACTGCAAATTGCCTGACCAAAACTTGACCCTAAGTTTTGTGTTGTCTATGAAAAACAAAATCAAGGAAGCATTAGCGACAAAAAATAGTTTTAGCAATTATTAATTGAGATTGAATGCAAAAGTTCATAAATCAATTTCCCTATGCTAAAACTAAAATGTCAACAAATAAATAGTTTACGAATTTATATAAAAATTTTATTTACGTGTATTGTTTATAATGCAAAGCCTGTATAGTATATAAAATTTAAATCGATAAAAATTCATTTAATAAAGAAATACTTTTAAAAAACTGTCAGTTCATAAATCAATTTCCACCACTGTAGTACGTTTTCGCTGTCATCTCACAAAATAGTGGTTTGTGGTTTAACAAGTTCGATGTACCTTTTCTCAGAACCTACAAGTTTTTGAGCTTGTACATTTTAGCAGTATGTTTCCAACACAGGTAACTAAACTTTAAAGCTATATTTAAATGATATGTTAACAATTTAAATATTTATTGCCTTTTTAATAGGAAATATAAGTTCAATTTTCATAAAACTTGGGTTAATCGGTACAAATATTTGCTGCAAATTCAAAAAGATACCTATTACAAAATACAAGCTTCACTGCTTCAGTGTATGTCGGGGGTTTTGACGCGTACATAGACACCAAATTTATGTGTGTGGCTATAATAAGTAATGAGGAAAGGTACCATCAAAAAAGACATATATACATATATTTTAATATGGAAAGAATAGGAGTTTATCATAAGAACGTGCTCGTTTAATCTGTGGGTCCAAAAGTCCTGTGGGGGGGGTCATAGCGCAGTTTACCATGGGTGCAGGTCGTCTGGAGAAAATTGCCCCTCCCCTCCAGCGACATGCCTAAATTGAGGAAGTGGCGCCATCTCGGAGTAGAAGTCAGACATCCACCCTCTCATGGGTACTCAAAGCCTTGTGACAATGGATGCTACTGCAACCTTCTTGCCTTCCAGTCTATGGCCTGGAGGCACACGGCAATAACATAGAAGTTTCTGTGAGTTTTCCCTTAACCACAGCGATGAATTGGGTCATTCTTTCGCTGAAATAATCAGTCTTTCGGCATACTTTCTAATGTACACTGCTCAAAACAATTAGGGGAGCACTTTTTAATTCCAACTTTAACTTCACTCCCAACTTTTTAATTTTTGTCCTATAAATCTAAAATTTGTTAAATAGGTTCACTATGCATTCGAAATGAAATAGTAAAAAACAGGAGAAAAAATCTTAAATTTTTTAATACTTAAATTTAAAGGGGGGAAATGGAATAATAACTTTTTAATAAATTATAACAATAATTTTTTCAAAACTTATTTTGTTAAAAATAGTTGAAATATATTTTAAAACATCTAAAAAAATGCAAGCATGAAAAATTTACGGTCAATTTATTTTCTAAAACTGTTAAAAAGTTAAATTTATTTTACCATATTTTTCATATTTTTATTAATATAAAAAAATATTAAATTCTTCAAAATACGTTATTCTTCCATCTAACGATGGATCTAACGATACATAAGTGGCAAATTTAACTTAGTCAGAAAAAAATCACAAGCTGATGATTCCCAAAGGAATTATTGGGAGCGAAAGGGTTTAAAACATGTGCTCCCCTAATTGTTTTGAGCAGTGTATTAGAGTTATTGAATGCTTACAACAATGGTCTACGTCATTAGGCAGGTTACTGCAGTTTACCTGACCATGACAAAGTAGCACTTAAGTAGCATTTTTCCTTCTTTTTCAAAGAGTATAACGAAAACAAAAGTTTAATTTGAAAATTATTCAGGCATTTTTGAGGAAATTGAGGAGCTATTTTGGGACCCCAAAGCATTCGGAAATGTAAGGGTTTTTCAGGGGGCTTCAAGGTACATGTGAACTCTACAATCTAGTGAGTTTAAGTACAACTCAATCCGAATAAACCAAACAACAGCCATCACTTTAAATAAGTATGACACAATTTCATAAAATAATTCTCAAAACATTCTCACTGCTGTCCCAAAGCATTCGAAAATTTAAGGGTTTTTCAAGGGGATTCAAGGTACATGTGAACCCTACAATCTAGTAGGTTTAAGTACAACTCAATCTGAATAAACCAAACAACAACCACTTTAAATAAGTACAACACAATTTATTAAGTAAAATAATTCTCACTGCTGTCCCAAAGCATTCAAAAATCAAAGGGTTTTTCAGGGGGCTTCAAGGTACATGTGAACCCTACATGCTGATAAAGAGATTTACATACAGCTCAATCCAAATAAACCAAACACAGCCATCACTTTAAATAAGTACAACATAATTTATTAAACAAAATAATTCTCACTGCAGTACATAACAACAACTGTACAGATCTATGGTCAGTGGAGGTCTGCCTCCGGCATCTGCTTATGTGCGACATATAGGAATCCAATGCTGGAGAGGGCGCTCACTAGGAAGATGAGGTCAAACCAGCGGTGGTAGAAGTTGAACTGGATGTTGCCCAGAACTTCTGTGATGATGGACCTGTATATCGGGATGAAGTAGGAACGTCAAGGAATGTTAAATTATAATATTTCGTCACTGAAGTTCCCAGGTGTGCTATCTCACTTTGCACAACGGTAGAAATTTACTGAATGGTAACCATTGGTGAACTTTCCAAAATCGTCAAAGAATTCGAATCATCAGTCGAAAGATAATTATAAACAAAAAATTATTTATTGCCAAATCTGAAAAAAACGTGCCAAGGGATACCATATAGTAAATCTGATCCTTGCACAACAATGAGATAGCACATGTGGGAACTTGTGGATAGCACGTGTGACAATTTGTTAGGATGGTTTGCAATACAGTTTTAAGGGGGAATGGGCGCGCTATACCGGGGGTCTCCAAACTCAAGTGCCTCAATGTTAATCCAGTGGGAAAAAAACTATTTTCTTTGCCACATTTCTCTGGCTGTATTGAATATTTTTACAAGCGGATTTTTTTATGTGATAAATGTAGCTGACTCACAGGTCTCTTTAATCTCACTTTTTGAAATTGCTTCGGATATTTTGTGTAAAAGAATTTATTGAATATTTAAAAAAAATATTCGTACTAATTTCAAAAAGTGGGATTGTCGGGACCTGTAAGTCAGCTACATTTATCACATAAAAAAATCTGCTTGTAAAAATATTCAATACAGCGGGAGAAATGTGGCAAAGAAAATAGTTTTTTCCCATTGGATTAACATTAAGGCACTTGAGTTTGGAGACCCCCGGTACAGCATGCCCATTCCCCCTTTAACGTGTTCCCCCCAAAACGGTTTAACGTGTCCGCCTCGTAAAGCCCAAGTGTGATGGGTTAGTTTCAAAGAAGGACGGATACATTGTTGGAAAAGCCGTCCTTGAGACGTGTAAAATTTCTGAGATTTTCCAAGCCCTGACTGTAACCCTTGTGTTGGATAAGATTTGAAAATTGCTTCAGTTTTCACTGTATTTAATCAAGCAAAAACTTACTATATAATAAGTTACATGAAATATTAAGTACTACCTGTATTCTGATGGCATGTTCATTCGGATGAGTAACACAGAAGAGACAAAATACATTCCCTGTAAAAAATAAGCAATTTTTTATATCTAAGTAAGCTAGTCTATAAACTTTTAATTAAAAATAAATTCTAGAAATTAAACCTCCCTCGAAAAAGCTTTGTTTAGTTCTGTGATTATGAATAATACGAAAATATTATTAATAAAACTAATAAAATAGTATCTTAAATGACTCACAGTGTGATTGCTTGACCATGTTATGTTTAATGTGAAATTTCAATTTGAAATTCGTAATAATCATGTAAATTAAATATTATAAAACTTAGCATATCTTCAAACACAAAATCAATGGACAAAACTTAATATACAAATGATGCACAACTCCATTATTCTTTCAAAACTAATAAATTTACTTGGAGAAGGGAATGTAACATTCCTATGAAATTTATATAGCTATTGCTACTTTTAAAAATTATTTTATAAAGCTTTTATCAATATGGATTAGTTTTATATGAAATAATGAGCTTCATTTGTTAGTGTTAAGTAAATTTGTATAGCATTTTAAATTGAATACATTTAAGTGTTTATTTATTAGATGCTCATGGGTGTAACATGTGAATGTATTAAAATTTAATCCATAATACAAATCACATCACTGACTAAGTATATGCTCATTAAACTGTAGAAAAATGCCTGCATGTATAGATTTTGCACTGATACCAAGGAAACATACAAATACTTACCATAATTTGGGCGAGACCTAATACTATTATATTGGAAGACTTGCTACTGGATATAGCATAAAAGAACTAGGGAAAGAAAAAGAAAATCAATTTTTAAAAAACATAAAATAAGTAAAAATACAAAACTGTTTCAATTTTAAACCTTTAAAACAAATTTAAGAGCAGCTAAAACAAATTGGCAATCAAATGCTTAGAATTTGGACAAACTTTAAAATGAGCATTGCTCTAATATTCGTTTACTCACATGATATAAATTTAGAAACTAGCAGGAAATTCATATTACGAATGTCATTTAGGATTTCAAGAACAAACATTAAATATTAATTGAAGACTAAAAAAATTAAGAGCTTTTAAAGTAATTTTAAATAGTTTGAGACAGGTATTTTAAAAGGGATTGTAGGCAAGAACAATGATAGAGTAGTACAAACCTTTGTTAGAGTGATTAAAAGCCCCCTTATTGAAGTCACTACAATCACCCCAACAAGTATGAAGGAAATGTATTGAGACCAGAACTTTACCTAGGAAAATAAGAAAAACATGTATATTAGTGATGCATCACAATTAGAAATACAATTTAAATATTTAAAATAAAAACAAAACTTTTGTTAAGAGTTTAACTTGAAATAAAAAGCTATAAATTTTTGAAATTTTGCTTTTTTTTTATCAACAATTAAAACTAAATTTTGATAAAATGTTCAATGAAACATTTGCAATTAAAACTTGATGTTAACTATTAAATACAAAATTTCAAACAAAAGATTGATCAATTATATTTACAGACAGTTGGCTTGAATTATTTAAGATTTAAAAGAAGTTAAAAATTAAACTTTGAAAGATATAGAGAATATTTTTTACATGATTCTTACATCAAAGTTAATGCCCATATAATTTACAGCAATTTCAATTCCTCTTGTGACAGGGTCCACTTTTCCCACTCTGTCAAACAGAATGTTAATAGTGCACTGAAAAATAAGTAATACCCAGATATTAGATTCATATACTTTCTAACATTAAATGATAATAAGAAATGTTTATGCAAACACACTCTAGAGAAATAAATAAATTTTTTTAAAGAAATAAATGCATTTATAAGAAAAAAACAAAGTTAATATACACATATGGTAAAAACTGGAAAATATAAATGAACCAATAACATTAGTATACTAGTTACAAATTACTACAAAAACATTTTTACTGTTATAAAAATAAAATCAATCGTACAGAAAAAACTTTCATCAAATGATGGAGAACCTGTTTCCTTTAGAAAATAAAAATAGTTAATCTACCTCATTTTCATTAAAAATATGCTACAGCAAGAAAACTATTTATTAAAGAAAACTATTTGTTAAAGACATTTTATTTTTGAATTGCAATATTGGTACAAAAGAATAGACAATTAGGCAACACATTACCACACAAATTTTTAATATATTTACCATATCTTTCATGAAATGTAAAGATCTAACAAACCTATTTCCTACAACATGCTTTGAGGTAGTAATTTGAAATACATGTACTAATAGATACTTACAATGAATATTTTCCACATGCAGTAGAGAGAAAAGAAGTAGCCCAAGCAATTGAAGTATTTTCCTTTCAGGGTTTTGGACCACTCAATTCTTTCCTGAAAAAATATAATAAACTCCATAAAATCTATTTAAATATTCATAAATGTAATATGTACAAAAGTTCATATAAACTTTAAAAAAATCAAAAAATTTAAAGCTAACCTAATCATTTCAGAATAATAAAATTAATTTTAAGATACTGATATTTAAAACTAGCTTCCCTGTAAATTGAAATCTGATCCAAGAATTTTGTTGTGATAAATTCAAAAAAAAAAAATCCTATCCTCACACCAATTATTACAGATTAAAACATCCTAGCTTATGATAACTTTGACAAGAGTCTTGTCCATTTACTACCACTGTCAAAGTAACTTTTAATTATCACTCAATAACTCAATATACATTTAAAGGAAATTATCTACCCTATAAGGTAGTTTGAATAAATTTAAAACCTAAAAAAGTTATAAGGCAGTTTCTCCTGACACATGTACGATTTCCTCAAAAACCTTATAATGACATCCAACAGGTACTAAGGAACTTTTGTACCAAATTTGAAAACCAAAGATTCTTTAGTTCGAGGTGTAAGTGGTTTCATACAGAAAGACAGATTGAATGACAGACAAACCAATGTTCGAAAACTAAAACCACTTGTTTAGAATTGAATCGGTGAGTGCAGAAACAACGTCAGTCACAAATATCAAATTTTTCAGGAGGGAGAAAAAACATAATAACTCTTCCTCTATTTCTGCACTAAACACTTGAAACAAACGCCCTGCTTTTACGGAACTACTCAACAGACTAACATAGTTTTCGCACCCTTGCCTTTCAACGCTTATTTACAGTGAAAACGAGTTTTCAGATTTTTTTGACTGAAGTGGTTTCTGCACTCACCGATTCAATTGTGACAGAGAATCCATTCAAAATCATCAAAATGCATAGTAAAACAAAACCTCCATTTTTAATTTTGGACAACTCTGCAATGCTTTCATTACCTTATATTTTGTATTCGAACCCTTAAAGTAATTGAAAGTTAAGATAATTGAAAGTTAAAACAGTTGTTAAATCCATGTTTTTATGTGCAAAAAATTGGCTAAGAAAAACAAAATAGTTTTTTGCGTTGTTTTTTGACAATTTGTCCAATAATAACAACCATGTAGGTCAAAAAAGTATTGCTCCTCACCTGCATGTTGTGTATATTGACAGCTTCCAGAAAAAGTTGTCTGCTGAGTTCCTCCAGGGCTCTGACATCCTGTTTCAACTGGTGGATGTCTAGACATACTAGTCAAGGTCATCACACAATGCACAAACTAATGGCCAAATTAATACAATTTTGATACTCGTCAGATACATGTTGTAAAATATTCATTTTATCAAGCTAATGAACACCAGAACTCAAGAAAGAGAAGTCAGAGTAAAAATACAGTACAAATACATTTTAACTGTAATAAAAATGAAATCAATCACATAGAAAAAAAACTTTCAGTAAATGACTTAGAACCTGTTTCTTTTAGAAAATTATAAAAAAAAATCTACCTCACTTTCATTAAAAATATGCTACAGCAGAAACTACTTATAGACAGACGATAAAACTATTTGTTAAAGACATTTTAATTTTAAATTGCAATTAACACATTAACAGTTCAATTTTTTTAAATATTAACAATATATTTCATGACAAGTAAAGACCTAACACATCCATTTCCTACAGTGTGCATTTGCCCACTTTAAAATTTCGAATCGCAAAACTCAAGTGCAGCAAGTGAAACAAAAACTGCAAGGATACTCTCTACTCCACTGGTGGCAGTGACACTTTTCAGCATTCCCCAGATGCCAGAAGTCTGTTGCTGTTGCTCTCTAGCCCCAAGGCAGATACTGGAGAAGGAAACACACAACTCAGTACAAATTAGGTTAGGTTTCAATTATCGTCGCACTAGAGCTACACGAGGGCTATTGGCGACCGGCGTCGTATTTTAGAACCACAGTCAGGTGACGAGCCAACACCTGAATAGGCACCCAACGCAACCGTTAACGGCGAAATCGTACGCAGGGTTAGGAATTTGAAGGATATTTAACGTGCACTCCCTTACACGGGGTATTATTCGTCGGACATTTCTGGCTGCACGGGCCGTTTATAGATCAGCAGCTATTTTGGCGATGCCCGGACCCAAACCTGGGACCTTCCGCATGCTAAGCGAGTGCTTAACCGACTGGGCTCCCCAGCCCCCAACTCAGTACAAAACAAAATAAATATTTATGCAAGGAAAGTTAAACAGATTGTAAGATTTGAACATTATTGTTTAAATGCCAGCTGTCAATGATATTAAGTGAAATAGTTCTGATAATTTTAGGCAAAGCATCATTAAATTTTTTCATTTAGATAAAAATAATTAAATTACACACATGAAGGAAATGTCATTAAATATTTGTATTTTGAAGCCTTCGTTTCATATTTACCGTTTTTTCTTCATTATGATCATATCTAAAGTTTGTGTCACTTTTTTCTCTTGCATTTGAATGTCAGATGGTGTAACATTTCTAAAAGAAAAATACTACTACATAGAAAAAGAACAATTAAAGTATATATGACAATCAAAAACATAAAAGTTCAGCAGCATATACTTAAAAAAATAGAACAATAAACAACCTAACAACTTATTAGACAATTGGTAAGAAAACTTTCATGTGAAAATAAGTTTTTTGCTTAGGTTTATATAAATATGCAAAATATAAGGGAAAAAACTATAGCACTGAACGATTAATGTAGGACAATTTAAGTTACATAAAAAATATTCTTTTTTTTTTTAAACTTAAAGTTAATGAATTTATGCAGTGAGAAAGGAATTCATGCAATTGTCAAAATAGTCTAACTAAAATTTTAACAATGTTCACGTTAGATTTTATAGTAAAAGAGATTAAGATTGGTTGTGAATCAATCTTTTTGTTTACTTGAATAGAACTGAGTACTTAAAAAATAGTTCCTACCACTTACTATTTTAGATTAAAATTTTCAAATTAAGAGAAATTTAGAAACTACTTAACAACTATTTAGAATAAAAATCTATCAATCAATGTGCAAGACTTTTGATGGTAAATAATGGCAAGCCTGATCTTTCTGCTGGTCTCCCAATTCAAATACATGAATAATCTCTAATGTACCTTTACTTTACTACGTTATACAAAATACTTCATACTGGCTTACATAGAGGGATATGTGAACCATCACCAAACATTAATACTCTTCCTCTCAGATGTTACCAGTCAAATTCTCTCCTGTCAGGATTGATTTTATGTGCCCTAGGACAAGCAATCACATATAGTCATGGGTAGAACTTAGAATACCATTCTGCAGAGATCTATACAACTACTAGATTATGCAGACGAAATTGACATTGTTGGGCGAACAAAACAGGATGTGATCGAGGCTTTTACTGCCCTTGAGAATGCTGCCAGAAATATGGGATTGGCAATAAACGAAGAAAAAACAAAATTTATGGTTGTAAGCCCTAGAGCAAATAATGTGCAGCTAATCAGGATTGGAGATTGTGTTTTTGAAGGAGTAACTCAGTTTAAATATCTGGGTACTATTATTACAAACAAAAATGAGATAAAAGTGGAAGTTAGGAACAGAATTTTAATATCAAATAGATGCTACTTTGGACTGAAGAATCGATTGAAGTCAAAATTTATCTCTATTGGTACTAAACTAAACTTATATAAGACCCTAATTAGACCGATTATTCTGTATGGAAGTGAGACCTAGGCGATAAACAAGTCGGAGGAGAATAGACTTCTCATCTTTGAAAGAAAAATCCTTCGTTCAATTTTTGGGGCAACTAAGGAGAACGATGTTTGGAGGGGTTTGTATAACCACGAAGTGTACAATATATATAGACAGCCAAATATACTAAGAGTTATAAAGTCAAACAGGATCAGATGGCTGGGACTTGTTTTTCGACGTGAAGATCTGGACCCAGTTAAAAAGCTGATGTTTTCAAAGATTGAGGGTACAAGGAGAAGAGGGTGACCGGCTACGAGGTGGTTCGATAGTGTTGAGAAGGACCTGAAAGTGATGGGAATAAGCAGATGGAGAAATCCGGCTGCAAGTCGCCCTGTCTGGAGAAGGCAGACTGAGAAAGCCTTGGCCTGCACCAGGCTGTAGTGCTGTTAAAGAAGAAGAACTTAGAATAGATGTTATGTTCAACCTCATAAGACCCGAGCAAAATCCTACACATATATTTTTAATTGAAACATACATTTCAAACAAATATATGCTAATAAGTATGTTTTGCAAAGAAATTTCTTTAAAAAAATTATGTTTAATAGTTATTTAGAGACTTTCATTATTTAGAGACTTTCGTTATTTAGAGACTTTTGTTATTTTGAGACTTCTAGTAGTAATTTCGGAACTAATTAATATGTTAATTGTTAGTGGGGTTTTAAAAAATGTCCCCAAATGGGGACGCCAGGTCGCAAGTGGTTAAGCAAAAACCAATCACTGACAAGTAAAAATGAAAATCGGCTATCTTGACTGAAGAGTGCCGATATTGGGCGAAGGTTCACATGTCACTCTGTTTATGTCTAGCTTAAAGGGTAATGGGAGCAGGTATCCAAACCAAAGTGTCTCTGTGTCTAATCTAATGGGATAAAAAATTCTAAGCCACATATTACTTAGTCCATATCGAATATTTTTAAAAAGTTTTTATTAAGATGATAAATATAGCAGGATTACAAGTGCTTTATAATCCCTTTTCTTTCAATGGATTCAAATATTTTATTTGTAAAATTATTCATCAAAGATTTAAAAAGAGATTCAAATAAAAAAAAATGGGATTACAGAGCACAGCAAGAAAGCTATATTTATCATATTAAAGAAAAACATTCGATACAAATGGGAAAATTTGGTTAGAATTTGTTTCCATAGGATTAACACAAAAACTATTCATTTTACAGATCAAAACAAATTCGGTTTGGGCCCCTTAAGTAATCTGTTTAAATTTATAGAGCTAACCAACATGAAAGGTTAAATTAAAATATACAAGTTTACTTCATGAAATAAGCCATGGATGTATATGGGTAGTTGACAGCACCAAAGCCAGACAGCAGAGCCATCAGGGTGACACCAATGACACCCACTCTACTCACGCCCTGCTCGATGGAGAAGATACCTGAAAAACATTTGAAATATGAGGCACAGAAAGGAATATATCATAAAATAAAAGTTTAAGAAAATTTACAGTTGCATCATACTCAAGAATTTATTGTGCAAGTCATAAAATGATGAAAGTTTAATTTAATTTTTAAAAAAAGGAGTCTGTTAAATGTTGGTTTCCTATGAATAATAACTCGTTACTAATTTATCAAGTTTAACACGTGATATTCAAACAATAAGAAATTGAAAAATGTAAACAAGCTATTAAGAAGTAGTATATATAGTATATAATATTCAATATTAACTAAATTTTCTGCCACTCTTGACAAGAACACAAAAATAAATGTTTGAAAATTATGCACTGCTTTGTTTAAGAAATAAACATGTATAAAGCAATTCAATTTGGCCATTTTCAAAGAACTTATCTTAAATGATATAGCACTGAAATAGTATACTGCCTGCTTTATTATAAAAGTTATGATGGTTATCACTCTGCCAAACAAATCTTTTTCTTGAAGACAATAAATTTACTTTTTATAGTGCATAGAGTCAATACTCGAGAATCGAAGTCTCAGGGAATAAAATATTCAAATCATCCAAAGTTCGAGTTATCGAAGATACCTCTCATTCTTCTCTACTGGTTTGATATACATGCCATAATATTATAGTTTTATGCATTTCAGTTTTTAACAGCCTATGTAAACAACCAGAGAAGAATAGGGTCAAAGGTTTATCAAAACTTACAAAACTTTTAATGACGCCATTTTTGATGTCAATTTTTTTGGTCATCTAAATGACGTGATGTATAACACGTCATTGTTATCAGTCAAAAAGTGATCAAACTGACTTATTGACATGAATTTTACATTGAATGTATGTTATATGGGGTATTTTACAGGGGAAATCTATCACAAAAACCTCGACTTAGAAGATGTTCACTTCGAGTTATTGAGTCAGTTTTTTAAAGAAAAGTATAGAAATGATTCTTGACTTGTTTAAAAGTTTGAGTTATTGAGGCTTGACTGTATATAAGTTTTAAATGGTGGGCATAGTGCAAAATACACAGAAAAACAGTTTTTTTACAGTTATTGCGGGAATAATAAACAGAAACACTTAGATTATTATTTCAATTTTGTTTACATCTGAATGCTTAGCAAATAAATACAAATGAAAGCATTAACACATACATAAATCAATTACCTCTCCTACAATATAGTTAGAAGAACGCTTTCCAATATTTTTTAACTAGAATCTTTTTTAATAATAAAACATGAAACACTTTTTGGGCAAGGGATTTTTTTATATAAAATATCCAAATATATTAATCACATTGCATCAGTACTCTAGATATAGTTTAATCAACATTTATGCAATGCTTACATTTAAGTCAGAAGCTAAATAAGTGTAAGAAAGCATCTGACAATTGAAGAGCTTAGTGGAAGAACATGCTAAGTGACAAAAAGGGGGAAATGAGAAAGTTTGCACTTAGATACATTACAAATTGCTCTTGCAGACAGATAAAATATGTACTTAAATTAAAAATTTATGAAAAGTGGGAAATGTGTTAACTTTAACCGTTTCTGTCCCAGTGATGCCATTGGCATCATCATGTCTGATCATAATTAAAAACTAATAATAGGGCTAACATCTATTGGGATTAATAAAAAATAATTTTCTAATAGAAAAAGTTTGAAGATTCAAATGATGTGCTTTTTGATATCGTAAATAGCTATAGATCAAAATAAAAAATTTAAAATTGTTATAGGGGATGCTAAATTGCCATTGGGACTGAAAGGGTTAAAGAAATTAATAACATGTTCACTGCCACAACAGTCTTTTTTTTTTTTTCAAAAATGTCACTTAGCATGTTCTTCCACTAAGCTCTTCAATTCTATTAAGCGACTTACATGGTAATTATTACACTAGCAGCACATGCAAATTCATGCAATACTCAACACACACATAATGTGCCTTACCATGCTTGGGACTTAAAATAGGAAAGGGATCTCCAATCTTCCAGAAGAGGTACATGAACCCCAACCAGGCGGCAAGTGTGAGTGGCTTTATCAGCTGCTTCTGAACAACTGGGAATAAAGTGTATGAGGTAATAAATATGCAAAAGAGTACAAGTGCAATAAAGATAATATCGAAGAACAATAAAAATAAATAAGTATAAAAGGAGGTAGTATGCAAGAGAAAACAAATACAATTTTGACCTATAATTGTGGTAAACTATTTCAGTGTGAATCAAGGGATAGAAATTATTTAAATTAAAAAGTTAGAAAATTTACTATTGCTAAATAAAAAATGTATGAATTCTCAATCCACACTTTTTAAGTTTCAGTAACTATAATTCAACATTTTTTTCTGAAAAAAGATTTAATATTAATTAGATTGTTTTAAACCTACTTCATTATTATTGCAGTAAAACAAAAATCACCCGACACATAGTTCTATGTAAAAACTTTTACTTTATCTGTGTGTGTGCTTGTTAGCTACCTAAGTTTTTTTTAAACTTAAGTGTTTACAGTTCTGTATTCTGTGTGTTACAACAGAAGTGTTACAACTTCTATATTTTACTAGCAAATGAAAATTAAATTGTGCAGTTAAATCTATAGGTATTTTGTACATACAACATTTGTTTAGAGTAGTTAGAAAGAATGAAAACCATAACCAGTAGTAAAGAAATATAACTTACCAAACCGAATGTTACTTAAAATGAAATAACCTATATAAAATGGAAGAACTACTATCAGCATGAAAAGAATAGCATACAATCCTAGCTTCCAATGAACATACCTAGAACTGCATAAAATGAGAAAATTAAACTACTTGAAGTGCACAACACAAATTTATATAAATACAGAATGAAACATTCTATAAATTATATCGTCAAATGGAGTAACTTTGACTCAAGCATAAAAACCATAGTGCCAACTTTCTTCATGAATATTTTATAACTTCTAAGTCAAGGCAGAGCATTAAAAGAGCATAGAAAGCAAGAAAGAAAGCAGAGCATAGAAAAAGACAAGCACATTTTGAAGAGTGTATTCAATGAGAACCTATTAGCTTGGGCCTAAAGTTACCTCAGGTTCAATTTTAAAAAGTTCTTAATAAATTTTTATTCTCATTGTCAACATTTTTTTAACCTCTTGTGACCTGGTGTCCCCATTAAGGGAAATTTTTTAAACCTCCCCACAAGCAATTAACACGTAAACTAGTTCCGAACTTAACCTGGTCGGATAGAAGATGATCCAAATATCAGTTTCCAGCCTTTGATTACATGCATCAGTCATTTATTTCTATAAAAAAATTAAGTAGAACGAGTTCCAATACGATATTAGAGTTCTCAAAAAAATATTTTATGTTTTTTTTTTTAATTTTTCAAAAAGTTCTTTTAGTAGTTAATTTGAAAGGCATTTTGCATTAAAAACAATGTTAAAATAATCTGTTAATTACAAATAAGTAATATGGTCTTTTTTGTTCCATTTATTGCACAAAAAATTTGTATTTTAGAGTTTAAGAAGTGACTAATAAACATAATTTTTTTAAAAAATTCTTTGAAAAACATACTTTTTAACATATATTTGTATGTTTAGATTAAGAATATATGTGTAGGATTGTGCTCGGGTCTCAGGAGGTTATTGATAAATAAACTTTTTAACAGTTATTTTAACATACTATTGTTAGATTTTACTTATAAATAAGAGAGCTATGGCATCATTTTGTGTGTGTTTTAAAATTGACACAAATAGTAACACACAATACGTAGTAATAATGTTAAGTAAAATAAAGAATTACTAAAATAGGGAAAACTATTATAACATTTTTTCAAAAGAAATTATTACTTGGCATGAAGAACGCCTAAAATTTCAAAAATGATCAACTCAAACATTGTACAGGACAAGGAAAATGTGATGGAAAAAATAAGCTGCACAAGAACATGGTGAACCTGTAAAAATAGGACGATATCAGACAATTGTTAAAAATAATGTCATTTAGAAATTATTATTATTAACTTTAAGAAGGATGTAAAAAAAAATTAATGATAAAATAAAAACCTAAAAACCTTTACGGTATTAAGAGGAACTGTCAGTCCCGTAGAGCTAATGCATTAGTTTTGAAATCACAAATTTTGCAAAAGAATTTTTTTGCATGTTATCCCTCTTTCACCAGCGATGGGAATCAGCATAACCTCAAAATTTAAAACAAAATTTGAAATAAAATAACCATCCGGTTATTTAATTAGTAAAGGATAAAGTTTTTTAAAAGTGTTGCCATCTGCTGTATATTTTTTGGCAGGTTAAAATTTCTAAAATATATAATTAAGTAACAAGATGACATTTTCGTTTCAAATTTGTTTCATTTCTATGTTATGCTTAATTCCATACCTGGCAAAAAAGGGTTAACATGGCAAAGCAATACTTCTGTGAAAGATGTGATTTCAAAACTAATGTAGTAGCTCTATGGGACTGACAATCCCAATTAAAGTGGGAAAAAATTATATCCAGTACTAAAATATATTGGAAATACTTCAATCTTATATTGTTATTATTATATGGAATACTTGATCAATACAGAGCTTAAACGAGTTGTAGTATCATTGAAGAACAACTGTAGGGGAGAGGAGGGAGGATTGGGACATTTTCACATAAATATTTTTAAAATCATTATCCACTGCCTATTTATAGATGCAAATGGTTAAATAATAAACTTAGATGTTTAAAAAATTATTTTTAAAAAATACACTCCATTTAAATGTTGAAAAATTTTATTACTGTTGAGAAATTCAAATTACAAGAATTTTGTCCCATTCCTCCCTCTTGGGTGGGAGGAGTGGGACATGAGTATGGGAGGGATGGGACACATTTGAAAATTAAAGAAAAATTATCGAATATCATAATGAGAAAGGTTAACATGAAAAGAAAAGCAAGACTGCGCTTTACTCGTCAAACGAATCAATTGCGGTGGCAGCAATTTCATGATAATATCGGGTTTTTTTTTATCGTACCATAGTCATATCCTGTTAAGGAAAATTAAAATTTCTGTTTGTGTTCTTTCTCAAAATTTTTGCATTGTAAATTTCAGCATTGTCAATACTCTCCACAATTGCAACGTAGGAAACACAATTGACCGTTTGGTGAGGAATTGACAAGCACACAATCATATTTGCCTATGTTGGGCTTGTCCTTCATCCATGTGCTATTTCCATGTCTTCATCTGAACTGTCATGTAATGAAAATAATGACTTTTCGCTATCACTGGATTCATATCTTTAAACGGTACAATTTTCTTTGGAATTTTTAAATTTTAGGTTTGCACATGCATGTTTTAGTTGGCACCTTTTTTCCCCCAAGTCTGGCAGCTTCTGCTTCTTCAATTTCCTTCTTCTCTGGGGTATATGTTAATATTCTTGCTCGTCCTTTTTTCTTTCCTTTACTTTTATTCAATGGATTCCTAGGTTTCGCTTTAGGAAATGGCCGTATGGACAGTAGGAAGTAATACTGGACTGGAAGGAGGAGGAATGGGCATGTCCCATTCCTCCCTCTTTCAGTGCGTCCCACTCCTCCCTCTACGCAATGCTTCTAAAAAATAACTTCTCACATAAACCCTGCTGATTTTTGGCTTAACTAAACTGCTGATAAGCATACATTGTATCTTTAAGAGTACTGTGCCACTATATTATATTTGTTTTAGAAATTACATGAGTAAAGAAATTAAACTAAACATAGATTAAAAACTTTCTCTGGAGGTGTGAAAATAAACTTTTTCCTAATTGGAACTGAAAGTTGAATAGGAATAAACTAGAAGTAGGTAACAACAAGGAACTATACATATGCTATAAGGTGGTGAGACTGGAAATTAAATTAGGTAATTTATTTTGCCATAATTTCAGCTGTCCCACCCCTCCCACCATCCCAATCCTCCCTCCTCTCCCCCTATTCTCTTTTGTAGTTTTTAAACAACAAAAGAGAATACAGATGTTTCAAAAAATTAATTCGTAATTAATAAGTAATTATATACAATTTATTTACATAACTACATAAATACAATTGTCAAAATTGCAGCTAAATCAGTAAGAACTGCATTACCTAGGTTTCAAATTTGAAATAAATATTGTTAATTGTTCTTATAGCAACAAATTAAGTTATATAAGTGGTGTATATATATATATATATTGTGACCATAGAGATCATAGTTAAAGTAATAGGGTGGCGGATCACGAGACCTCCAATGCTAACGACGGGACGTGCACGGAGAGCAAAATTGGTAGGGTATGGGGCCAGTGTTGCCAGCACTTTAAGGAGAAAAGTACTACGAAAAAATAAAATTTAATTCTAAAATTACAAAAAAAAATACCATAAAAATACTAGCTGCATTTTGGAATCTTTTTAGTGATGTATTTTTATGGTATTTTTTTGTAATTTTAGAATTAAATGGTATTATTTCGAAGTATTCTTTTCCTTAATGTGCTGGCAACACTGGCCCCGTACCCTACCAATTTTGCTCTCCTCCATGTGTGTCCCGTCATTAGCATTGGAGGCCACGGGATCCGCCACTCTAATACTTTAACTATTATCTCTACAATTGTATGGTCTCTATGAAAAGGGCAATGAAGTTAAGTAGAGGAGGTTTGTAACATAGGCAATATATTTTTATTACACTTGCAACTACAAAATGTCCCAATAACTTATTAAAGATAAATTTGGAACACATGTAATGCAGGAGCCTACTTAATTTGAAGGTTTCGGTTGTGTTACCAAACAGCTTAAAAGTGCACCAATTTCTTAAATAATTTAATTTGACTTGAGTAAACTTTTATCAATCAGCAAACATTGCCAATGAATCAACTGGCTCAACTACATAACAATTAGTTAAAGTAAGTTGGGGCAAATAAATTTAAACACAATGTCTTATTCCAGAATTGATTTGTATTAAATTGCATTAGGATTCATAGAAATAATGATTGTTTAAATTTGGCAACGAAAATTATAGTTATTCCTAATCTTAAGTCTTACTTCATAATCTCTAAACAGCTGTTTCATAAAAAACACCCATCCTCCAGCAAAAAATAGCACCTGAAAGAAAAACCAACTAATTAATTTAATTTTTTAATGTTTTATTCTTAGAACAAATACTTAAGCAACTGCATAAACGTACCTGTGATACACACACTACCAAAGAGTCCTCCAACAATGCCATGTTGTTTCAGATCAAGTTTATTCTTTGATAAAGGGATTTGATATCACATTGCAAACTTTTTTTACGTGTGCTTTATAAGAGCATATTGGTAAGATTACCAAATTAAAAAATATTAGAAAAAATAGATATCGGAATGTTTTAGAAGGTGCAATTGTGAAGAAACAAATAATTTTTAATTTTAAAACAATGCTGAGTAAGATTACTTTTCGTTTTTGTTTACATCTACGTAAAGCCGAAATCAGATTAGTGGAATTTAACGTACTGGTTTGTAACTAAGCCGGTTGGTAGGAACTTTGCCCTAGTACTATTTGAACTTGTAAGGAGTATCTCAAAGGGATAGCAATAACAGTTTCTTAATAATCCTGATTGTCGTTTTTTAAAAAAAATTTAGGTATGACAACCAATGTGAATTTTTCGAATGATGTCAAAGCTATGATGCAACGTTATATATAGCGACGCCTTTAATTGTTTCCTTTCCTTTTTTTTTTTTTTTTGAAAAGTGAAACAAGCTCATTTCGTTTCTTAAGCCCATTTCACACCTTGTCACAACTACTTGCAACTCCCATAGAACACCGTGCATTAAAAAGTTGCACTCAAGTCGTGAGATTTTTTCGTGCGAGCATGAAAAAATCGCAGTTGCATGTACCCTTAGCCAATCAGAACTCAGGATTTCGTTGGCTGCTTTGTGGCGAGCTAGACTTCGCCAACTAGTTGTTTGTTTACTTTCTACGACGCCAACTTTCCTTGCTTACAAAAATCTGCGCAATTAAAAATGGGTAGTAAATGGATGGCAAAAATGGAAATTGATCTAATTAAAGAAGTTCGGAAACATAAACTTCTGTTTGATGCAAACGATGCCTATAGTTTGATAAAAGTTTGCTTTCAAACAGATGAAACTTGCCAAATTTTGAGATAAATAATTTTTTGTTGAATCCCGAAAAACGAGGTTACCACAAGTTGTGAGTTGCAGTTGCAAGTAGCTGTGCAGGTGTGAAATGGGCTTTAAACGTCATGCTCATTTCATTGGTTGTTTTATTTGACAAAGTGTTGAAACGAGCCCATAAGGCGCGTTCACATGTGTTGGGAAATAGCCTGCGTTTAGCTGGCTATTTTGTGAAGCCTTATAACCCCGTTCACATGAAAACGCCAGCATCGTGGAAGTGATGTCGTGGCGTCAGCTGCTCTTTTTGCCGTTTTAGGCAATTATATTTAAAAAAAAAAACAATTTTTAAAAATCATAAATGCTTACAAATAAGATAAGCTCTAGATCCACAGAATTAACTTCATTTTTCAATGATAATCAAAAAAATTTTAATGAATTATATTTTTGTTTAAATTCAGTTAATATGTTTTTTTTTTTTTAGTTTTAACCGAAAATTCTGAAAATAAAAGATTAATAATAAAATAAACTCCTGCTAGGCATCTTCAGAATAAATATTTTCAAAGGAAGGATTAAAATATGTAGCAATATGAAAACACGATATAATGAAAAATAACATAACCGTAGTAAATAAAAGCATATTCTTTTATGTACGAAACTGACACCAAATATTCCGTTAATTAACAAACCGCAATACACGGTGGTAATAAAATAACAGTCGCTATTGGGAGTGATCTGTAGCTTTTATTAATTATCCAAATGCAAAACACTTTGAGACACTTAATAATTAAGAAGGGGGGAAAATAATGGAAACATAAAAAAACATACTCGTCTCTTGACCAGGGTTCTAAGTTACGAGGCGTAATTGAGTGTGTTGGCCGTAATTAGCCATAATTGGCTACGCCTCGTAATTTAGAATCTTGGTCAAGAGACAAGTTTCGTTTTATGATTCCATTCTTTTTCGAAAAAAAGAAACTCGTCTCTTGACCAGGGTTCTAAATTACGAGACGTAATTAGCTGTGTTGGCCGTAATTGGCCATAATTGACGACGCCTCGTAATTTAGAACCCTGATCACGAGAAGATTTTTTTAATGATTATACGCCGCCGAAGTGTGACGTCACAACATGGCTGCTGAGGCTCTCTGGGCATAAACAAACGTCATTCAGTTGAAGAAGTGTGTTGCTTTTCATTGAGCGGGTCGTGTTTGTCCGAAAATGAATTCCATGTTCCATATTTTAACTTTTTTTTAAAGATAATTTGCAAGCTATAGAGGAAGGAGAGAAGCACCGTCAAGCCTCACACATACAAATTTTCCTATTTGATTCCGATTTTGCCAAGCTGGGGCGCAACTAGAAAAAAAATTCTGGGGGCGTTCAATTTTTTATTATTTTTCAATAAAAATTATTATTACATTACAATCGTTTTTCATTAAAATGATTCTTAATTAAAATAGTTTTTATAAAAATGATTTTTATTAAAATAATCTTAAAATAGTTTTTAATTAAAATAAGTTTGTATTAAATATTTTTTATTAAATAATTTTTAAATAAAATAATTTTCAATTGAAGTTATTTTCAATTGAAAATATTTTCGATAAAAATTATTTTTATTTGAAATTATTTCTAATTAAAATTATTTTTTATTTAATTTGTGTTGGCAACTGCTAATTTATTATTACTAATTACTATTTATAAACAAGAATTAGTCTTTGTTTTAAATAAATAATTATTGTATGATTTAATTTATTTAATTAGTTTTTTAGAGTTTTATTTTATGTATAAAAATTAAATGAAATAAATTGGAAAAAACAATTAATTATACAATGATTTTATTGAAAATTTAACTTCTTTAATAATTTTTTAGAAATTGGTGCACACCATTACATTTGAAGCAAGTATGATCAAAATATTTTTAAAGTAAAAACTAATTCTTGTTCATAAAAAGTAATACGTAATAATAAATTAAAAGTAAAACACTGTATATACCAACAAAAATTAAATAAAAATATTTTTTTTATTAAAATAATTTTGATTAAAATAATGTCAATTGAAAATAATTTTCATTAAAAATAATTTCAATCGAAAACTATTTCATTTCAAATTATTTTAATAAAAAACTATTTTAATTAAAAACTATTTTAATTAAAGACTATTTTTATTAAAATTAATTTTAAAGAAAAACCATTTTAATTAAGAATTATTTTAATTTAAAACTTTTTTAAATGAGAATTATTGTAATCAAAAACTATTTTAAATAAGAATTATTTTAATTTAATATTAGTTTTTACTGAAAAAAAATAAAAAAAATTGAACAACGCTAAAAAAAATTTCTAGTTGCGCCCCAGCTTGACAAAATCTGAATCAAATAGGTAACTTTTGTACGTGTGACTTGTGAGGCTTGAAGGTGCTTCTCTCCTCTTTCTATAGCTGGCAAATTACCTTTAAAAAAAGTTAAAATGTGGAACAGGGAAGTCATTTTTGGACAAACACAAGCCGCCCAATGAAATGCAACACACTTCTTCAACTGAATGGCGTTTGTTTATGCCCAGATGAGCCCAGCAGCCATGATGTGACGTCATCACTTCGGCGGCGTATTCTTTTTTATGATTATTTATTATGATTCCATCTTTTTTATGATTCCATTCTTTTCCCCCCTTCTTGATTAGTTCGTGTCTCAAATCGTTACTACGAGGCGGGTGCGTTTTCGGAACCCGCAATTTTCTCTAGAGAGGGATTCTTTTCCTGATAGCCCACGAATCGCCGTCGTTTGCTTTGCATGAGAACGGGTCATAGAGGCATACGGCTTTGTTAAAAACAACTAAGAACTATTCATTCAACTTCATATTTCGAAAACAAAAGAGACAAGGAGAAAATTACAAGGGTGTTTTCCATTACTAAAAAGATAGTCTAAGACTAAGATTTTGTATTTGTGGCACTCTGAAAAACCTTTTTTTATCAATGTGATGCGGTATAAAAACATGCCAACCAGTATTCAGATATCCCCAAATACACTATCAAAGAGTCCGAGCTGTCACGTATATTTCAAACTGTATTTTATTTAACAAAACCAAACAATGTTTATGATCGTGGCGCTTTAAGCGCAGGTACATTTCTGTGTTGTCTCTCTACTTTTACGACTTAACCTATTTCAATCTTCATTTTGATTCACGAAAATTTCATTCAGTTTCAATTTAAAGTCCGGTTCTCTGTTGACAGATTATTCTATCTCGTGTTTTTGTTTCGAAGCGTTGAACTTCTCGTATTTAGTAAATATGGTGATATAAACTGTTGTTAATTAAAAGCGGTGTTGCCTAACACATTTGAGTGTTTTGTCATGTAAAGACATTGCTAAAAATATTGTGATATATCGGTGTGTTCTTGGATATATTTTTGTTCTCCCTGAGAGTTCCATATTTACTATACAGATGTAAGTGGCTTTTTGTTTAATTATTTGTTTGTCTGTTAAAATATCATTTTTTGTTGCGTTTAGTCTTTCTTTAAAACAAATCAAACTACGTAAATTTTTACAACCGGCATTTTGAAATTTAAATAATTTTTTTCTTACCAAAGATTGTTTTTGTATTTTATTGCAGATGTATTTTAATGCCTTGTTTATTTATTGTTTTTGAAATAATTCCCCGTAAAATAAATATTCTGTTTCATAAATCTGAAAAGTCATAAATGCTTCTATATTGTTTTAATAAATTCCATAAAAAGCTTACATTTTTTTTTATCCTAACAGGGGGAGGAGATAACAATAACATTGTATCTAATTTATCAGTTAAAATGTATTCTTTGTTATTGATTGTTATTTCCATTCAAACTAAACATTTGACTTTGGATCTTAAATATATCTTTATTTTGGTCTTAAGCTAATTATGCAATGCACTCCCATCGACTACAATCTTATCCGACTTTCCAGTAATTTTTTATAAATGTAGGAATGGCCCTGACCAACTTTTGATTTTTAACAATAACCGTATATAACTTTGGATTCTTTTTACTGTTATTTGTAGTGGCAAACTCAAATACATATATTCACCCATAGACAAACAACTATAAGCCAAAGACCTGGTGTATCTAGTATTTTACCTTCCATGTACCTATGCCAATGATTTTCACAACAGCTTTATTATACAGACTGTTTGGGGTAGTAACTTGTTTCGTTGGTGACTCTTAATGGCCACAAAAATTTTATTCACGGCCTCCTGGCCTTTTTACTCAGATACTAAAATATGTTTAAATTTTTGATATTGTGTATTCCTGAATATTGAACTAAAAAATCCAGTACCAAACCTAATTGATTCAATGTCACTAATAAATTTCCAGGGCAACAGAAAATAACCTGGTGTTAAAAAAAAAATCATACATGAACAAAATCTATTCAGTTAGGAACATATACAAATTGTTCATTATCTAGGTCTAGTTAGGAAACCTTTTTTTGTGAAATTTCAATGAAAATTTGAGGATAGTATATTGCAGAAAAATATGTTAAAGTTCAAAGCATTAAACAGACTTACATGATAAATATACATATATTTCTTGCATATTTTAAGGGAAAAAAGCTATTTGAAAAGGTTATGAGTAGGTATCAGAAATTACTCTTTTTCTGTGCATGGGCACAAGACATTTCTCAACATTTTTTACATGATTTTTTTAAAAATAACAGCTTAACTAACATATAAGTGGCATGTAAAAGATCCCTGGCCTATTTGGCTTGGGTTCTCGGCAAAATTAAATCTCTGCATACTGAAACATCCACACAGAGCTCGGATTCATTGCAATTTGGGTGTCAAAATTGGTAGCAAGAGTCACTTAAATGGTGCCACAAGAAAATGGCTCTCAGTTCTGAGATATGCCGAGTCTGAAAAGCTTGACCGCCAATATTGCAGCTTTATTGCAAAAAAAAAACAGAAGTTGTATCTCAAATTCATAACTTTGATACAAGAGTGTTTGCACCCAGTTTAGTTAGTTGTTTTTCCATATTAAAACAGTTCTACTCCAAATGGGGGGAAATATAAGATAAAGTATACAAGCTGAGGAAAGTCTTGGTAGTTTTGGTCACATTTTGGACAATTGCCCCTTTCGTTTAAAAGTAAAATATTTTTAGCACTGAAAAAAACGAACAATTATCTAAAAAGGCTCGCCCTCTGCTCATTTATGAATTTGAGATTGTTGCTTATATGCAAGTTGAGCAATTTGTGAAATAAAATCATGTAAAAAATGTGTGAAATGTCTTGCATATACACAGAAAAAGATCAATTACTAATACATCATGCTAATACTTAGGAATTCAATTCTGCTCATGGATGCTAGCTCATGTGTCCTCCTAGTCACTCAACTAAGTTAGAAATTACATCGCCTGTAAGCAAATATCTTAGTGTGATATAAATTCAACTTAACTGTTTGTGAGTAGGACTGGGGAGCCCAGTCAGTTAATGCATTAGCTTTGCATGTGGAAAGTCCCAGGTTCGGTCTGGGCATCGCCAAAGTAACTAAACTGCCAACTTGCAAACGGCCCATGCAGCCAAAAAATTTCCAACAAATAATATCCTGTGTATAGGGAATGCTTGTAAATATGCTCCAAAGTCGCAACGCTGAGTAAAATGTCCCCCTTAACGCTTTTGTTGGGTGCCTACTCAGGGTGTCGGCTTGTCACTTGACTGTGGTTCTCAATTATGACACCTGTCATTAGTAGCCCTTATGTAGCTCGAGTGCGACAATAATTCAAACTAAACTAGTATGTGGGCCGACCCGGCAACCCAATAGTTCGGGTGCTAGCCTTTGGAGCTGCTGGGTTCGGGTTCGAATCCTGGTAAGGCATCGATGTTTGTGTTTCTCAATAAATGTTAGATATGTCTATGTTTTTGTCGTCCTTCTTTGTGTGTCTCTTGTGACTGTCTCTTCTGGCGAGCAGGGTAAGGGGCTATTGAGCCTATGGCTCGTCCCTGCTAGGGGGCACACTCACTGTCATTTGTCAAACCAGTATGTGGAGTGGCCTAATGAGTGTTGTCTCTCTTCCCCCAGCAGTGTGTGTTCCAGTGCCAAAGGAATATAAGTGCCCCTCGAACAATGAGGAATCATGTCGCAGACTTCCCCACAGAGTCCACAGGAGGCGCCCTCTTCGTCCTTCTGGCAGGTAAGTTCACATTCCTTCCCTTATTAAAAATGTATATACTTCTCAACACATCGGCCCATTAGTGGACCAAAGCCTGCAGTGCCCATTTCAGCATAAGTGACAAAGGGCTTTGGGGTGCTAGGTATATGTCCCAGTTAGTTTGCAACCTAATGCAGAACCCACTGTGTTTAGTTCCGAAACATACTTGATGCTAATTTTATTGACCCATTTAAGGGATGAAAGGATGAGTGAACCTCGCCCAATTCGGGACTCGATCACTGGACCTGTGGCATTGTAATTAGGAGCAATACCACTTAGCCACCGAATCTCTTCCTCCCTTATTCTTCGACTAAACTGACCAGGGCTGGGGACCCAATCAGTGAATGCTCTTGTCTTGCATGTAAAAGTTCCCTGGTTTAAGCATTACCAATATAACTACCTAAAACACTGCACAACCAAATGTCTGAAGAATAACACCCAATGTAGAAGGAGTGCATGTTAAATATGCTCCAAAGTCCTGACACACATATAATGTTGCCTTTAAAAGTCGTGTTGGGTGCCTACTCTGTTATCTCATCACTGTAGCTTTAAATTACAATGCCTGTCGCTAATAGCCCTCATGTAGCTCTTGTGCAACGATAATTCACCTAAACTTGTTTTCAAAATATATTGCTGTTAACTAAATTATTCAGGCACTAAATTCCATTGGGGTAATCCAGGGTAAGTTGTCATTGGCCCAGAAGCACTAAATTGTCTCAAGTTGGCCAAAATGTTTAAATTTATACTACTTTTGTGTAAAACTTTTATATTGATTACAAAGAGAACTCCTGATTGGGTAGGGAACTTACAAGTATTTCTGTAAAGTGGTAGAAAATGTAACATTTATGCATTCCAAGAACACTACTGGTCAATCTGCTTTTGTATTTTTGACTATGCTCAGTATATGTTGGTTCCTATATTTTGCTTTAAAGTTCATGAAACGTCTGGGGCTGTAAAATGTCTCGGAATGATTTTAAATAATTTCTGTATACAAATTTAAATGCTGTTTTTTTAAACTTATTTAAATGCAAATATAATTCCTAGAATTTTGTTTCCCAATATTTTGATTTTGAAATATGCTTAAAAATATCCTTTTTGTGGTGGATTTCAAAATGTTTTGAAGAAACTGCATATTTTCTGCTACAAAAAAAAAAGAATGTTATGCTTTTGCGCTTATCCCTTAGCTTAGAGGGCTTAAAGTGAAATTCCGTTACTTGCATTTCTTATTGTATCTCCTGGTATATAATTAACCTATTGAAATAATCTTAGAATTGTTTTTCTCCACAAATCTATAACAACTTTGAGTTTGTTTTAATCATGACATAGTGAAACCGTGCTCTATAGTTTAATACCGATAATTATAATCTTGCGGCATAAGTGAGAGTAGTTCAAGAACAATGTATTTAAACAACCACCAATAATTGAAATATTTGTATAATAATTGAATCATTCTTGTATCAGTAACTATAGCAGGCATATTTAAACACCACCACCAATATTTAAACGCCGATGAATCCATGACAGTTGCTACTTATTTTCCATGTATACCTTCCCTTCACCAATTTATGTTTATGTTCCGTTTGTCATGTTCGTTAAAAGTTTAGTTTATTTAAATATCAGTTGTGTCTCTTCTTTAATACAAATTACTGTGCTCGTGACAACGGGTGCAGTATAATCTCGATTGATATCCACAATAAATTTATATCTATAACATTTCAAACAGGAAAATCAGAAATGCGTGTCACAAATCACGGGGACGTTTTCTCCACAGCGATTTCATTTCTTTCCCACTTCCTTCCGCCACAGTTGTCCATTAAAGGAGCTTTTTAATTAATTCCCCCCGAATCAAGATTCTTGTCTTCTCCTCTCGGCTTCCGCTCGCTCACGTTCTATTTTGTTGTTTTCGCAATGGTCTTTTGTTCGCTTGGGATCGAGGTACGTCAAAAGGATTGGTGCAAGGCTTTTGATTTTGGGAAATGTCATTTTTATACTTTCAATTACCAGCGGCTCGGTGGCTGAGAACAAAGCCGGATTTCTAAATAGGCTAAGTAGGCTGTAGCCTAGACCGGCAAATTTTTTAGGGCAGCACATTTTATGGCATTCGACCGGGAAAAAAATGATTATAAAGATCGAATATTTTTACGAAAGATTACGAATAATTTATATGAATGCGTAAACCGTAAACGTATACTTAGTACTATTATTTCGTAGCAAACATGGTCTTTGCGAGGGCAATTGAATCAGTGAGTGCAGAAACAACGTCAGTCACAAATTTCAAATTTTTCAGGGGGAGAAAAAACGTAACTCCTCCTCTATTCCTGCACTCAATACTCGAAACAAACGTCCTGTATTAACGGAACTACTGAACAGACTAACGTAGTTTTTTCACCCAACACGCATCTTGCCTTTCTACGCTTATTTTCATTGAAAACGAGTTTTCGTCTTTTTTTTTTACTGAAGTGGTTTCTGCTCTCACCGATTCAATTGCACCCCCTTCTCCCGGACTTCAAAGTTGAAAGAAAAATAGTAGAACAGTTTAAGAAATTCGACGATTTCGCTTTCGATTTAGTGTGTAAAAAGGTACATAGATTATTCTAATTTGTGTATCTATTTTAAGCAACACATACCACCCTATTTTGCAGCTAACCGGCAGGGTTGGATAATATAGACGAACGCGTGTACGCCGTTCGCGGAAAATATTTTACTCCTGCAGAAAATTTCAGGTTATTAAAAAACCATCGCAAGTTTGCCAAAACGAATGCAATGTTGAAGATGGGCTATTTTTAGTAATTTAACGTTTTTTCTGTGCAATTTCTATACAATTTGTGTTTTTATAATGTATAATAAATCCATGATAGCCTACGGGTTAAAAAAGTTAATTATTATTAATATTTTTTGCAGCAAATTTTTACTCAAAATCTTGTGTACGCAGCAAGTTTTTTTTAACTCATCATTTTATCTAACTCTGCTAACCGGCTACATTTCTCCGAAGAGAATATGAGAGGGGCGGCAAATAAATAGTAGCCTACACGTGACAAATCTTTAAATCAGGCCCTGCCAGTCCACCTCGTAAGCCCAAGATCGCGGGTTCGAGCCCCGGCTGAGTTGTCGGATTTCCTTGGATGGGAAAATCCTGGGCACGCATGTCATATGATTATGTGGCGTGTAAAAGAACCCTGGGGTCCATTTGGCTTGGGTTCTCTCGGCAAAATAAAAATCTCGGCATGCTTTAACATCCACAGAGAGCTCAGATTCATTGTAATTTGTGCGTCTAACGTGGTAGCGAGAGCCGCCTAGATTGTACCACCAAAAAATGGCTCTCAGTTCTGGAGAATATGTCAAGTCTGCAAAGGCTTGACCGCCAATATTGCAGCCCCATTAGAGAGAAAAAAACCTTTCTATTACCTAATATGGGAATATAAGTAGGTATTGGAAGTATTGCGATGGGGGTCGAAAATCGATATGGTGATTTTGTGTTTTGTACACGTTTTGAGGTGCTTATTTGGGAAAATACTCTGCAGCTCAAAATCACTCTACAGCTCAAACTAAAAGAGCCTTTGACTTCAAATTTGCTATGCGCGTTCCAAGTACCTGTCGGACGTCACAATACTGTTTTCGGGAAAATCGTGCATGCTCAAAGCATGATATGCAATATTTTTTTTTAGATATTAATGGTATTGCTGAAAAAGAAATATCTTCTTGTGCAAACCTTTCACAGAATTATATCCAATCAAATAATATAGTGTGTTAATTAAAAGTCTTGTGGGGTTTCATCACTAGTTTTAATTAAAAAGTCGGTATTATTCTTTTGTATTTGATTTCAATTTTTGAACACGTTGACGTTAAAAATAACCATAAATTTATTAGTTACATTATGTTTGATGGTTGGATGAAAAGTTATATATTTGTAAACCAGTGCTATGTTTTGGTATTTGACAGGACGAGTTCTCGCAGTGTGTTTTGCGGCATCAATCTTTTATTTTTTTGCTGTGATTCTTTGCGATATAATCAATGTTTCAACCTTATACTTTATTCCTAACCATTTACTAAATGCTTGAGATTTTCGTTAAACTATATGTGATGAATTCTTATGATTAATACTAAGAATTTAAAATTCCCTAGATAAATGAAACTAAATGAATCGTGATATCTATTGGTTGTTGCTGTTTATAAGTTAACAAAGAGTCAATAATCTTATTTCCCTCTATTTTTCACATATTGGTTTATGTTACCTAGTTTATAGCCTACGTACATACAAACATCGCGTGGGTACAACGTTCGGTTGCGTGACTTTCACAACCGCTAAATAATCGGGATCAGATCGAATTTTTGGTATAAAAAGTGCTCCTTATCTCACTTGTGCTGCATTGTTTGTGATTACTGGCTGGCGACACGAAAGAAGATAATTTTTCGTTCGCCTCTCTAGCTTTTAGAAAACTTTTATTAGAATTCCAAAAGAAATGCTGAAAACTAATAATTATAATCTTTTTTAATTATCGTTTTTCTTTGTTAACCTCTTGCGTCATGGCGTCCCCATCAGGGGAATTTGTTTTAAAAAACCTCCCCACAAACAATTAACACGTTATTTAGTATCAAAACTGACCTGGTCCCTCAGAAGAAGATCCAAATATCAGTTTTCAGCCTTTGATTACAGGTTTCAGTCATTTATTTCGATTAAAAACAAGAAGTTGAACGAGGGTCAATACGATATTAGAGTACTTACAAAAACTATTAAATTTTTTTCAAACTTTTCAAAAAGTTCTTTTAGTAGTTCATTTTAAAGGCATTTTGTATTAAAAACTATGTTAAAATAATCTGTTAACTACACATAAGTGGTACTTTTTTGCATATATTTGTATGAAAAGTATGTTTATAGATAAAGAATATACGTGTAGGATTTTGCACGGGTCTTAAGAGGTTAATCATGTATTTGCGTTTTTGAAGAGAGCAGCTTAAAAGGTACAAACGTATATGAATTTTAACAAAGCACTTTTCTACTTTCAATTAGCTAATATAAGAATATTAGGTAAAGAAAGTATTGCCATTCATGTGCTCGAAAATGTGAAATGAGAATTTTTTCTTTGTAGGTATTTGACACGATTTAGAAGTTTTTAATTCCGTAAAGTCAGTTAAGAATATTGGTCCGTCTGTCTTCCTGAAACCACTCTACAGCTCGAACGAAAAGAGCTACGGATTTCACATTTGATACGGGAGTTCCTAGTTCCTTCTGAAGTAATAATAAGGTTATTGAGAAAATCGCAAATTGCAGCTACGTAAAACTTAGTATGCAGGTTTTAAAATTATTTAAATTACCTTATAAGCCAACTGGAAATTAGTGAAAATTTACTCCTAAATCGCTCGTAATCGCCTTAAATAGCTCATATTCGTCTTAAAATCGCTTGTTTGTTGTTAACATTGTTAGAGCTTTAACAAAATAAAAGAGTGAAATCCTTTCCTATACACTCTTAAAACAAGAGTGAAATCCACTCCAGTTGGAGAAGTGCATTTTCGACACCGTAAAGGCATGCATATTTACTCAGACTGAGTTAAAATCACTCGTTTGGAGTGATCCTGTCGGAGGTTTAACACACAAGGGATCCACTCCAAAAGGAGAAGTGCATTTTCCAGTCTGGAGGAGTGAAATCCACTCAGACTGAGTTAAATTAGGAGTGCTTGTTTTAAGAGTGTAGAGGAAGTGCATTTTCGACACCGAAAGGAGTGAAAATTAACTCGGACCGAGTTAAAATCGCTCGTTTGCTTTAAGAGTGTACTAGTCAAAGTTTAAGATATTCTCTGATAAAAACTGCTTCTACGTTAGAAAACTCCTTTTAAGATGAAATACATAACTTTTAACACACCGCGGGGGCGTAGTCCATGTGTTGCAACGATGACCATCACGAGAGACGAGGGCCGCGTTAATAAACGCCGCAAATCACGTGCGGTTGCGTGTGAATGGGCCATCAACTTTGGGAAGAAACAGATTGTCGATCGTCCCTGAATAAAAGGTACCGATTCGCATTACATGTTATTACGGGCTTTGTGTCACTCAATGCTGGTTGTATTGGGAGGCTAATCTTTTCATCTCTGATTTTGTTCAATTTGTGCGTGTGAGGTATTTTTTGTATTTGATGTAATCTGACTTTTTAAAGAATTTTGTGTGGGATGTGATTTAACTCTTTCGGTCCCAATGACAATTTGGCATCATCATTTTAGAATTTTTTTTCTGATCGTCTATAGTCATTTTTGATATCAAAAAGCACATCATTCGATTCTACTACAAACTTTTTTCTATTTGAAAATATTTTAATTAGTCCCAATAGATGTCAGCCCTATTATTTTTTTTGAATTATGTTCAGAAACATGATTTTGCCAGATGGGATTAATGGGACTGAAAGGGTTATGGGACTTTTAAAATGGATCTAAAATTAAGTTATGCGTTGCGCTAGTTTAGTATCTTATGTTCCTCACAGTTGCTCTGCACAGAATGTTGATATGACAACGTAAACTTTAGAATATCTTTGGAGGCAATTATTTTTTTAAAATTTTTTTTTACTAAATAACTAAATATTTTTGTGACTGTCTAATTAAATGCATAACCTTAAAGTTGGGCGCTTTATATTTTGTCTAAACCGAGAACAACACTTGCGAAGGTGTTTGTTTCTCGGTCGTGTGCAAATCGTATTACATCATCGAAAAATATCAATCTCTTTTATCCAAATCGATATTTCACTCAAGACTCAAGCCCCACACCTGAAACTACATGTTATTTTTATTATGATACGGAAATACCTAAATGAATAAACCATAAAGATATCAGTAAACCAAAGATATTTTTGTATGTTTTCAATGTAATTCGTGTATCTGTCCATAACTAACCTTGGGACGCCGGTCGGCAGATAACACAAATCTAATAGCAGATACACTGTTACGTATGCCTCGATACCGAGAACAGTATACTGATCGAGCTTTGACACACTTTCCTATTGAACTGCCATTGTCCTCTTTATCATCTGCGGAATATATATTATTTAAACTTTCAAATAGTTTTTATTTATCTGAAATTGAACCAGGTCCATTGAGATGCTGAATGAAGTTAACGACATATAGAAAAGTGGAGCCACACTTTGGAAACATTAAAATTTTGGGTCAATATTTGGAGTGGAGAGCTATGTTGTTCGGCCTGGGCAACCCACTCTGACACTCTCTACGCGTTAGTATTAGACAAATGCAACAATCGTAAAGTTCAGCAATTTTGAATTCAATTTACAAGTGCAAATGGTATATTTTAATTTTACGTTTGAATTAACATGACAATGAATTTTCTGACAGAATAGTTTGGCAATTAACCTATGACATCTTGCACTTTGATCTTTGGTCAACCTTTGTTCTATTTTAAAAGCTTTGTTTCAAAGAAAATGGTGAACTACATGCGAACTAACATATTTTCACCCTTCGTTTATATTTTCAGAATGGTTTTAGAAGTCGAATTTTTATTTCTTTTGTTGTGGAATATTTTATTGCACGTTGTATTTGTAGTGCAGCACTGACCTTATTTGAATATCAAAGATGAAGCCCACATTTCGTATACATTTATTTGGCGCCTCCTAAAAGTAGGAAAACCTACAGCAAAGCTTCCCCAGACAATGTGTTGAATACATTCACCACAAAGTGGCCGACTTATTCCCCAAATGCATCCTCGTCGGCACGCGACATGTCAAAAGAGAACTTCTATTAGTGGCCCTCGTGAGAGTCCACAATGGTTTTGTTCGAAAACGCCACGTGGTCACGTTCTCACATTCACCCTTTGAAAAGATCTTCCCGAATTTCCTCTGTCGAGTTGAGTTGGAGGGCAGCTGCTCCAAATGGGAATTACTCATCACCATCGTCTGCTGGTAGAACGAACTTCTGTTTTATGTGGGCTTCTCATATTGAAAACCAAACTCGTTTTTATGAGGGTCATAAAAAATACCCTGAGGAGGATATCCCCTATTATTATTTTTTTGATTGAAATATATTGAAGAAAGCTGTGTTCATAGGCTGGCAGATATTGGATTTATTTTTGACTTATTCAACCAATATTTTCGAGGTGTTAGCTGAAAGTTTATAAAATGGTTTGAGAAATAGTCTTATAATAAAAATCAACTGAATATACATTTAAAAATCCTCATTTAGTTCCAAGAAAAACCATAAGTAGGAGGGTGTGAATCAAATTGTCAACTGATCACTCAGTACTATTGTATTTATTTATATATTTTTTAAAAATATTAGCGTTTGCACGGAGTTTTAGCTCCATCCTGTCAAATTTTTCTACAGTTTTGAACTTATATTTAACCCTTTCAGTCCCAAAAATTTACTACACTACAGAAACATCTGATATTCACAAAATAAGCTTATTTCAGGTCAAATATAAGATTTCCATAAAAAAAAAATTATTTTAATTTTTTGTATGGTTTTTGAAATAATGCCAAAATTTTTCAATTGTGGAAAACAACAAAATAAAAATATATATATTACCTAAAAACCCTTCGAGTTATATATTTTAAGGTATCTGACCATATTATTAAAAAAAATTAATAATTATTTTAACCGAAATAGTTTAAATTGTGTTTTAAATATGAGGAACTGAAGTGTACTTTTCAAAAATCAGGTGAAACGCTTGTTAGCTATTTTCTGAATAAAAAAAAATAGTACTTCTGATTTCTATTGAGATTAAAGAAAAATATTGTCTAATAGAACAGAGTGTGAAGAATCGAATGCTGTGTGTTTGGATGTCATAACGGGGCATAAACATTTAGAAAAAAAATATTGAAAGTGATGATGCCAAATGGCATCACTGGGACTGAAAGGGTTAATTTATCTCGGCTCAAAATTATAGTGCACTCTGAAAATAGCCCATTTGTGTAGCTCTAGTGGACCGTTTATTTAGCGGCCATGTGGAAAATCTGTTTCAACGTAAGCCTTCTTTTTGAACTTAGGTTTATGTTTCAGTTCATTTCTGGAAAAACAAAAGCTGGGATGGGCTTAGAATTACACCAGCTGTCAGGGGCCATTCGGGGGTCCTTATATTTTCTTGTCCTTTTTTGAAGCGGGTGTTGGGAACAATAATGTTTGGTCTGCTTCCTCTCCTTCTGTTTGCCTTTCTCATAATGATAAATTGTGGTTTTTAACTATCTAGGTTACTGTAAGATTAAGATTCTTGTTTTAAAATGGTAAAGTGAAATTAAAATGTACAAGTCAACAAATTATGTTTTATGATTTTTGAATGGTCAGGCCGGACTACTTAAACGCCGTCACTATATAAATGCAAAAGCCTTCTTCGGAGGTGTTGTCGACCCGCTGCCCATTTCTGCTTGCGAAGCCCCCATTGTTAAGTTCAAAGCTATCGTGGTCTTTTTGTCGACCCATTCAAGTTGATAACATGTAACAGCAGTACTTGATTTTCCATAAAACCCTCAAAAGTCCCCGAAGTCTCAAAATTTTAATGATTTTCATTCTAAATTGTGTGGCTCCTTGAAACATCAATATATTATATTATTTTCTTTGGCTTCCGCATTACTTTTAAAGTAAGAAATAAAGCATTTGAAATAGACAAGTTCCGCAAAACGTGTTAAATTAATGAATGTTATTTTTTAAAAAAATTTCTTAAAGAGCTCCCAAAATTTTCTTTGCCTATAGTCTGCGTTAACCTAGATCGGGCCCTGCATAACAGTTTAAGTAAACATTGCCCGATTAGGTATTCGAACCCTGGTATGGATCTATGGCTTGACAACCACTCAGCCTCACTATGCTACTCTAGGGCGACGTAGTTGACGTGACTCAATGAAGTAACACAGGTAATAACCGTCCCTCCATCAGCAACGAGACCTGCTGCTTTTCTTCTTCTCTGCCCACTTAGCCGATCTCTTATCGAGTTCCGACGATGACAGCGGACGATTGGAACCGACTGCCCAAGGTGCGCAAGAAAGATAAAAGAAAAATCCATGTCTTCTCTTTTCTCTTCTTTTTCTTGAGTGCTCGATCGGAAAACTTTTCCCTCTTTTTCTCCCTCCCACTTGTGTAGTTTTTCCCGAGAAGAAATCCTTGATGATAGCGGAGAGTCTCTTTTTGGGGGGAATTTCGGAAAAAATCATCGAGGAATGTGACGTTTGCGATTTTTTTTACGTGACTTCTTTTGTGATTATTTGGCGCCTGAAAAGACATTCTTCTCTGATATGTGAAGCAATCTTAACTTATGGAAGCTAAATACGCTGATGTAGAGAGGAAGGGGCCCAAATTTTGCATGCTATGGCTCTTGTATTACAGACACCAAATACGAAGGTTGGCCATTTTCTCAGTTTTATTACAGTAGATACACGCATAATCATTCGGAGTAATTTTTACTATAAATAATGGGGTCATATGATACAGATAAGATGGGAATATTTTTAAACTTAATTTTTATTAAATGAAATCTTAATTTCGCAAAAACTTTGAGAAATGATCTGTCAAGCTAACAAAATATTATTTTAAATTTTAAACTGATTCTGAAGTTTTAAAGATCAAACTATTCAAAATTTGTAACGATTTCTCTCGAAAGAGACTTCTTTAGCGCATATTGCTTATTTATTTGAATTATTTTTTTGTTTGTTACACAAAAAAGGTTTTAAAGATTTATTTATTAAAAAAAATCCACCCTGAAGGCCCCTGAATCCGTAATAAGAGGCTATTAAAGCATAAGTTCTTTTTTTTCCATATAGAGAATTTTCCTCCTCCAGCCATTTCCCAGTGTCGCACAAAATTTGATTACTTCCCCCATCCGATGATGCTGCCACTTTAGCGTGTTTTCCGACCCCTTTAGCACGGCTCCAGACATTCTGTCTTCTGGGGGGGGGAGGGAAAGACAAAAGGGGGGTCGATAAGCATTGAATCAACGGATGCAGACTGTTCCGGTTCTGGAAGAATGAGAGGAAGCAATAGAGGATGCGTTGTTTTTTTTTTATGTATTGTGACGCAAGTCGCGTGTTTTTATTAGGACGTTTGGACTGAAAACAGGAGCGTTCTTTTGACCCTGCTAAAATCAAAGTTTGCCTCCAGCAAGTTCGACGTACTTTTTTAATTTGCATATTGGTAGGGTGCTGTCCATTATTTTTCCTGCATACCCCTTCTCGAGTTCCAGTACGGGGGCTGGAGAGCCCAGTCTGTTAGGCACTCTCCTAGAATGCGAAAGATCCCAGGTTCGCGTCGGGTATCGCCAAAATAACTGCCGACCTATAAACGGCTCGTGCCGCCAAAAATGTCCGACGAATAATAAATACCCCGTGCAAGGGAGTGCACGTGAAATACCCTTCAAAGTCCTAACGCTGCGTACGATGTTGCCCTTAATAACGGTTGCGTTGGGTACGCTTCAGGTGTTGGCTCGTCACTTGACTGTGTTTCTAACATACGACGCCCGTCGCCAATAGCTCTAGTGCGAAGATAATTCAAACCTAACCTAACCTAGCTCTAGTACGATTAGTTTTTTTAAGTCAATAAATTATTTTCGACAGCGTGGACTTTCCACTCGTGTCTGATGCACAAAGGTTGAAAACTCTTGAAAATCGTGGCTTTTGCGTACTACCATGGTTTGCAAACTCTTCTCGCCGTCACTTTACCAAAGTTTTACTGTACGGTACTTACAAACGGTAAAACATATTCTTAACTGGAAGTTCATGAAAATGGCAATTTTTTTTAAAGAAGAGAATAAACCCGTTCCTTGAAAACAAAACTTTTAATAGTACGAATGTCTCCAGGATTGTTCATTCACTAATAACTTTTCAATCATGTTACAAATTATGCGTTTTGTTCCCCTTATATTTGCTACTATGTAGTACCAGAAATAGAAGTATAGAAGAGCCCTAAAAACAACTGGGCATGTTTCCTTGATGTCATTTCCCATCAGCTATGATTCCAACTTATCTCCTCCTCCCAACCGGAAGCAAAGGGTTCCGGTCACTCTGAACTAAAAGGAAACAATAAACTCTAATATGCCTATTCTTGTGGTTGGCTTATTCTGAAATAGATTTAAAGGGCTTGGTATTTGGAGATGAATTTAAGAAAACTTTATTGGCGTTATTTCTTTGATTTATGTTCACCTTCTGAGTTTTTTTCGCCAATGGGGCTGCAATATTGGCGGTCAAGCCTTTGCAGACTCAATTTTGACGCTCAGATTACAATGAATCTGAGCTCTCTGTGAATGTTAAGGTATGCCGAGATTTAATTTTGCGGAGAAAACCCGAGCCAAATGGGTACTCAATGACTTTTTTACATACCACATAATCATATGGCATGCGTGCCCAAGATTTTCCCATCCAGAAAATCCGACGACTCAGCCGGGGCTCGATCCCGCGATCTTGGGCTTATGAGGCGAACCCGTTAAAGCTATCATCCACCGAGAAGGAATTGAAAAGAAACTTAGTTAACATTTTTATTCTGAAAAGAAGACTTTGAATGACATTCACAAATCCATCTTTAATGGGGTTAAATATAAGTTATTCAGTATGTCTCAGTCTGATCTTTTGGTTATTTAGTGTAAGAGAAAAGTTTTTCCCTTAAAAAAGCAATGTCTAAAAAAGTCTACTATGATATATTTGTAAAGAAATGAATATTCTCTGTAAAAGTATTTTTCCTGCACTATTCAACTTAACGCAGGGAAGTTCTTCTTGAAAACACTGTATTCCAATCACGCTAATTCTAACTTTTAATGTCTACTGAAATGGTTTTCTTAAACACATTGATGAATCGTTCATCAAATGAAGACTAATACTTTAACATTCAAATTTGCTCCGAAATATTACTTCACGTCAAATACTAATTACTTTCCTAACTATTATAACTATTAAAACTTGCTCTTTATTGACAAATTGTACAGCTATTACGAGTTCTGGCATTCTATAATATTTTCAGCTTTTTCTATCAGTAATCATGAAGACTCTTAACGTGATGTATATGGGCGTATAATGTGGGCTTAACTATTTTGTAAGTTAAATCAATATGTGTGTATTCAAATATTTCAGTTTAAGTTAATTGAAGGATTTTTTTAACTATTTTTACTGATTTTATCAATGAACGAGCCTGTAGAATTCCTGTCTGGGTTCATTTCACTCATTCGTTCTTTAAACCAATTTTCAATTTTTTAAAAATTTATTTGGACGTGTCTTTACAGTTCGATACCGTATGCCTGCTAAAGATATTAAGGAAGATTTTTATACTTATCTGGATGTAGGCTTTAACGAGATAAGCTATTTTTAGGTATATAAGGATCTTATCTTCAAATATACGTTCACGCTAATGTTTCATAAGGTGAATTCCGATGTTTATATTCTCTGGTTAAAATTAACATAAAAAGTATTTATAAATTTTATTAAAAGAATTTAACTGATTAGACTAAAATAGTTGTTTATGTATGAAGTTAAGTTACATATACTAGAAAAAAGTTTTAAAACTTATTAGTTGTGTTGCTGTTGCTGAGTGGTTCAAGAAGAGTTTTGGTAGTTAAAAATTCGAAATTGTACTGAAAAAAATCTGTTTTACTGAAACACTTATCGAAATGGAATGGACATGATGCACTTATTGAGTAGCAACAGCTCAACCGGTATGAAAATAAGCTTTCGACTAGTTAATCAAGGTAATGGACAGAGTTTACCTTTTTATACCACCTATCACGTAACCACAATGGAAACAATAATGAAAGCATGAACATGTCACGTGAAGTCAACCAATTGTTTATTAGTTATTTAAGCAACTAGTTCCGAAAATGATACTTTATTAAGCGAGTGGCTTTTATTTCACGAGCGAGGTACGAGCGAGTGAAATTATGACACGAGCTTAAGGGGGGATCATAGTAAACAAAAACCAAAAAATCGAATTTTTGAAACCAATATTTTCTGATAGATGGAAACCCAATCTATCGAATGAGACCAATTTTGTATAGATCGGTTAATTATTTCTTATAAAAAATTAAAATTATAAAAATAAACAAATGTACCACGCCCCCTTTGAATTACTAATTGTATGCTTGTATTATTTATGTATTACATTATAAAATATGATTTTTTTGTGTTGATATTTAAAAACCAACCACTGGCTCAATGTAAAAAAAAAATCCCGACGATTTACATGAAATTCGGTTAACAAGAAATGTTTCGGTGGTCATTTCGAGTTCGTGTTAACGGGATCGACTGTATTTGTTTTTCGCGTTTTACTCAAAACTATAATTTTCAACACTTAGGTACACTTTTCTCCAAACCTATCGAATATTTTTTAATAATTTTTTTTTGTGTGTTATAAAACCATTTTAGATCTATTTAAGTCACCTAATTTAGTCTTACAAATTAAAATAAATATTTTATTATTTTACACTTTTCTTCGTTGAAAATCAGAATTTTTATGAATGTTGAATATAATGTTTTAAAAATAGAATTTAAAAATTATTTTAGGCAAAAAAAATAGGTGACTTGATTAGATCTAAAATGGTTTTATAACACACAAAAGAAATTATTCAGAAATATTTAATAGATTTGGAGAAAAGTGTACCGAAAAAGTACTTGTATTTTTGAAAATTCGTAATTGTATGTTTCAAAAGATGTCTTTTTTCAAAAATAATAATTTTTGAAAATAAGATTCTTAGGAGTAAATATAATAATAAAAGTACAATTTATAATTTGATACAATTTTTTTTATTGTACCATCATTTTTAAATGATTTAGAGCCTTTCGAAATCAATACTAAGAATTGGTCATTTTTGCTGTCGTTTACTATGATCCCCCCTTAATAAAGTATTATTTGGAACGTGCTTGCTTACAATATTTTTTATAATGGCGTGCAAAAAAGTATTTCTACCAATGAGTGATTTTCATAACATCCTTTAGTTTCCATGGAGATATTCGAAAATGCAAAGTAGTGAAAGAAAAGTTGTAAAATACTTTTCTATTTTGAATCAAAATAGTATTTAGATTAATTAGTGCTACCGAACATAGGTGAAAATGAATTTGAAATGATGTTCGATCAACTTCCAGATTAAATTAACAAAGCAGCTAAGGAAGTTTGGTCGAATCTTCTTCCAGAAAAGTATTGTTTGGAGTGAAATTTGTGTTCTTACTTTTATCTTATTTCATTTCCTTTAATAATTTTTGTAATACTTTTAGTTTCCATGGAGATTAGAAAATGCAAAAGTAATGAACCAATAGAATTAACTGAGTTTCGTGACCATTTAGTTTCCATGGAGATATTCATGACATCATTTTGCTTTTCTACCAATCAGAAACTCTTATTTACTTTACCACACTAGTGCCGAAAGCCAACTTTTCGAAGACTGTCTGTGACGCAAGCACGTGAAGTGTCATTTTCGCAAGGATTTATGAATGAATATGATATAAAAAAAAGTGAACTTTTTTGCACGTTGTTATAAAAATTCTTTTACATTTTTAAATGTAATAAAACGGTATTCGAGTTTTATTTTGATGTCAAACATATCCGAAATATTTATTGATAAACCGAGTTCTTATATCTCTGAGTTATTCGCCTTTGTTCTATTGGTGTTACTTCTACCAGAAATTTCTTTTTGATTGTTGATTGATTTATACCTTGAAAAAATGCAATAGTAGGTACAATATATATAAAAAAATGCTACAATTTCGACTATAGTTTGTTTGGAATTCAATCTCCGCGTCTGCATTTCCATATTATTAGCCAACTCAACACTTGCCTCTTCGGGGTCAAGCCATTCCATCTTTCTCTATTACCTGTTTTGATTAAGTTATTCATACCTGTAGGTATTACGCCCACGTCGTAGCATGCTGGGTGTCGAGTTCTCTGTCATTCTTCACCACCCGTTGCCCACAGGCACTTGCATTATTGAGACACAACTGTCCTCGGCTTGTCTTCTCTTATCTATCGAGATATTAAATATTGTGAATAAAAAAAATGAACTTTTTTTTGGCTAAGGACGAGATAAGATAGTTGTTTTTTGGTTCGCTGGCTGCCAGTGTTGTATATTGAAATCAAATGTTAACTGGATTTTATAGATGGATTGGTTATGGTTTTACTTACAGTTCAAGTTCACAACAACGGCAAACATAACGGGATCTTATAGATAAATGGGATTGTAACTAGAAGTTGTTATACAGTTGTTACAAGTTTTTAAGCAGTTCGACGATGCATTGCTTTATGATATCAAATCAACTTAGGCAATCCAATTTTAGCATTTTTTCCTTTATTTGTATTTACATTTAAGGAGTCAAGTAGAGGTATTTGTGACAATCATAAATTGCGGGCAACGCACCTTAAGTTTTTAACCTTTGCTTTTTCAATGCTTAATCTCCTAATCCATTCAGTTTTGAAATTGTGTGATAAATTGAGTTGGGGCCATTGAGTTTGAGAAAATCAAGTCTTTTATCAGGTTGGTCATATAATCTTCATCCACGATCAAGTATGTATAATTGTATTGTCACATATCATCTTCACATATTCTTAAATTATTTTTTATGCTTATTATATAGATATACTTCTAGAAGCAATTTTTTTAAACAGATATTTATATGATCTTTAACGTTGTAAAATATATGTAAGGAAAATTCCCTTACAGAGAGAATCATACCCGTAAGGTATTCTTTAATTTCATTCCTTAAATGAGAGAATAGACGTTCAAAGATGTTTCATTGTGAAGAAATCATTAGTATTGATAGAAATTGGCAGATGCCCTGCCAAAATAACTAGTCTCACGTGTCAAGGTCTAATTAAGAATTTAATCTATTTTCAATACAAGGGCAAAGAGTGGACACTGGACATGAAAGACGGATGTATTTTCTTGAGTTTGCACTTTCTCTGAGGCATAATCACGCGCCTTTATGTTGGGACTGTTCGACGGATCGACAAGATGTTGGCTAAGGTTTATGAAAGAAGTGAATATTTTAAAATTATAAACTGGTCCGATTGTATTAGATAAATATGCATGTTAAAGCTATGTTGTGAGGTAATGAGAAAAACAATTCCAGTGTAAATTGAATTGGTGAGTGCAGAAACCACCTCAGTCAAAAAAAAATCCGAAAACTCATTTTCAATGAAAATAAGCGTAGGAAGGCAAGATGCGTGTTGGTTGAAAAAACTACGTTAGTCTGTTGAGTAGTTCCTTAAATACAGGACGTTTCTTTCGAGTGTTAAGTGCAGAATAGAGGAGGAGTTATTCCGTGTTTTCTCCCTCCTGTAAAATTTGAAATCTGTGACTGACGTTGTTTCTGCACTCACCTATTCAATTGCATTGTAAATTACACTGATTGCACATTCCCATTGCAATCGCGTCTGTCCATGCCCTAAGTGGACCTTACAAATCTCTCTTAACCTTGCTAATATTCAGTCGGTGCATCAGACCGTGTCCATCTCTCCGCATCCTGCTCGAAACAAAGACACTGGACCCTCGGCGACACCTAATAGGAATGCAGGGTATGCGTTGCTCTAATGGAGCAGGGCAATTAGCCATCTTGATAAATGGGTTCTGTACGAAGAGCTATTTCTATAGAAGATGGAAAGATTGGTGTTTTGCAGATTGAATAGGATAGTTCGGAACGGCATAGTTGTTTTTAATGATAAATAATTTTTATTCTAAATATCGCTACTGGAAAATGAACGGCTTATGATGGGAACTTTGGGTCAGTTTTTTACCTGTGGAGGTTTAAAACCAGAGACAAACCTAAAATTGTTTAACAAATAACCGCTATTTTTTAAAAATGAATTGATACCTATATTTAATTGACTAATTTTTATTGACCTTGATTGTTCATCATTGAGTGACAATATCAAAATATCATCAAGCTTCTCTATTCAGCAGATATGTATTTAAATGTCAGTTCTGGCCTTCGCTGAACACTTGATGATCTGTGCGTGTCTTGAAAAAGGGGACTTTATTTTTCAGTCCTCTTCTTTAGATTTTGATTTTTTGAAGACTTTTGAGCTCGTGTACTTGGTCTATCGGTCTATAGTGTGGATCATGTTGAAATATTACTTTTTCCCTATCCCTGGTTTTGTTGCCTTAATTATATAAAATCGCTTATATATGTATGGATATATATTTTTTTTACTCTAGAGATGTATTTTCGCACTCCGAGTCCCAAAGATGTGGTGTAAACATTCGAGTTATAAAAATAAAATAATAAAATCCTTATAATTAATCGCTTTAAAATTGTTTTGTAGCCTGGGTGTTTTTTGACTCTTTAAACAATGTATAATATTCCCCTTACAACCTCCTCACCTTGAAAAACTCCAAAACGAGGCCAACTTTGGCCTCAAAGTAAAAACCACAACCCGGAGCCAAAACAACAATGTCAATATGTATTCCTCGAATGCAACCGAGCAATTAGCATGCACGCGTCGGTGCGAGGGTCGACTTTGTCTTTAAAAAAGGTGACTCACCTGTTTTTATAAGTTGACGGAAGAAAGGTGATCGGGTTGGGGGGGACAGTGACCCGAGAAATGGAAGTCGACACACCTGACCAGACGCGGGTGATCGTAATGTGCTTTATGTAATTAGTCAGATATGGGCTTGATGGTGGTAGCTATTATGAGGGCTTTTGGGCCGACCTATAAACGGTACATGCAGCCAAAAATCTCCGAAAAATAATACCTCGTCTGAGGGGGTGCACGTTAAGTATCCTTCAAAGTCCTAACGCTGCGTACGATGTCGCCCTTAACGGTTGCGTTGGATGCCTATTCAGGTGTCGGCTCGTCACTTGACTGTGGTTCTAATACGACGCCCGTCGCCAATAGCCCTCGTGTAGCTCTAGTGCGACGATAATTCGAAACCTAACCTTAAGTTCAGGTTTCATGAAGTTGTTACTGACCGTCATGCTCGCAATGTCAAAGAGTTATTAACGTATAGTGAATTTATGGTGATTTTTCTCGAGGCACAACTCGTTGTACGTGATAGAAGCTACGATTCCGATGCTTTGGAATTTCAGGTGTCGTTCCTATTGAGATTGTTAGGCTTGGCGAATTTAACTGGATAGCAATTTAATAAAAAAATTCTATGTTGACAAAACATTATTAATTCTATTTATGAATAACTAACTCCCTGCACTACAGTCCATGCTGGACCATGGCCTCTCTAACAATGCGAATCCAAAGTCGCCTGTCTCTGATCTTAGCTTTCCAGTTTTTGATTTTCATGGCCTTCTGATCTTTTTCCACCTCATCCGTCAATCTTTTTCTGGGTCTTCCTCTTCTTTGTCCTTGACATTGTCCCTTGAAAATCTTCTTTGTGTCCCTGCTACCAATCCATTATTTTCATATGTCCCAGCCATTAAATTTTCTTTGCTTTTCTGATGTTAATAATGTCTTGCTTTCCAAATAGTCTGTCCATCATTAATATCTCTATCCATTTCTTTTTTATTAACTTTTTAAAAAAGGTAGTCCATTTTGGGACACCCTGATGTATGCATTGCATTACCTATATTATGCAAGAATTTCACTAATATAGTTGAGCTCTGAGCTATTTGCAGCTTTCTGTGAGCCACATGAGAAACAAATGCATTTTAAGGGTTATACAGCGAACTTTTTGTTTTACCCATACACTCTTAAAACAAACACTCCTAATTTAACTCAGTCTGAGTGGATTTCACTCCTCCAGACTGGAAAATGCAATTCTCCTTTTGGAGTGGATCCTTTGTGTGTTAAACCTCCGACAGGATCACTCCAAACGAGTGATTTTAACTCAGTCTGAGTAAATATGCATGCCTTTACGGTGTCGAAAATGCACTTCTCCAACTGGAGTGGATGTCACTCTTTTGTTTTAAGAGTGTACTTAGTAAAAAATAATAGTAATAAATCACATTGTAATAATTTCTATATTTTACGCCACAGTTGCATCTGTGCATCTGTAGGGTGGACTGGCATGTAAAGGTTTTTTTTTATTCTTTTGACTTTGCCTTACAATTTTCTTTTAATTTGTTTTAGTTTTTATCTTCGAACTTTATAATGCATATGTAATTATATACGATACAATTTTAATCAAAGAATTTGTTATGATCATTCAATAGTCGCCCTCTCAAGATCACGCGACAAAATCCACTTCCTTCTGCACTTATTATCGTTTGCTTTAATATTATTGGGCCCTGAGGGGTGGGAATGGTGAGAAATGCGAGTCGTTCCATCTCGGCTTCCTGCCACCGACTTCCTGTTTCTCTAGGGTCTCTTCCGGTAATAGTTACGCTAGATTAGTTAATGGAGAGCGGTCAATCTTCCTTCCTTTAGCGACCGCAGGAATTTAATTTGTGAAAGTGCATAGCTGTGTTGTGGGTGCATTTAATAAAGTTTGTTTAAAGTGGGAGTGCAGGTTTCTACTAAAGTAATTTGTTTAATGTCGGGGTATAATGTATCCACTGATGTAGAAGTACCAGGAAAAGGGACGTATACACTCTTAAAACAAAAGAGTGAAATCCACTCCAGTTGGAGAAGTGCATTTTCGACACCGTAAAGGCATGCATATTTACTCAGACTGAGTTAAAATCACTCGGTTGGAGTGATCCTGTTGGAGGTTTAACACACAAAGGATCCACTCCAAAAGGAGAAGTGCATTTTCCAGTCTGGAGGAGTGAAATCCACTCAGACTGAGTTAAATTGCGAGTGTTTGTTTTAAGAGTGTATATGCAAGAACAGGAATTTTCAGAAGAGTTTGAATGGGAATATTTCTTATGACGTCACGCTCTCCACACTGCGATTTCATTGATAGTTTTGTTTTTTTCTGACAAGTGTTCAAACAAGTTCATTGGATTTTTTATAACGTCACGCGCTTTCCGATTTCATTGGCTGTTTTATTTTCTTTGACAAAACGTTGAAACAAGCCCATTGAAAAGTTTCACGAGAATCGATTTTTTATCGATGATTTCTGAAGAACGATTTTGATTTATTTAGTTTCATTCATGAAAAAAAATGAGATATCCTTATTTATAGTCCAACGTTTGCTTTCTGATTCTTTATATAGTTGTATTGTTTGATAGATCTCTTATGTTTCGCATATTTTAACAACATTAACCCAAAAATGATTAATGATGATGCTCGCTTGATGGTTACATCACTTTTCAGTACACAGAAGTGTTTTTCACTTTTCAGTGTTTTTTTTTTCAGAACTTCTTATTACTAAAGGTAAAAATATAATGAATCAAGTCATTGAATTGTGTTTTTTTTTCACAAAATGTTGTCAGTGTTTAAAGTGGCCTTTTTAAGGCATGGAAATATATCCAGACAACACCTCAAGATCCTACCCATTCTGCAAAAATAGCCCAGAAACCCAACTATACCTTGTCTATTCAGAATGCGAGCCTCGAAACCATTTTCCTCCCCCAACCTCGCATGTGGTTTTCTTCGAAACGAGCGGGGTCCCCCCCCCTTTCTTGGGTTTGAACTGTTTGGATTGTTTACCTCACAACAGAACCTCAAACTCGAGGCTCGCATTCTGGATAGACAAGGTATAACGTCAGACCATTTATCGCACCATTACAAGACGTACTTTATAGTGTCCAGAGTCATGACCTGGCAAATTCTCATCATCAACGCTTTTGGTCCTAGATAGTAATAGCTTTACATGGACACGAGAACAACAACAACAGTGTTAAACGTAGGAAAAAGAGATAACATTCAGTGCATTGAATTTGGTCAGTTGGCCGCAGCAGAGAGATTATTTTTTATGGAGCGCAATGGATTAGTTGGCGAGCATAGCCCAACTTAAAAAACGCATCTAAAGAAATCTGTTCCACCCAACTTACCCTCTGTGTTTATCTTCCTTGCCATATGAACATAGGTCGCGCTAATGCACACATTTTTACCAATAAATATCTCAGTGTGAGTTGACAGACCAAAGTAGGCATAATCCTATTAGCGCCATTGTTGTGGGTGCTCTATTCCGCCCCATGGCTTATCTGCCAACATTTCTGTTTACCTTGATCTGTCTTTTTTTTGACTTTTTGGTCCTCGCTTGCCAGCTGTTACCATCAGACAGCATTCGATTTTTCTTCTTAAAGGAATCGGTCTAATGACTTCCGTTGGCCATCAGTGGATCCTAAAAATGGGATTTAACTTTTTTTTTAAAGTGTTGAATGGGGGATGAAGAAATTAATGGAAACACTAAAAAGATTTTCTTATTTTCAAATTCCTTAATCGTCAGTATGGGTGTTCAAAATAGACTGGGACAATCGGCCTATTTTGAACAATAGCCCTTTTGTAGCTCTAGTGCAACCAAACCCTTGAAATTTGTCAAGGACGCATGAGTGAGATGTCTCAGATTTTCGATTATTAGTCAAGTTACATTTATCAAATAAATTACTTGTCAAGGAATACTTCGATATCGTATCGAAAGGTAACATCTGTAATTTGTCTCATCAAAGTCGAAATAATATCGAATTGACATCGGTTGGATATTAAAGGATATCATGGATATAATGCAGTAATGTATGCTTAAGGAAAGTGACAACACTGAACGGGAAGATATGTTTACACATGGAATGGCAATAAATTAAAATGATCTTATGAAATTTTATGTAGTTATACTTCAAACTTCAATTAAAACATTCTTGTTCATTTTATACATATCGCATTCAAAGCTATATCTATAGTGTGCATAATTTATAAATCTCAACATTTCCTCAGTTGAACAAATAAAATATTAAATGACGCTGTATATTTGCTTAAGTGAGGTTTAAAATTAATCGACATGTTAATTGCGCCAATGAATCTCTAGTGTGACATTAATTCAACCTAACTAAAGCCACACTTCCTGCTATAAAGTTGCAGCGAGAAAGTAAGCCTTGACCCTGAAAAAAAATTCGCAGGTGATACTCCCAACATTCCCAATAAAAAAAAATGACGCATCTATACCGCATTTCCCCCCTGGTAAACTATGGTTGCCTCCAACATTCCTCCCAACGTATTCTTCCGTCCTTGGGAGGTCGCCGCGTGTGTGTACCCTGCTTATTATTAGCCCCTCTAACAATAACAGGCCCTTTTATGGCACACATAATTCGCTTTGTGGGCCCTCCTCGGAAAAACCAGTAACCGCAGTTATGAAAAGATCCAGAAATAAACCTTTTTTTTCTAGTTTGTGACGTCAGATGCGATATCATTGAACCCACTGCATATTACGTTTATTTTCTCTTCAAAGAAACACTGATGGCCACTGGATAATTTTAAAATTATAATGTTGTCGTGAATGTTCATTCCCCCCCCCCCCCCCCCCGAGCCTTTTTTCTTCGAAAATTGTGCAAAATTTTTATCATTTAAATATATATATATTTTTTTTGTAGGATAAACTTAGTTGAAATACATGGTAAATTCCTATTTTGTAATTTATAAAACTAAGTATTCTTGAATTATGCACAAAACAACAAATCCTCCTATCACCATTTAAATTGAATGTTTTAAATGTATAAATGCATATTTATCTTGTTAAGTTGTTTTCTAAATGTCCATTTGTTTTATCGGATTAGGATGTAATGCCATTATGTTATCTTTCGTTTTTAACGTTGCTATTGTTTATGCTTTTATGATAAAAAATCATTGACGGCAGATAAAGATACTTTTAAGATTGTGGTGAGCGTTTTTTTTTTTTTTTGTGTTGGAATGAATATATCTATAGTTTGTTAGATTACACGATTACAATGATCCGTCGGACAAATCGCTAAACATTAACGAATTGCTTTCAACTATTTTTTTATGCATATGTGCGAGAATGGTTGAATCTTTTGAAAATCAATCATAATCAAGTTTGATGGGATAAGAAGGTAGAGGGGGAAGTGTGGTTATACGTGTTTTTCATTCAAGATAAGGTGGAGGAGCCGGAGTAAATAAAACCACGTGATATTTGGCAAGATGGGTCCAGAAACCGCAAAAAAGAAGTAGCCAGCACTCAGATTCTTTTGTCTCGTTTGTTCTTTTTTCTTTTTAGTTTTGGTTGAGTTCATATCATACCATACTAGAACTACTGTGATACCAACTCATAGTAATTAAGTCAACGAAAATGCATAACAGATGGGTGTTAGTGCATCAAATAGGTTTATAGAAAAATGCATACAAATAGGTAGGAGACATTATCATTAAAAAAATTATTTATATTTATTAGCTTTATATAATTCAAATATGTTAGTACTATTTTTATGGTCAGTTCTAAGGAAAGGAGGAAATGATTTTAAATATTAATTGCTCGAAAAGAGACCTGGCAATTATTAGATACTTGCCAATTTAGCTGATGTAAATGTCGAGTGTATTTGGCAATAACCTGGTAACCTGTTTGTTATGACTGGATCTAAGGTTGTAGTGAACGGATTGTACACTTATTTCTAAAAAAACTAATTACTGATATGAAATAAATCATAATTTTAATGTCATTCGCCCCCCTCCAAAATGCAGCACATTAATTAATTTTTCTGCACTTAAGTGGAACCGTGTGTTATAGCTGTATTGCACTGACGGATACCTACTGGTTTTATCCTCATCTAGAAATCCCGCAAACTTATCGTGACAGAGAAAAAAATCCATAACAATAAAAAATGTCGTGTACATGATGAAACTCGCTCACATTAAATCTGTCCTGCTTCAAATTCCTGCCGCGTGCGACGTCGCTATAAGGTAACGTTGGATGTCGACTCCTCGTCACTTGACCGCGTGAAATACGCGGCCCATCACCAATAGTCCACTGGTAGCGGTAGATCTATTGCTACCTCAACACAACCAAACCTCATTGCGTCGCTGACCTTACAACTATTTCCAAACAATGAATGTCTTTTCCCGCTCTGAAACTCGAAAAAAAAGTTTTGCGTTTTTACGACTAAAAAACGTCAATGGAGGGTTTTTCGCTTTCCTTTCTTTTTTCCTCACTCGTTGACCCGCTTTTGCCGCGCGCGGATAGCGTGACTCACGGCAGCACTTCGATTATGCGACCCCGGATAACCGAACCGGCACGGTTGATCGAGAAACTGTCTGTCAGATACGCATATGGCGCGCTTTGAAGGGGGCTCTTAACTTAACGGATATTGTGTGTTGTGATATATGTTTGGATACGTGACATTTGATAAGGGTAAGTCGATTTATGAATTTTTTATTTTATCAGTGCTAATTTTTTGTATGTTGGATCATGATACTGTCGATTTTTACCCATTAGCGGCGGCTTTTCGAATAATTAACACCTACGTTTCCGGATAAAAATGGAAATTTTAAGTTTTTAAATATCATTTTTATGTAAAACTAACTCTCCTACATAGATCGTTCAGAAGTGTGGTCTTTGTCTCAGATGTTGTTTATTTAGAAAAAATTAAGCCATATTCGATCCTTTTTAAGACTTGTTTTGAAGTGTCAAATTTTCTTGCCAACCGCCATTAATGAGTTAATATATATTTTTTAAAAAATTAACTTAGGTTCGTAAACTGACGCTTATATTAGTTTTATAATGTGAATATTTAGTGATAGGACTACCAAATGCTATGCCTCATACTTTAACTAGGTAAAATATTTGGTCCTTAATTTATGTATTTGATGCGGTTCATAGGGAGCTGCGTTAAAAATCTACAATGGTACGATGAATTTTTTTTCATATCATGTTGAGTTGAATGTCTGACAATCTCCATATTTTACATGATTCGTTATTAAATAGTAAGCTGTACAATTTTGTCGAGTATATGTTTAAACAATATCGGCTTAAGGTAATTGTATTGGTGGCTTATTAATAGCATGGTGTAACCGTTAATGGTGTTTGCTCATAAAACAGTTTTCTAGCTCACACAATAATGATGCTATATAATATTAATAAGCCATAAGTTTATTATCGGCCACTCAGAATTTTTAAATGAGAACTCTGCTACATCCCTGCTCGTTAAAGTCTATTGATTTGAAAATAGCCCCCCCCCCCCCCCCCCAACAAGCGGACGATGCTGCTACCTCTTTTCCTTGTCCTCAGCCTCCCACCCTAGGCCAATATCGTCAAGTCTACACTACAGCTCTAGTGCGATTCCGTTTCAACCCACCCGATGCAGATATGGGTCATGCCTCGGAATGTCGTAAAACCCGCGTGTCTCACCTCGACGGCTCCTGTCGAATTAATTGTAAAAGCTCCGATTCATGGAAATACGCGACAATGGACCTCTGACACACTTGCCCATTCAACTGCTCCTCAAGGAGACAATGGAGGTCCGCAGAGTGTTACTCTGGAATTCCTTCAGAATAATTGGGCCTTTTCATTTATTTTTCGAAACTCTTTCCATTGTCGGGAACACTTGTCATTGCGCTTTCTGACTGAATTGTATTAGAATGCCTGAACTTAAGGCTTGCTTCACAAGGGATCCGGTTAATATTCGTCTTGCTTACGCCGGATGATCGTGTTGGTAATGCTGCGCAATTGGATCCTTCACACGCGAGAAAGTGAAAACCTTACTTACGATTTTATCTGGGGGTTTCATTTAAGGTAGGCGAATACCCAAAATTTCCCCAAATTCTAAAATTTTTACTATTGCTTTAATCTTTTCCAAATTTGGCAAAGTGATTTCAAATATAATGAGCAATGCTTTTTAGGGTTTTGTTTTCATTTAAATATAATTTATTTATTTTAAACGGCGTTTTTCTACTAAAAAAAGATGTTTACGCGAAAAAGTCTACCACATTGAATTTTCATCCTATGAACATTTATTATGTGTTAAATTCTTCGTTTTGAACTGATACATGCAATGACCCTCTAGAGTTACATACAAATGTCTAGTAAGGAGGAGGGGCAGTAAAGAAGAAAGCAACTCTTTAGTGTAGAAATATCCATTTAATGAAGTGCAGCTCTGAAGAATTACATCCTCTCTCCACCCTTACCGCCTTTACTAGTCAAAAAAGATGGCGGTTAAGGGCAGAGTTTCAATAAGTGGCCGATAGATGGCGCTGATACAACACTCTGCTATCCTGACGTTTGTCGTCCCGACAAATAGCAATTGAATAAAATAAAAACATGCTATCTAAATATTAAAAGTAAACATGTAGCAAGATAAAAATTAAACGTAAACACTTAGAAAATAATACACTTAAATTCACTACTAATACTGAAAAGAACTATAAAAATTAGCATAAACAAATAAAATACTTTTATGCATTTCTCAAGAAAATTATTCTAAAATCACTTTAAAATTCTAATTTGAAAATTATGAAATAGAAGAAAACACTTATAAAATTAACTAAGCAAGTAAGTAAAAATAAATTTTAGAGTCTGTGCAAAAAGTTCTTAGCACAATTTGGGAGAAAAAAAAATAAAGTTTTGGACTTCCAGAAAGTTTGTAGAATAAAAGTCAAAGTTCAGGTTTTTGCCCAACTCTTCATTTGGTCGGCAGATGTGGATGTGCATGCTGGTCCTTCACCTGTACCGGTCTTGCGTACATCATATCTGTCGTTTGGGCGAACTTTAGTCACGACGTATGGGCCGAAAAACTTTTGACGAAGTTTTAAGCCTGTCCCGAACTGAGTACGTTTGATGGCGACTATATCATCAAGTTTGTATTTGGTAGCAGTCTTGCGACGAGTGTTATAGTTGTGCCTGCTCTGTTCTTGTTGTTGCAATATATTTGCTTTGGCTTCTTTGCGCATTTGTTGTTGATGTTGGACGACTGAGTGTATATGTTGTTCTTCTAAAATTTTCTTGATGTTAAGATCTTCTTTATTTTTCATTTTAACTCCTGTTAGAAGCTCGAAGGGTGTGTACTTAGTAGCTGAAGAGATAGTGCTGTTAATTACACGTTGTACAGCTGGTATGTGCTTGAACCACTTGTTCGGATCATCAAGGGATAACTTGGAGATAACTGGAATTAGCGTTCCATTGAATTTTTCAACCTGACCGTTTCCTCTTGGCTGATCTTTCTTCTTACACAAAACTATTGGTGCACAGAAATCTGAAAAACTTTCTCGAATTATTCCACTTTGTAACATTTCCTTAATTTGTTTATTTACCTCAATTTTTTCTGACAATGCAAGACGGCGTGGTCTTTGAAATATAGGTGTGTCATCTGACAGAATTAATTTCATTTGATAATTAGTACTTTTAATTTTATTCGGTTTATAAGTTTTGACCATCTTCATAATAGTGTTTCGTATATTCGCATCAGATATGTGAGAAAATTCATCTTCAAAAAGCGTATCATCACTTACAATACTAAATATTGAGTTGGTCCCCGTAGTGTCTAATGGTTTGTTTACATTTTGCAATATGGGCTTGTCCCCTTGTACGTCTGAAGCGAAAATTTGGTGTTCGTAAGTTCCTAAATCTGTTAATTTGTTCGAATTATATTCATCAATTAAATGTGAAAAACGTTTCTTCATATCTGTATTATGAACGTGTGTGAAATATAAGTCATTACCGTAGTCACAATCCATTGTGGACGTAAACTCATTCGCCGAAGCGTGTTTTACGGGAAAGTAGGCTAAACTTTTACCGGTGGCGTTATCCAAATTTAATCGGTTCGACACATCATCTAGTTCCGCTAAAAAAAATCTTCGTTCTCCGTACTCTAGATGAGCGGGCGAATTTGCATTCGATAGCTCCTCCTTTGCCTCTGATTGGTTGTGGCATGTTCGTGGGTGTGCCCTAACGTCTGGTTGATAGGTGATTGACGCGTCGTCTCGTACGCTCTCTTCTTGCTGCGGCGACACAGAGTCGGCGATGGGTTTCGGTGTTGTAAACATTTTGGAGCCGAGATTCGAAGCGGTGTGAATAGTACTTTGACATTTGTTTTTTATTTCCTGTTGCAAGATTTCTGTTTTAGGAGAGAGTGTACTTTCATTTTGTGTTATTTGTGATCTTTTTAGCTCTTGGAAAATTGAAGGTGGGATTATTAGATTTGAAAATAAACTTTCGCAAATAGCGGCATCGTATGTTTTCGGTTGTCTTTGTGGCAACGAGAGTTTTACCTTGGCGGATTTGGCGGTGTACGTGTCGCCGAATGCAGATTGTAATGTGATTTCTTCGTCATATGTTGTTGTTTTGGGTAAACAATCGGCTTTGACACAAATATGAGTGCATCCACTGTCAATAATAGCGCGCGTAATTTTATTGTTAAGTAGTAAATTTTCATATTGAAGGGAACCGTGATCACGTGGTTTGGGTGCTGTTGGAGCTATTTGTAATACTGGACTGTTATTCTCGTGTGACTCGTTTTCAGATCGTTGGTTGTTTACATTGCGTTGATTGAAGCGAGTATTATTTGTTCCTTTACTAGTCAAAAAAGATGGCGGTTGAGGGCAGAGTTTCAATAAGTGGCCGATAGATGGCGCTGATACAACACAAATTACAAGAAAAATGTTATAAATTGACCACAAAAAAAGGATTTTTTTCAATTAACTTACACTTGGACATTTTTTTAAAAAAAGCTTGTATACTTACACCAGATGTTAGAGGTTCATGGCACAGATATATATTGAAATAGCTTCTGTGAAAAATTTCAGGTAAATTAATGTAAAACTTTTTATGCTAGAAGTGTTGGCGTAAACCCCTTTTTTTAGTTGAAAAACACCGTTTAAAATAAATCAATATTATTTAAATAAAAAAAATTGCCCAAAAAGCATTGTTCATTATATTTGAAATTACTATGCCGTTATTTGGAAAAGATTAAAGTAAAGTAATAGTAAAAATTTTAGAATTTTGGGTATTCGCCTACCTACCTTAAGTCGTGTTGTTGTTGTTGCTTATCCCTGTTGGCCAGCAGAGCTAGACCAGATCTATGACATTGCTCTCTCAATAAATCAATAACCAATAATGGTCGCTCCAGAAGATCTTCTTTATCGAGTCCCAAGCACTCAAGGATGTGCTCCGGAGTAGTGGCTTGGCCTTTGGAACACTTGGTACAATTCGGGGATTCCTTCTCTTTGTTGTATATTGCTGGTGTACATTACCATAGTAGCAGCGTTTAACTTAGTCACTTTTTAATTGAAAACCGCAGGTGTGGTTTTCCCTTTCGTCGCATGTAAAACATCAAATTGACTGAAAATGTTACCACTGCTATCATTATATTATCATTATCCGAGAGCAATATCTATACAAAACTGACCTCAACCATGTTTTTGTTTTGGAACTTTTATTATTTGCTTTTACTTTCTTATAGGTTATAACTATGTAGTGTTTTTTAAAGGCTCGATGTATATTTGTATGTATTGAATTTGACTTGCCGAAACAAATTTTGTGAGTGACTTTATAGAAAAAGCCAGTTTTGGAGTTCAGATTTGGTTGTGTTTTTTTTTAGTCGGGACTCGTGCAATTCATTCTGAAAGCTGTTATCTATCACCTTGATTATTTACCTTGACCTACTGCCTTGTTATATTTTCTCTATTGATACTATACCAACTGTTTCCTGCTACTGCTGTGTTGTTTATAGTTTTTTCTTTAAATAGTGTTTTGATAGGTTGTATTGGCTATCCTGATTGGGCTGGGTTCAAAGAAAATTTAACTTAAAACGACATTATCGTTAAAACTAAATGCATTGCATTAATTATTTAAACTACAAATTTAAAATAAAATTATTATTCGTTTTTTTGTCCCGTTTTAAATCATGCTTTTTATTTTTTAAATATATGAATGGATATTTGAAAATCTCAAATTTTATCTGGTATCATTTAACCCTTTCTGTCCCAGTGATGCAATTTGGCATCGTCATGTTTCTGATCATAATTCAGGGCTGACATCTATTGGGATTAATAAAAATATGTTCTAATGGAAAACAGTTTGAAGAATCGAATTGATGTGTGCTTTTTGATATCATAAATGGCTATAGACGATCAGAAAAAAGTTTCCGAAATGAATAATGATGCCAAATTGTCTTTGGGACTGAAAGGGTTATTTTTTACAAATTATTTATATGGTGTTAACCAATTTAGAGCTACTCAATTCATGTGTTAAAGAACTAATGGCTACCATAGACGTTTACAAATATAAAGAGATTTCGCATAATACTATATCGTCACTTGAAATATTCTCTCACACATAGCAAACCTACCTCAGAAGCGAAGACAAAGACATAAATATGCTAATCCTTATTTTTTAAAGAGGCGAACTTATTTAACCTCTCCTCCCACGTATAAACCTCAATTTTTCATTTTCTTTTGTTCCCTGTTACTGGGAAATCGTGCTTATGGGGGCTTTCAAGCGTCGCCTGAAAGCCGTAATAACTTGGGAAGTGCTTGGGCCATGTTTTTATAATGGCTTCCATCCTAACTCTTCGTTGATTGGGGCAAGTCTTTTAAATTCCTTAATAAAGCTTAATGGGAAAGGGGGGCTTGGTTCTTGCATAGAAAATCGATTGTTAAATCCTTATTTTTATGGTGGTGTTCGGGTAAATATTTGGGAAAGGATTCGTTAAAAGCAAATGTTTGGTTTTCAGGGTTGTTACTTTGTTACTCCATTATTTCCTCGCATTGCTTCATGAAAGTGAGATAGAGGAAACTTTTTTAACAAAGACAAACTGATTAATATTTCGGACTTGATGTTTTGATTTAAAAGTTCTATTTGTAGCTAAGTATGCGACGCATTTTGTTTTAATGACACTTTGTCTTTTTGAGTTAATGTGCTTTGTATCCTTTTTTAAACTAGGATATTTTTGATGCAATTTTCTTTTGTTTTGTAGCCGTGAGGGTGTAATTGTCAGCGCGGCTGACTCCTGTCGACCCGAGTTCGTCATGAAAAACGAATTAACCGTTTCAGTCCCAGTGACAATTTGGCATCATTTTAGAATTTTTTTTTTCTGATCGTCTATAGCCATTTATGGTACCAAAAAGCACATCATTCGATTCTTCAAACTTTTTCTACATTTTAAACTATTTTTTATTAATCCCCAATAGATGTCAGCCCTATTTTTTAAAAATTATGATCAGAAAAATGATGATGCCAAATGGCATCACTGGGAATTATTGGGCCTTAAAAAGTTAACAAAAAAAAACCCTTAAAATTAAAGTAACATAACTCAAAATTAACGTTTTTATTCGGAAGTGAGGCCATTAATGTTATTTCCAAAGTCTTAGGGGGTTAACTGCAAATGAAAATTAAATACGAAATACTCCCTTGCACTTTATCAACTTTATGATTTTATATACGTTGAATAAGGTTTAAATTGTTTTTCTGTATAGTTTAGAGAACTGGCTTTTAATTTCTGAAGCCACACGTTAAAGCTGTCCATTGTTTCACAGCACGACTTATCACGAGACTTGAAGAGTGTTGAAAAATCCCCAGATGTCTCCTCCTAGTTTATTATTACGAGGAATGAAGTGGACACTTGACGCTATTGTTCTACTCCTCTCAGAAAAGTTTTTTATTCCTGAAGTTCTAATAAATAATTTCTCTTGTGTTTTGGCACTTCGGTAATAAACTATCACTGTGCTGGGGAGGTTATTTTTAAGTTGGTTTTGTGTGGATATGGAGAGGTGGGAACTGCTGGCTAAATGGGATTTCAGGATACGTTGGAACTACAGTAAGAGTTCCGTTTAACCGAATCCCGGTTATCCGAAATTCGGTTTAACCAAAAGGCTCGGGATTTTTTTTTATTGCTAAAATATGAAATGTATACGCATAAATAAACAAAAAATAAATACGTACTCACAAAGTTGGATTTATTTCTCAAAATATGCAGTAATTTTTAATTTTTGCTGCTCAATTTTGGTCCCGTACCTTTCGGATAAGCGGGACTCTACTGTGTTGTGTTGTCACATTAACAGTTTTAATTGGAAATGATAGTAAACTTAGAACTGTTCTTTAGAATTATATGAATGTGATCTGACAAAAGTACTTTTAGACAAATTATTCATGTGGTCAAAAAGCAAGGGGATAGATGGAGCATTAGATTAACGCTAAATTTCACCGAGTGAATAGCTTTTCTCCGACTTGGTCTAGAAAAAATTGTATCTCTGGAGCAAAAATGTCCCGCTCAGGAAGAGGTAGAAGAAAAAAAAAAGCCAGAAATATTCTCAAAAAGTCCCAATTTGTAAAATTATTGTAGCCTACTTAAAATATCATATGATTGTCCCTTACTTTGTACGTATTAAACAAAATAAAATTATGCTTCACGTTAAAACTGGCACCGCAAACTTAATTGAAACCACTTTAAGTAGCGCAGGTGCAATTACGTATTTTTTTAAACTAGAGTTCAATTGGGAGAAAGGTCAAACAAATCATAATTGAGGATGAATCGTATAATGTGGGGATGTTGTTCAACCGAAGCCATGTTTTGGTCCACATTCTTCAACTGAACCATTTCGAAATTCTTCTCTTTTACGAAAATTATTCTTGTTTGTTTCGACAATTAGCCACCTCCCTTACACCTTAACTTTTCTGCCACTCTTATTTTGATTAAGCCTGTTTGTTCCTATGTTCCCACGAACGATCCAGTTCAAAAACTTCATTATTTACCGATATTCTTCTGTTTCCACGATGCAGAAGTAAAATAACCTGTTTTCGATGTATGCAACATTAAAAAACGGCATTAGTGGAAAACCGTATCACAGAATGGTGTGAATTGTTTTCTCGCTTTAACAATTTGTGTTGGTTCAGGTAATGTGGCGAAACACACAAAAAAGCAATCCTATTTCTGTTGGGAATCATTTCGACGAATGCATGTTATTTTTTCGAAAATAGAGGCCAGAAGGCGTTTCAATACGAATAAATCAATTTAAATACGTAGGCGACCTGTTTTATCTGAAAATACTATATTTTTTTAATTACCAATTTTATTATTTTCAAATAGTGTAATTATACATTTTAAAATGATACACAATTTAAAAAAGCCTTTTTTTTTTCTTGTAAGGGGGTTCAGTACCCCAAAATCGGTGAAAATATCAAAACAAATTATTGGCTTAAAATACTATTACAACCTTTATTAATAATGTCGCAAAGTATCAAGACGATTGGAAAAATATTTTTGACATAAAAGCTATTTTAATGTCATGGCTTCGAAAGGAAATGGGCTAACAATAAAAACTTTAAACGCGTTTTTCTCAGAACTTGATTTTTTGAACTTCGATGTACCTTTTCTCAAAACTTTGTTTTCTTATGTTTATGTAAACTTATGTTTCCTCGTAAACTTTTTTTATATGATGTTATACATAGTATAGATTAATCCTAGGTTATAAATTTTAATAAAACTAAAGTGAAAAAAAAAATTATGGAGCAAAAAAGTGAAAAATTTCATGATTTTTTGGGTACTTTAAAACTTATTTTATTTAAAAAAATCTAACAGTTATTTAGAAAAAACTTTTAACCTCAGATTAATGTATAAGGTTGGTATAACACACACACAGAAACTTTTAAGATGATCTGATGAGTAGTTATTGTGAAAAGGTACATTGCAATTGGCCAATTTAACATTACCGATATACAACATACTGAACCCCCTTAAGGGGGGATCATAGTAAACAAAAACCAAAAAATCGAATTTTTGAAACCAATATTTTCTGATAGATGGAAACCCAATCTATCGAATGAGACCAATTTTGTATAGATCGGTTAATTATTTCTTATAAAAAATTAAAATTATAAAAATAAACAAATGTACCACGCCCCCTTTGAATTACTAATTGTATGCTTGTATTATTTATGTATTACATTATAAAATATGATTTTTTTGTGTTGATATTTGAAAACCAACCACTGGCTCAATGTAAAAAAAAATTCCCGACTATTTACATGAAATTCGGTTAACAAGAAATGTTTCGGTGGTCATTTCGAGTTCGTGTTAACGGGATCGACTGTATTTGTTTTTCGCGTTTTACTCAAAACTATAATTTTCAACACTTAGGTACACTTTTCTCCAAACCTATCGAATATTTTTTAATAATTTTTTTTGTGTGTTATAAAACCATTTTAGATCTATTTAAGTCACCTAATTTAGTCTTACAAATTAAAATAAATATTTTATTATTTTACACTTTTCTTCGTTGAAAATCAGAATTTTTATGAATGTTGAATATAATGTTTTAAAAATAGAATTTAAAAATTATTTTAGGCAAAAAAAATAGGTGACTTGATTAGATCTAAAATGGTTTTATAACACACAAAAGAAATTATTCAGAAATATTTAATAGATTTGGAGAAAAGTGTACCGAAAAAGTACTTGTATTTTTGAAAATTCGTAATTGTATGTTTCAAAAGATGTCTTTTTTCAAAAATAATAATTTTCGAAAATAAGATTCTTAGGAGTAAATATAATAATAAAAGTACAATTTATAATTTGATACAATTTTTTTTATTGTACCATCATTTTTAAATGATTTAGAGCCTTTCGAAATCAATACTAAGAATTGGTCATTTTTGCTGTCGTTTACTATGATCCCCCCTTAATGTAATTATAGTTAGCATTGGGTCTTGTCTAACTAGGTGCCGCATAATAATTGCATACATTGCAAATTGTCTAGAGTAGAGACTCCTTAGTTTGGAGACTCTTTGTCTTCAACGATGGGCTTTTATAAATTTCTTAATTTTATCTGAACAATATACCTTCCAAATGTGTATCGAAAACGATTTTGCTTTTATCTTTTTGAATTCGAAAGTCATGTCATTTCTTTTGTGCCAACACAAAAGGACGGCGTGTCTTTCTATTTGCATCATTTATTCGATTTTGCGACACAAAGAAGTACAGAGGAAAATATTACTTGCAAGTTATTGTCAAATGATACTTTTACTTGATTTCAAATTGCATTTCTCCGTTAATCGTTATGAAAAATGTATCATACAAGTTTGATTAATGAGATTTTATTCATGCGAAACTCTTCAATACAAATAAAGTTATGCAAATACTATGTTAACATGCAATTCTACAATTGTTTGTAATCATTTGAGTAACTGTGAGGTTTGACCGACTCTATTGTGTAAACTGCACTTAAATGCGCTTTTTATTACTAACAATTATCTTTCTAAACTTAACAGATATTTTTATTGTGAATTTTTTTTGTTAGGGTATATATTTTATTTATAAGTTACCACTGCACTATTAATTAACGTTATATTTAGTACATATTAATATTTTGTGTTGTATTTTGTCATTGGATGTCTAATTTTGTCTTTCTTTCTTTTAGGTAAGTTTCGACTGTTCTTCTCTTGGATAATTATCTTATTAATTTTGCTTGAAGCCAATACATTATGAAAAAATCATGGTATGATTTTAATATTTATATATGCCCTAAGTCTTCGGGTTCAAAACCAGCTCTGGTATGAATGTCCTTAGCTACTTTGAAGCAGCTTTTTTAACAGTAGATCTCGTTCTAATTATCCCTTGTGCAGCAACGGGGAAAAGCATAGTGTTCTCTTTCGCTGGGTGGTGGTGCCAATTTTACGAAACGTGGATTTAGTATGATGTTCTTCTTCTTACAAAACACAAAATTAATGGTGTAGTAATGGTGTGATAAATGGTGTAATTGATGGTGTAATAAATTAATAACTTCTTTTCGCTCGACAAATATTGAGCTACGTTTAATTACATGTTCTTAAACATTTCGAACTCGCGTTATAAATATATAATAGTCGAGGTTTCCAAATCAATTAACCAAACACTGCTCCCTTTAAATCTTTTTGAATTCCATCGAATTAAAACAGTCATCAACCCCCTATGTAAAATTATAATATACGTTATGGTCCGCATTCACTTTTTCCTCCATAAAACTTGTCTCTGGCCTCAGAAAACCTTTCTCTGCTCATATCTTATGTGGCAAGTGCATGGAATGAAATCATTACCATCTTATAAATATAAATACTGATGAGCCTTATGTCGAACTGTTTCTTTTCACCTGTTTTCTCTAAGGAGGTGAAGAGCAAGAGATTTCGCGCAGAAATTAACTTTTTTCTTTTTTACTTTAATCTTAACACTCCTTTATGTGTGTATAAATATTTTAAGTATAGATCGTTATATATAAACCGATCTATAAGATAATTACGACCGCTCTTTTGAGACTCGTAGTAAAAACTACTGGAATTAAATGATTGAACAAGTGTCGGTTTGCATTGAGATGGTTCTGGAGTTGAATGTTGTTAACCGTTTTATAAATATGAACCGACAAATTTGTGCGTCGCTACTAAGGTACATAATTTAATTATGTTTTCGCCTGTAATATGCTTTCAGAAATAAATGTTTTAATTTGTGGTGACAAAACGAAAAAAAAGGGCAAACAAACCGTGTGCAGACTGTAGGATATACCTCGTCACTTAAGTTCCCACATGTGCTATCTCACTTTGCACAACGGTAGAAATTTACTGAACGGTAACCCAACAATAGTTAACAACGGTAACCCAACTTTCCAAAATCGCGCAAAAGTCGGCCGAAAACCCAATCAAAATATGCAAATAACGGTCAGATGGGTTTGCCTGAAAACGTCGAAGTCAGACAGTTGCCCCAAAAAATTATTTATCGCCAAATCCGAAAAAATCGCGCCAAGAGTTACCGTACAGTAAATCTGATCCTTGCACAACAATGAGATAGCACAAGCGACGACCTGCTGCTTTATTCCAATGTAATTTCATTTCTGTTGCGTTTAATTTTAAGAAATTTTGGTCTTTAAAATTACCCGTTTTTTTTAATTTTTTGTAGAAAAAAATTAGATTTTTGGAAATATTTCTTTGGATGGTTGGAATTTAAAAGCTTATCAGAATTGTTCCTTAAAAGTACTTAATTTTAAGTTTTCCTTGTGTAAAGATGGCCTATTCTGCATGGATTAACAGGGATGGACGGTCGACAAATCTTGACGGCTCCCTCTTAATTGTATTTCGTTCCGGCGAATGACAACAGCTACTTTGGCCTCACTCCAGATTCATCTTGCAACTCTTTTAGCAGATTGCAGAAACGGTCTTTTTAAAAATGGTCTTGATTATTATTATTTTATTTTTTTGCTGTTGTAATACTCGGGCCTTCTTCCGTAGTTTTGATTTTTCTTCTCTTTTATTCCGGGAGCCGCTGGTTCGGCTGAAAGATTTTTTATTATTACAGTTTTTTTAGTTACAGTATTTTTATCGCATTTTTTTTTTTATTACAGTTTTTAAAAAGCATTAATTTTGAGACAGTGGTTCGTTTTTTTTTTTTTAATGTTGTAGTTGATAGCTTTTAAGGGAGTGCATATGCTGTTTTTAATGTCTGTTGTGAATCAAGTTTAAATGTAAAGTTTTTAAATAATTTATTTTCAAAAGGATTTTTTACTAAATTATCTTACGCTTGAGTTAAATTTCTTCATGTACAAAACTCATGCTTACCTAAAAATTTATTTTGAAGAATCACATTTAAACTCCTTTTTCTGCCTATACATTGAGATATTTCTTGTAAAGAATTTTAAGTTAGATTTTTTTATTTTAAAAATGTCAGATAAATTTTCTAAAATGGAGTTAAATATATACGTGTTCAGAAAATGCAATAACCTATCGTATATATTTAAGGTTAGAAAAGTTACATTTCGCCTGGTGCCATCATCACACAATTGTTTACAATTGCTAAACACTGTTTCTAGGTCTATATCTGGATATAGACCGTATAGATGACAGATGTCAAACTTACAAAAACGGCCTTTGTTTCGATGCAACCTTACCAAATCTCATGACGGGGCTGGGGAGCCCAGTCGGTTAAGCACTCGCTTAGCATGCGGAAGGTACCAGGTTCGGGTCCGGGCATCGCCAAAATAGCTGCCGACCTATAAACGGCCCGTGCAGCCAAAAATGTCCGACGAATAATACCCCGTGCAAGTTAGTGCACGTTAAATATCCTTCAAAGTCCTAACGCTGCGTACGATGTCGCCCTTAACGGTTGCGTTGGGTGCCTATTCAGGTGTTGGCTCGTCACCTGACTGTGGTTCTAAAATGCGACGCTCGTCGCCAATAGCCCTCGTGTAGCTCTAGCGCGACGATAATTCAAACCAAACCAAACCAAATCTCATGAAATTTTAACACATGATATATGATCGTCACCGAGTTCAATTGGGCGATTAATTACGTCATCTCGTTGCTTTACATTAGCTTTAGATAAAGGTGAAACTGGCTATCTATATATGTAGAATATAAGTCGTAAGGGAAACTTCGGTGAAATTGAAGTAGGTTGTATTCAATATAATTACACATGTGGAGAAGATTTTTGGAAATCTTCTCGTATTCAGAGATACAGTAACCCCTCGTTATATCAATATCGCGCCTCGTTACATCGCGCATTCGGATATATCGCGCCTTGTATCATGTTTCTCCCCCACACATTTCCCCCCCAATACATGTGTACTTTCGTTAAAATCGACAAGAGACACATGGTCAAGATAGGCGACAGGTCAAGATATAGGAGAGAAAAATCAAAACGGATAACTTTCGATGAGTGACTAGAAAGTGATTGAAATAAGCATAGTATTACCTGTGCATTAATGTGTAATGTTTTTGTAATTAATAATAAGTTCTTAATATTTAGAGGAGTTATATTATTTAATATAATTCAGTTTTATCTTTTAAATACATACTTAGCTTTAGCTTAAAAACTTTGTCGAGAGTACAAAAAAAAAAAAAAAAAAGTATTTATTAAGTCGCTCGTTATATCGCGGTTTTTGCTTGTCTCCCGGGAACAGGGCCGGCCCCAGGGCAGGGCGGTCCGGGCGGCCGCCCGGAGCGCAATGATCTAGGGGCGCCAAAATCACGGAAAATGAAAATAAACTGATAAAAAAATTAAGTCACAGGGTATTCTAAAACTTAAAAATTCCAAAATAGCTGAAAACTGTTTTTAAATCGAACCGTTTCAAAATTTAATGCCTCAATGTATGATAAAAGTTAAATAAATAAACAAATTTAATAAACCTTTCTACATTTAAAATTATACCGAAAATAAGTTAAAATCAATTATAGTAACTAGAAAGTGAAATGCACTCAGATATTGTTGCACGACTTTTTATCTGCACGCACGGAAACTTTTTGAAGTTTATTCAGTTATTGGCTGACTTTCATCCAAAAATGAATTAACACGTTCTCAGAGTTCTCAATAAAGAAGAAATGAAAGCTACATATCAAGGGAAAACTATACAAAACGAAATAATTGAACTATTGCATGAAAACATAAAGCATCACATCAATGAGCAAGTTCAAAAGGCCCAAATATTATTCCGTGATTCTTGACTGTACTCCCGATGCACTAATTTCGAAACCGTACGTCATCCTGTCAAAATTAAGGTTTTGCCCGGAGCCCCAAAATGTCTAGGGCCGGCCCTGCCGGGAAGCGGGATATAACGAGGGGTTGCTGTAGTGCCAGAGTGAATTACAAAAAAGGTTATACTCTCGATCTCATCTACCAATTAGGTGCTAAAATCAGTGAATGGGAATGGTTTCAGGTCAACTTTTAAAATGTATACTACCACGTAGCCGTACCCACAGAAACTGTTGCGACTAGATGGCGCCTGTTGTTGGGATGTTAAAAGATATTAATAAGTGATATTAAGGATATGCGAAAAAGGTAATTTAAATTATTAATATTAATTGTGGTAAAAAATAGAAGTTTTAAGGCATTTAAGTCAGGATATGTCATTTATATTAGAATCCTTTTGAAACTAAGGATTACTTACTATACTTGTATAATTAACAATTTACATTTATAAAAACAATAAAATTGTCATATTTTTTTTTCCATACTATGTTGTTCACATTTCATTTGTCTTCATAGATATGATATACACTAAACAACTAACTCATTGTGACAAAAGTGTACGTTACATTTCTGTCAAAATTTCGTACGAATAGGTCTGAGGTCCATTATTAGAACCATCAACGCCGAAGTGCTTTTTAAATTTTACGATTGCTAACGCAATTGAAATTTGATTCTTATTCTCTGAATTGAGACGCCGCAATACTATCACTTTCTATATACGTATCGCCAGACAGAAAAATAAAGAAATAACTATTCGTCCTTTACTTGTCCTTATTGGGTTAAAACACAGATATGAATATCGTGTCTCAAAAGTAAACTTCAGCCCTTTAACTATTCTGGAGATGATGTTTGTATATTGAAACAGACCCGCTCTCTAATTTTCTCTCGTAATTAGACTAACTCTCCCAACGAACCCACTAAAAGTTCATTTGTTTCACCATGAAAATCAAGACTGGATTTAATACAGTTAATGCAAGTTTATCTGGGAATAAAATGAAACTTTACAATGAAACCGTCTAACTGGTTTAATGCGTTAGTGTATAGTTTCATCTACTGTCGGCACAGCAATGCACTGATTTATGAATTATCAAAAGTAAGATCATTTTAATTATTGAAAATTTAAAACTTATGTTATATCCTGTAATGTTTTATTTACTTCTTATTCTAATACATAAAGAAAGTTGACTATATATAATATTTTCATACCGTAATTTTATGATTATACATTAAATAGTCAGAGTAAGAGTGAAAGATAACTGTTTTCGAAATTGAACACAATTGTTATGTTCAAAATCTTTAGTATTGCTTTCTTTTCCCTTCATGAAACCAATTACTGCTTTGTCTGTTATGTCAAGTTCTCAGTTCTTGTGAATCAGTTTTTTTCGATTTTTGTAATAATAGTCGGCCTTGTGGTGAGAACGATCAAGCTGCAAATCCCCAGAACTCTCACCAGCTGTTGACTCAGCCTTGACAAGAAGTAGAATTTCATTCAATGGTATACATACCTTTTTTAGAAATAGAAGATGGTTTAATAGAAGTTCATTTTAAAAGGTTGGTTGGTTGTGTTTTAAAATGGTTAATGCTCCTCCCATATAAATAATATAGTACTCTAAATTTGTTTCTTACTTTCATAATAATAATATGAAATACATAAAAGGTGATAAAAATATTTTGAGATGGGGATCGAAACCTGGAATGGAGATTTTGTGTGGTTCTACATGTTTTAAAAGTTTTTTTTTAAAAAAAGGGCTTTCGAACATTGGTCTGTTTGAAAACAGTCTTCAGTTCGTAATAAAAGAGCTGCGGATTAAAAAATGTGTATACGAGTTCATATTACCTGTCCGGAATAAGGATTTTTGGATTTTTTGGATATTGATGTTTCCCCCCGTCTTCTACCACAGAAATATTACATAACAATAATATAATGTTTACTGGTCAGCCGGCCGTAAATGCTGTTAATGAGACAAATATATATTTTTTGTTCATGAAAATGACCAAAACTTAAATGTATATCTAAACTTGGAAGCACAGTCGGTTTAGGCACGCGCCTGGCATGCGGAAGGTCCCAGTTTCGGCGGTCATCTATGAATGATTCGACCTATAAACAACCCGTGCAGCCAAAAATGTCCGACGAATAATACCCTGTATAAGGGAGTGCACGTTAAATATCCTTCAAAGTCCTAACGCTGCGTACGATGTCGCCCTCAACGGTTGCGTTGGGTGCCTATTCAAGTGCCGGCTCGTCACTTGACTGTGGTACTAAAATACGGCGCCCGTCGCCAATGGCCCTCGTGTAGCTCTAGTGCGACGATAATTCAAGCCTAACCTAACATACCTAAACTTGAATGTCACAAACATTTTCTGCTACTTTCACAAAACATTCACTTGCCAAATAAAGAAATTTGTTGCTTGCGTCTAGTTTTATATTAAATAACAAAAATCAGCATAATTTGGCATTCCGAACTCCTTACACAACTCAAAATAATTTGGACTCGTATGCTATTCACCAAGGACGTTTTTAAAGGTCAAACCATAATGTGTGACGCCTAATTTCAAGAGATGAATGAAACCTGGTCCATTGTCAAATTAATTATTTTCGATTGTGTCCTTTAATGGGCAACAAACGCTCGTGATTTACTGGTCATCTGCCTCAGATTGTTGATTGATAAAAACTATTGTCGCAGTTTTGTTTTTGCGCTTGCCAGTCCATTGAAAATCCTGTTGCCACATGACCCCGTATAGCTTTGAACGTGACCGCCCGTGGCAAGTTGAATTTTGCATTAAAAAATAAATTTTACAATTTTATCACTCTATGAAAAATTCTATCTTTTAAGTTTTCATGTTTGCTCCAGTTGATTAAGAAGAGTTATTTTCAAACATATATTAGTAGATTTTAATTGAGAACTCTCTTAAAAAATTTAGTAACCCTAAACTATTCGACACGTTTGGTCTTGATTAAGTCAGTTCGTTTGCATACTTAATCTAAAATATTCTAAAATCTAGTTCTTTTTTATAGGGACTTATTAAAGTCAAAATGCTTGGATTTTAATATTTTTTTGTTGTTGCTGAAATGTTTATGCCCCCCTAAAATAAAATTGTTTAAACCCCTAAAATTATGTATCTGAAAATTTTTATTGATTATATATGGTTGTTATGGTTAAGCTATTTAAATAAACTTGTCGATACTAATTTTTGACTTAAATTGATGTTTAATTAGTTGATCGTCGTTAATCCTCAAGTATTGTATTTTAATTTTCTTTATGGAGCCTGAATATTTAATTTTATCAATTACTTTTGTTTTCTATTTAATAAATATTTAGCGATGAAATTTTTTTAAAGTAATTGAAATGGCCTATAACACCGCCGTTTCATACGTCTAGTGGCCGCTGAACGTAGAGTTGGAAGCGCTTTGACCTCTAGCGATTCGACCTTTGGTTGGCGAGAATTTGGCGAGTGAGATTGTAGCGCGGCGATTTTATTCATTGTTTAAAATCAACTAGATTATGGATGACGAAATTTTGATTGCTGCTTGTGTTTTACATTTAGAGAGCTTAGATAATTATCTAGAGGTAATTAGAAAAAAATATAAAAAACTTCGTCGAAGATGGTGGATGATGGTGATTTAACTGTTTATACCATCTTTAAGGGACATGACTGTTTGAAAAAACAAAAACAAAAAAAAAACAGGACATGACTGTTTTTTAACGGGGCATGACTGGTATCTTTGCTGCCGGTCCCTGCCCATTACTAATATTTTACGGGGAATTTTTTTTGTTTAAAAGTGTATAGGAAAGTGCATATTTTTCTGGATTGTTTTTTTGATGACTGTCCTTTTCCGTACTTATATTTAAAACTTTTAATGCCGGAGTATTACTGATTAAAATCAGGTCAAATAAAAAAGTGTTTTCAGTATTGTCTGCCAAAAATTTAGAAATTATGTGTATTAAAATAACTGATTAAGCTATTAACTCCAACCAGGTTTCAGTATTTTAATACAAAATCTTGTTTAAAAATTAATTGTATTGATTACGGGTAAGATATAAATAAGAGTTTCAATACTTTTATTAACATAGAAAGCATTTTATCATCAACATATTTTACAGTGTCAAATTTTGAATTTCATTCATTTATGTGATTGAATTTTATTTTATCAAAATATTGAATGCGTCCTGCTTTAAATAAAAAAAAATTAAGAAAAACTCAATACAATTCAATTCGATGTTTTACATACTTTTTCGAAGGATCACTTAAAAAAGAGATAACACGCCAATATGTTTGCTATTTTCCTTATGGCAACCTTTCCTTTGATCTTGGCCAAAAAACCGACAAAAGTTGGGTTGGTGGCCTTGAGATCCAACTTCAGTGAGCTTTCGAATAAATACGTATAAAGCGGTTACCTTGAGATTCTCAAGGTAACCGCTAGAGCAAATTGCTAGACGTATGTAACGCCGGTATAATGTCGTTGCTTTCGTAAATATCCCGTTAAAAAAATTCAAGAGAGTCATAAATATAAACACCGTTCTATTTTCCTCTATTTATGCCTTCAATTTGTTCGGGAGCCATTTTTCAAATACAATAGCGTCTCTTTGTTTTAAAAAGACAACGTTGTCTTCCGAATCACCCGTCGCCAATTATGATAAAAGATGGGACCCTTTGCAGTGTAACAACTTAATTGGCTCCAATTTCTGTGATAAATCATATCTTAGTGTATTATTGAATGTGTGTTGCTCCACTTAATGCCGGTCTTGCGTCTTGTTGTGTAGTGGCGCTTTTTGCATATAATGGATATTTTGCATTAAACTTAGGGTCGCGGATTTTTGAGTATGCTGCCTTTAGCTAACTTTACTTTGCCGCCCCCTCTGATGTAGCTCACTTTTGACTCTTGCAACAAGATGTTATTGCCCCCCCCCCCCCCCCCCCCCCTTATGAACATTTAAAAGTGAGGAAGTTAATTTTGTTAAGACAAAACCATAGTTTAAATAGTTTACATAAGTGACATTTTAACTTTAAAATTTTTCTTCTGGGGTTCTTTTTATTACTGTAGGGTAGACTAACCAGTGAATGAACGTTCAAGACATCACGTTCACCAGTGAATGAACACCAGGATGTAATGACCAGGACAACCAACCATTGTCAGATAGCTTCCTACTACATGGGAGGAAGTCAGTGTTGCCAATCCATATAGTGGAATGATTTTCAATCCTTATTTTTTAAATTATATTTACCAAATGTTCATTCACTGGGGCCTGTTCACTCACTGGTCAGTCTACCCTATTGTGTTTGCAAGAAATAGATCAAGATCAGTTACCCCTCTCCCAATTGATTTCGATACGTAAACCTGCATTGTATTCATAAACTTAAGTTTTATTGCTATAAAAATACTTGACCTCCTTTCCAGTTATTTTTTTATAGAATCTTAAAATACTTCAAATGGAATTTTTTTCCGATTTTAATAAATTGTTATCTCTCTTCCTCTTTTTGTTGTTATAGCGCATGATTTGCATTCGAAGTTTTGTTGAAATAACAATGTAAAGGTTTATATTTGAAAATAGTATCCCTCTTTTATCAAATAAATGCACACTTTCTATTGACGATGTGTTATAAATTCCTTTCCCCAAACGCGGCAATAGCAATGTTTACAAATGTAAACATTGGCGTTTTAAAGCTATTTTTACTTTTTAAAAAAATGTGACAGGGTACTTTTTTTTAAACGAAATAGTTTTTCAAATAAATTGGATTACGTCCCTTGACAGATCGCGACATTTTAAATCGGTAGAAAAAGTATTTCTTTGGGGAACCATTTTATTTAAATGTTCGAAAATTCCTTCCTTTCAGTTGAGCAAAAAGAGTTGGAATAAAAATAAATGCATAAAATTCCAATGCATTATCCGTCTTTTTTCTGCACATTTTATTTCACTGCTGCCAATATTAAATGGAGAATAGTGCTTGGATTTTTAAAAAATATTTTTCAATATTTGCGACGATTTGATTCGCTGCAACTGAAGTTTATTAAGCTAGGTGTTCATTGTTCAGATTTCTTGGTTTTCTCCTAAATATTAAAGGGCCACAAACAAAGAAATTTTTCGACGCGCATTCTTCTCATGGTTTTAACTAAAAATGAATTAAGTTTAAGGGCCTGTAACTTAGCACATTTAAAAAGAATTCTTTGAGGAACAAGCTGATATGACATAATTGCCTCTGACAGCTGTAGTTTTTGAAATATATATCGTTAAAGTTCCGAATTTTTTGGTTTTCATAAGAGGGGAGCGAAGCGACCGACTGACAGAGGAGACCTTTCGGTCGAGTCCATAGCGAGAAGGGGGCTGGGGAGCCCAGTCGGTTAAGCACTCGCTTAGCATGCGTAAGTTCCCAGGTTCGGGTCGGGGCATCGCCAAAATAGCTGCCGACCTATAAACGGCCCGTGCAGCCAAAAATGTCCGACGAATAATACCCCGTGTAAAGGAGTGTACGTTAAATATCCTTCAAAGTCAGTCCTAACGCTGCGTACGATGTCGCCCTTAACGGTTGCGTTGGGTGCCTATTCAGGTATTGGCTCGTCACCTGACTGTGGTTCTAAAATACGACGCCCGTCGCCAATAGCCCTCGTGTAGCTCTAGTGCGACGATAATTCAAACCTAACCTAACCACAGCGAGAAGTTTTTGGGTTAGCCTCTCGAGCAGCCTCTCTTATGTACTATTATTGTGATTTAACTATTGCCAACTGAGGTGTCCACCTCTTCACTTGGCTCAAAATTATGAGACCCGTCGCCCATCGCCCTTGGTATCTCTACTGCAACCTTATTTGAAACAAAGCAAGCCAACCATTGAATATACTCACATATACACTCTTAACTCAGTCTGATTGATTTTCACTCATCCAGTCTGGAAAATGCACTTCTCCTACTGAAGTGGATTTCACTCCTTTGTTTTAAGAGTGTACGATCGAAAATCAGCGCAGTAGCTCGAATGCAACATCATACGACCCACTCCATTGAAATCACTTCCTAAAAAAGCGTGGGTTTTGCAGCTTTTGTCCTACTTCCGTCTGCTAAGGAAAAAAAAAAGAGCAATTACTATTTTTTTCTTCATTGAGTCATTGGTGAGTGAAAGTCCACTTAATTCGTTTCATGCTTTCGCTTTTGTCTCCTAGCATTTGTCAGAAGTCAGTCAGGCTCTGGTTGCTTGGACACACACGCTGTGACGTTTTCCTTGTAAGCATTGAACTGGAAAAATTAGAATGGACAGCATATAACAGCTGAAAAACTGACAATTTAGTCCTCACTTTGAAAAGCTTACATGTTGATATTCACATTTAATTTGCACTTTTTCTTCGACACAAAAATATTCGCAATTAAAAATAATCTTTATTTGAAAAAGTTTTTGAGTTCTCTCTTGAAATGTAGTTCATTGCAAGTGTCCCGAATGCCTTTTCATAACTTAATCCCAATGATTGTCTAAATTATTCTGTATATCTTATTATTAATATTTAACAATTGCTTGTTGCTACTTATGTGTTGTTTCTTATTATTCTAACTTAACGAAGCCGAAGAGAATTAAAAGTTGGTGACAAAAAAAAAATCTTTGTTCAGTCTCTAATTATGCAATATCTCGCATTAAAAAAAGTGGCCCATCTCACTTCATCATCCGATGTATAAAAAATTAAAATACTATGTTGGTCTGTTATTTTGGATTTGACCACGGCGGTAAAATCTGATTCGGGTAATCAGTATTGAACATTAAAATAAGAAAAAAAATGTAATGGTTTTGCGGGTGACGTCTCCCACCCACTCCATTAAGGAGATTTGCGCCTATTTCTCCATAAAGAAGTTTTTAAAATCTCAACAAATATTTATACTTTAACCCCTCCACTACCAGGACATACTCACCGTACGTCGTCCTCTCTTCAGTAAACTGCTACAGCTGCAGTAACAGTTTTGCTAGCCTGGTCTTTAAGCTCTAGTTCGAAAAATTAAGCCTGGTAGTGAATGGTTTAACTCCCATTTCTGATATTATCTTAAACTTCAGACCATGCTTCGCGTGTGTACCCTTTCCCGCTGGGCCGATTGCAAGCTGTGCCGTGAAAGATCCCTTTTACCTCATCGTTACACGACCGTGAGAGGGTTAATGAAAGAGAAAGTTCAGCGACTCGACCCGGCAGCGTGTGAAGACCGACTCCTATGCATATTCATGACCACCTTGTGGTGGTATCAGTCAGTGCCTTGGGGAATATGCTGCCGTGGACTGGTAAACTGCAGTAATAGCAACAATGAGTTGTGCCGTTTTTGTTCTGAAATAAATTTTCTCTCAGTTTGTTTTCTTAAAGGTTAGGGCAATTGAGTGCTTGCAACAATGGTCCAAGTCATTATGGAAGTTACTGCAGTTTACCTGCCCACGGCAGTATGTATCCGTGAAGCGAGAATATCAGAATAGTCGTTTTCTTTTTGGGTGTGTTTGGTTTTGCTCGTTTTTACCAATGTGGGGCGTAATTTGTATAATTGGAAAAATGACCATTTTCTGCCTTGTCAAGTTCTAGAACAGAAACAATTGGGACTTCTTACTTCAACGTCGACGTAATTATCTTGTAAGTTGTAAACTATGTCAGTTTAAAATACAAAGATTACACCTAAAGATTAAAAAATATATTTTGAGAGCAGACTTATTGCTGTATATTTTCCAGTAAAATTATTCGATAGTGATACTTAAAAATATAAAACTATCAAATTTGTAGCAAATCTAAAAATTTGAGCAAAGAGTTATTAACGATAAAAGAACGTTCAGGCCTGGGATCACCAAATTAACTACCAACCTATAAGCGGGTACGTGTAGCCCAAATCCGACGAATATTCGAATAATATCCCGTGTAGAGGAATTGCATGTTAAATATGCTTTAGCCCAGAGCAGTGGTTCCCAACCTGGGGGCGATCGCCCCCAAGTGGGCGATTTGTCTTATCAAGGGGGCAATAAATAGTTTGGGGGTGATAGGGAGGCGATGAGTATTCAAAGATGGGGGGGGGGGGATTTACCATAAAACCATTCTAATTTTTTTGACCACCGTGACAAATTTCAAACTGACATTCTTTCAAGATTTGACCAAGTTAGAAACTCCTGATTCTACTGTCGATCCATTGCCTTTTGAATATGTGGGTTGAGGATAACCTTGATAAATCTTTGCAGACGGACTTAGTAGATCATGACAGTGAGGTGGAACTCATTTCAAGCAGATAGGTTATGAGTTAGCCTGCGTGAAACTTATTTACACCGATTCTTAACTGTGGTAAAAAGCTGAACTACTTCTCACCCCTTTCCTCAATATATCAAGTTAAAAACAAGAAGTTCTTAAAGAACTAAAATAGCCTACTTTCCTGTTACTTAAATACTTACTAAAATTCTTATCTTGAAAAAACTAGGTTCGTAACAGTAAGTTACATCAACAACCGTTTTTCCACATTAAATTTAAAATAAATTTCACTAAACGCAGCATCTAACTAAACAGAGCACTAAACACAGCTTTATTTGCAGTCATAAATAAATATTTAATTTTTCGTAGAACAAAAACCAAAAACTACTCCTCAATAAACATTTACTTGCTAAATTCGGCTAGTTTCATTTATTTTATTTCGAAAATTAAATAATTATAACTTAAATCGTTTGCAAAAATTTGTATTTCAAAGAATAAATATGTAATATTCCTCGCTTTTAAATAGAATGAAAACAATTTATATCAACATACAAAGATCTCGTAGTGAAATATATATTTGACGTCATTTTAAATTGATCGATGTTTCAAAAATAAATTTATTTTAATTTATTGTCTAAAAAAAAAGTTTCTCAAGCAATTGTTGCGATGGCAATGGTGATTTAATTCTAATAAAAATGGCTTCCTATGCTTTTTAAATGAGCATTAAATTTTGAAGTTTTTAAATAATTGAATTACTTAGAATTCGAATTCTTTTCGGAAATTTTCAAAGTATTCTAATTTCGATGCGCTGAATTTTTTGACGTATCTCACTTGTCCGTAGCATTTGTAGTTAATTTCAGCGATTTAAATGACTCGAAATTGAATTTCAATGCTAATTCAAGGGGAAATTCGTCGTCAAATAGTAGATTTGTGTCCGTCCTATCGTACAGACAGACAGACAGACAAAAAGTATGAAAGTTGGGTGTCTGAGGTTATACCTTTCTTATAAAAAAAGAATTTTTAAGATCGGATTGATAGAACTGATTTTGGAAGGGGGGTACGGACGGACAGACGGTCAGACAGGCGGACGGACGGACATAAACCGCCATGTCAATACCTACTTTTTTATTTTTTTTTTAAATTTTTCGAATTTAAAAAAAAAGAAAAGTAGGCTAGAAAAGGGTTAGTTCTGTTATTTAGCTCATCACCAAACAAAGAAATCAATAAAAAGGTTTTAAACGTAACGTTAATTTTTTCCCCTTTAATTTTTATTGTTTATCTTTTTAAATTTGAATTAAATTTTCCGCCTCAGAGTTGACTTTAATTATTTCACTTTCATTCTCTGAAATAATCGAAATAAAAATAGAAAAAAATAAACTTTTTTTTCGATTTTATTTAAGAGTAACCGGATAAAAAAACTGCTTTGGTGTGTTTTATATATGGTAGCAAGTGTTTGAAATTATAAAATTTCTTTATTAGTTACACTTGAACTCAATTTATAATTGGGCAAACTATAAAAATTAAAGGGGGCGATATGTGTTAGTCAACTTAAAGAAGGGGGCGATCTTTCAGAAAAGGTTGGGAACCATTGGTCCAGAGAGAAGATGTCGCCCAAGAGACTATGTTTGCGTAGGGGTGCTTACTCAAGGGGTGCTTACTCAAGTTTCGGCTCTTCACTAATTTACGATTTAAATTACGATATAGTGCAAATACCTCGTGCAGCTCTAGTGTGATGGTATTTCAACCGAATCTAACCCAAGGCTCATGCTTCCAAATATGATTTAATTATCTTTATGTGTTGCTCTAGTGAAACTTTAATGCAGCCTAAAAGTCAACATAATAAGGTTATTGCTGGCGATTTAGAATCTATCCCTAAGAGCAATTCCAAAATTCCATTTTAAAAGAGAAAAAAAAATAATAGGACTCTCTCTTTACGTAGTTCTATATAAAAGGGGTGGGAACTAGATTTCCTTCCGTCGAACGAATGAAAGAAAGATCCTTCTGGAACTGACAAAGGACCCTAAGGCGAAAAATGCGCCTCTATTGTACTGAGCATCATTAGAATTGGGCATTTTCGCATTTTTCTTGCCTTTTATATACCGTCATATCCACAAGTTTTGTGTCTTCTATTATTATTATTCCAATAACATTAATATATTCTTCCGTTTGCTTTATTTCCAGCATGATAATTTAAAAAATATATTCGGTTTGGTGAATGAAATGTTGTTTTTATTTTCCTTATTAAACTGAAATGCCAAAATAATTGGAAAAGGCATGCGCCTGCAAATAAAAAGGATATGACCAATAAAAGTACCGCGCTGAGATCGAAACCTTCTTTATGCTGCTACCATGACAGGACATTACAATTTAAATGCTCCCCGCATTTCTAAGGTACCGATGAATTTTGGATTTTCATTTGCGACTATTTCACGAGTGAGCCGCGAATATCCTCGGTAATCCAGTAAAATATAAAACTACGTTGCGATCGTTGCGTTAGCTGCGACCTGAAAAAGATCATGTAAGATCTGGTTCATCAGCGTCTGCAAAAAATATTTAAACGTTGTATGGCTCCAAAGGCTATTATCAATGAAGATTCATTGAATATTTTGTACACTCGCTGACATCCCAGCATTGGAATCTGTAGCATTTTGCAGAGGAGATGAGTTAAGTTTTTACAATATATTTTTCAGGCTGCAGCTATCGTAGATTTGACGTTTTACTGGATTCCCGATGGTTATGGTGCACTCGTGAAATAGTCGTAGGTGAAAATCCGAAATTCAACGCTAACCTTAGAGATAGACTTCTACATCCAATATGCCGTCGCATTCAATTTTGCTCCGCCATGTAAAATATCAGCATATAGACTTCGCCGTCCACAACGCCGTACTTTAGTTGATTTCATGTAACTGCATTTGCAGACGTATGCCCATACCAGTTATTTCGGCCATTCAGTGTATGGCTAAATTATACATTTAAAAGTATTTTATGTATGGAATGTGTAAAAAATTGTTTTCAAAAGCCAAGTTAGAAGTTAAAGACACTAATTGTTTCTTCTGTTATTTTTTCATTTCTTCAGAGTTAACTGGAGCAGTAAATAATCGTTGCATGCATGCATGTCTGTCTTTATAAAATAATTCAACAAAAACATCAACAGTGTTTAGAGTTTATTTTTCCACAACACTGAAATTTTTTTTGTTGTGTTATCTGAGTGTTAACATACGGTTTTATTTACTCCTATATAGCGGATCTTTACTGTTATTATTATTATTTTTTTAAATTATACTATGATTGTTTTATTGTCAAATTCATGTATTACATTAGTACTACCGTATTAGACCCTGGTTTTTTTTTATGTTTCCGTAATTCAGAGCATAACATTCATTTTTAAAAGTTTTTTTTTTAAATAAACTTTTAGGGGTTTCTAACTACGAAACCATATATATTTCTTCCCGTTTATATTTATAAGCATCACAATTTTCCAAGTTAACTTAAACTCTAGTTTAGAATAAGTACAAAGAACAATATTTGAAAAAAAGAAATGCTTTCCTGGTAAGCTCCCATGATGACATACATCTTCGTTAAGACTTGCTCTACCTTTCTTCCCTCTTATCTTGTCATCTCTCTTGAAACAAGCTGTCAGTATGATTTCAGCCTTTTTTTTACCACTCATGTCGATCTGATAAGCCCTTCTGCGGTTAATTATCCAGAAGTTAATTAACTTTCATTTAACAAACCCTCTAATGGCATGAAATAAAAGAAACTATATAGAAGAAAAAAAGACAGCACGATTACCGATCAAGGTAGTGTGGATTGTTATGGCGTAGCAATTAACTAGTCAATCAAGTGGAGTGCAGTTTTTATAATATTGAAGAGATTATAGTATAATTAATAATTATTCAGTGAAACTTTTTCGGGTGGCATGAGCTTTAAAGTAGTTTTTATAGTAAGATGGAGTGAAAAGCAATTATTTCGAAATTCATTATACCCGAGTCTTTTGAACGTTCCTAAGTGATGAAAATAATTTAAAAGTTGCAGGAAAAGCCTATCAAGATAAAAAAAAAATTGCTAATTTGTTAAAATTTAAACCTTTAAATTGTACTTTCCAATGACTGGTATCTATAGCTTTGTGTTAAAGTTTACTCATGTTTGTATTCTGCATTTGTTAAAATGTAAAATGTTGATGCTATACGTACCCTTTGTATGTGTGCTAGCCTATAGTTAATCTCATAGTTTCCTTGCACATAAGCTCCGACCATGGGCGGAGCTATAAAACGCACGGAACAATCAAATGAAGACGAAATAAAGCGGCTGAAGGTTTCTCTTCGTCTGATTGCTCCGTGCGTTTTATAGTTCCGCCCATGGTCTTACCTTCTGTGCAAGAAAACTATGAGTTTAACTGTTTAACTATAGTTGTTTAACTACATTTTGTTTATTGTACTTCAAAATTATTTCTGCTGAATTCCAGTAACAAATATTTACGGTTTCTGTCTGCTTTTATTTTACCCATAAATACAAACAAATATTTTTTTTTATCTGTATTTTATATTCAGTTGGAAAAGCATCTGTTCAGCGCACATACAAATATTAAAATATAATGGCCAATCTTGTCACTACTAAAAACAATTTGTCGATAGTCATAAACTAGATAAAACGATTGCCATGAATCATGGTGATGGATGTACCATCAATGTATTTTTGATGTTCCATTGGAAAATTGATCTGTACCTTCGATAGTAAGCTCAATATATTTTGTTATTTTATACTTTTTCTTGTAGGAAGATTTATTCTGCGCTTTTCGCTAAGATAACCGATAGTTTAAGAAAGTTGTGGAAATGTTATGCTTTATACTTTATAAGGATAACTTGATATAACTATCTGATGGGTGAAAAATTGTAAATAATTTACTTAATTTTATGTAATGGTAGAGCAGACCTAATCAATTCTTTTTTTAAATTTTTTTTTTAAATGACCTTTTCGTTTCGCAATCAGGAGTTTGTCAAGTATGGCAATTAAGTCTCTGTGTTCGAATCCCTCATTAATATTGTAACCCTTTGTATTTATAATCGACTTACACCTGGTCCTCCAAAATTTGACTTTTTGTAGCAATCATTGATACTATCAACCAGTATGTTTTGTTTTTTTTTGCATTTTTAGTCGTACGTAATTTAGATGATAATCTTTGGTTATCAGTACTTCCCAAAAACGGTGTTCTAAAGTTATGAATTCATCCTCACTGTCCAACGTTATCTCAAGATCTTTTCCGGTGTCTTCCGCATTGACCTTTGCTGGCTGCTTTCAACACTGAAAGATATCTTCTTCTCAAATTACTTAGTTATCAAAAAACCCACGCCGCCATGTTGTATTTATAATCATAGAAATAAGACGGATAGCTATTGATTCGATGTAGAGCAAGTTATCTCAAAATCGGTCATCGCTGTTATAACCAAATTCGCAGTCAATTCAGTAATGTGCAAAATGAATCATAAAATGATTGCATTGTTTATTTGTTGTAAATGGGAAAAAAAGCGAATTTGTGCTTCTATTTAGACAAACTGACGCAGAAAGTTCGGCCGCTCACCGGACTCGGTTGTACTTATTCGATGTAGCTCATGTGGTCCCGTTCAATTACTTCGCTGGCTTTTGCAATAACAAATTTATTAAATTAACATAAGTAAATCTAACTTGTAAATAATTGAACAATTACGTTTAACTGAAAATAAACAGTAATTCTATAGCTGTGACATTGCTCGATCAACGAGCGATCCCGGGTGGCAGCGGTGTCGAAGAGTAGAGAGCGTTCACAGAAAACAGGTTAAGTTTTTTATGTTCAATACCGGTGTTGCCACTTATCACACACACACACACACAGACAAAAGCTAATAATCGTGGTTGCACGCTATCATTGAACTAGCACTGCCTCCAGGAGTAGTGCAATACCGGAATACCGCCAAACAACCATTAATAATCACCAGGTCACGCCCCCTCGTCCCACACATCCTTCCTCTGGCGCAGAACCGGCATTTATATAATTTCTACTATAACCCGAAGCTGCTGCAATGTGGCCGAAACTGTATAATTTTCCCGACCCAATGTACTACATGGTTAATTAGATGTAATCTAATACTGTTCGGGATGTATTGTGACAAAGTGTTGTATGTTGTGTTGCAGCTGATTAGCGGCGTGGCCAATGACCTGGACCTTATGCTCCAGGACCTCTTTCCTGATGCCATCCCTTCGCCACTGAGAGACGAGTATGGATTTGCGGACGACATCCCGCTGGACCAGCGCGCCTTTGCCAAGTGAGTATGGAATGCTACTTACACTCCTAAAACAAACGAGCGAATTCAACTCAGTCTGAGTTAATTTTCACTCATTTCGATTTCGAAAATGCACTTCCCCTTTTCGAGTGGATTTCACTCTTTTGTGCTGTTAAACCTCCGACAGGATCACTCTAAACGAGTGAATTTAACCCAGTCTGAGTTAATTTTCACTCCTTTCCTAGTGTCGAAAATGCACTTCTCCTATAGGAGTGGATTTCACTCTTTTGTTTTAGGAGTGTACTGAAATTTTGTCTCATTTCTCCACAGAGTCTGATCTACCAAAAGACTAGCCCGGACATAGGGCCCTCTAGATCTTAGTTTATGTTAAGCTAAATGATGTAGATCCCGAAAATTTCTGTAAATTTTAAAACTTTCTGATATCTCATCTGGGGGCTGGGGAGCCCAGTCGGTTAAGGCGTTCGCCTTGCTTGTGGAACGGGTCCGGGCATCGCCAAAGTAACTGCCAAAGTATAAATGGCCCGTGCAGCCAAAATATGTCCGACAAATAATACCTCGTGTAGAGGGAGTGCACGTAAAATATGCTTCTAAGTCGCATCGGTACGTATGATGTCGTCCTTAACGGTTGCGTTGGGTGCCGATTAAGTGTCGGCTCGTCACTTGACTGTGGTTGTAATTTAAGCTTACAAGTATAGAGACCATATATTTGACTGAAATTCATTCTTGGTTATATCTTTCTTAATCTGCACAGCATAAAATCTACATTGACAATTTTTAAGATAATTTGCATTTTGTGTTGTTCAAAGTTGGAATAATGTGATGTTCCGTTCTGGATTTGAGGATGATGTGTGAGTTTAAAGATTTGTACGCGAACTTTTGCAAAAGTACCATTACCAATTCTGGGACTTTCCGTGAGTCAAATAGTTGGGAAGCAACTTAAATTTTTCTTCCAATTTCTCTTTAAATCCCAAAGCAATAATTACTATTCTAATAATAAAAAGAGCCATAGAAAACTAACTGAAACAATTTACCAGAAAAGGCTTGCAGTAGAAAGATAAACTAAGTACTCACATTACAAGCTTCTGAAATCTTCAATCAATTTCATGTGCTTTCCGTCTTTCATCACCAGAAAAAAAGGGTTTTGCTTCCCAACAGTTCCGTATTTTTGTTTTAAATCAAGATTCTGCTGCGATAAAGTCCTCTATCTGTTCAGAGTATGTTGCAGCTCAATTTTTTTTTTAATATTATACTCAGACAACAGCTGTTACTACGTTTTGTTGTTAATCAATTATATATTTTTTTTGAGTTCTGTATGATTCATTTCCTAAACTGCTGTAGAAAAGGTCGATTTCCAATGTATTTTTTTCATAACTCTCCTTTTTTTTTACTAGAGAATATACATATATTATTCCTGTTGAAAAAATAGTTCCATACTACTTTTTAAAAAAGTATTATTTTGCTTCGACAATTATATTAGGATTTTTATTTTACAAATATATTTTTGATTTTAATAACTATTATCAAGTTGGTTGATGATGTCTGATGTATTTCTTTAGTTACAACTTAAAAGTATATTGGGACGAAAATATTCTTTGATCACTTATAAGGCTTTTGAAATTACTTGATTTTAACAAAATTTTTGGACAATAAAACCGTTTTCATATTTTTTCAGTTACATCATTACCTAGTATTCTAAGAATAATTGAAAAAATGCTGGAAAATTTGGAAATTGACCATTCAAGGCGAAATCGTTACTTAAAAAAAAAAGCGATTTTCTATTCAAATTTAAGAAAATTATTTGCAAATCCATTAACCCTTTAAGTCATTGTGATGCCATTTGGCATCATCATGTTTCTGATCATATTTTTAAAGAAATTATAGGGCTGACAAATATTGGGATTAATAAAAAATATTGTCGAATAGAAAAAGTTTGAATAATCGGAGGATGTGCTTTCTGATATCATTAACAGCTATAGAGGATCAGGTTTTTTTTCTAAAATGATGCCAAATTGTCATCGGGACTGAAAGGGTTAATGCTATGTCTTTTTCATTGCAAAGAACAACTTAAAGAAAGCGCATGTTATTTCTGTCGCATCCCCCAATAGAAGCAAGCAAGATAGAAACAAATAAAAGCACGATCATACACGGATCGTTGTGATGGTAAAAAGCCATGCATATTTGCATCTAGTTACGGGATGATGTACTGAAAGTGCTGTGTTATACTTTTCTGCTGGGTTTTCTTTCTGTGAGATGGTTCGTTTGGGATGCTGCTTCTGTTATTGTGGTATGGAGATTTTATTTATGTTTATGAATAGCCTGTTCGATTCAGTGCATAGTTTATGAAAAGAAATATTTTTCTTTAGAGCGCCCCTGTGAATCAAGGGAAATTTACAGCTTCTTATTTTATATTTGGTCGGTTTTCTTTCTTAAGACCATTGTTTTCTTTACGATATTTGGTTTAAAAGATTGTTTAAAAGAAATAAAATTTCGTTTGGTTATTAAGTTTTAAATGAACGTTCTAAAGAGGGTGACACCAATTTAAATTTGCATCAATTAACTATTTATTAAATATCCGTGTGCTATTTTTCCTTCAAATTTGTTTCATTTTGATGCTCATCTAAATAAACAAAATATAAGACGAATGGAGACCATTTTACTGAATCGTTTGTAGAACAAATTAAATTAACACGAAACATTTAGCAGAACTGCGGGATGTTTTAGCTGGACATACTGTACGTGGGGCAATGATACAAAAGGCGGGACGTCTACACTCCTTGCCAACCTAAGTTTGGTAAATAGAAATATGCTATAGAGAAGATCCTTCCGCTGATGTAAAGAGTTCCATAAATTATCTGTGAATCCATCCAGAAAACATGTTTAAAACATTAATTTAGTTTAAGGTCTAACAGATTTGAATATTATTTGAGAAAATTTAGCAATTTTATCAGAAAGAAAAGTCTATTTTGGTTAAATTGTTTTCAGATCATCTTGTATGTCAATATTACCTTACAAGAGTTTCCAACTAACGGACCAACCGCGCTTTTCCCTCTTCCTTTTTACTCTGTTTTTACCCAAGGTAGCTTTGCAAGGAGTGTAGTCACATTGTATTTGATGGGTTAACCTAAACCTAAAGAAATAACTCACAGCCTCTTTTCCAGCCATGGGGCCCTTCTGGAACAGTACATGCGAGGCACCGGCCCGGAGCCCTTCCCAGTCGAGCCTCTCCCTCCAGGCAGCAGCACGGAGTACCGCAGCAGCCGCTCTCTGCACCTCCCCCCTCCCGAGGATACCGCCACCTCCGACAGCGGTAGGACCACGCCCACTTCCGCCTCCCCCTCGCCCCCGCCCCCGGCGCCGCCGCCCAGGTGTCCGGTGGCGCCCCCGGTGGCGGCTCAGGCGCACCTCTCTTCCGCTGCCGCCTCTATGATGGGGGCTCAGGTAGCTTTCTTCCCTTCTGTCTGTCCTCTTGACTTTTTCTGTTTCTTTGTCTGTTGGTAGAGTTGAAATTTTAGATTTATCATAAGGATGAGTATTAGAATTTTAAAAAAAAATGGTTTATACTTTATAATGGTGTTTGTCTTGGCGAAAAGGAAAATTTAAAAAAATCGCTGGAGGGGGGTACAAATGCTAAAGTCAATTAATAATTTATTTCCACCTCATTCCGTTTTGACATATTTTTCTTTTGCTTTATTTCATTAAAACTGTAATTTTTTGGGATATATTTGTTCATAAAATAAGACTGTTGTGTGTCATTATTGAGGTTATGCCCTTTAAACATGATGAATTTTATTTTATTTTTAGATAAATATATTCAATGAATCACATAATTGTCAAATTTAGATTGTTTATTTTAATGTGCCAGCTACTAATTGCCCAAGATACTTTTTGCCCTCTTAAAGTGTGGAAATTAACTTCTTTTAAAATAACTCCAAAGACCATAATCTTCCAGTTTAAGCTGTAAACACCATTTTGCATTTCCCAAGCTAATTTATAACTTCTGCTTTAACTAATTGTACTAATTTTCTTTTCTTTCTTTTAACAAATCTGTTAACATTTATATGGGCTTTTATATGTTTCTCATAATAAATACATGTATTCTTTTTTTTACTGTAATAATTACAGTGGATGTTTTAAAATCTGCAGAAAGCTTATTATAAAACTGAATTTGTAGATATTTTTAAAAATAACTAATAGCAGCATTTTTTAGAAACACTTTTTGGCTACAAATTACATCCAAAAACTTCATCCAACATAATGCAAGCTTTTTAATTTTCTGCAATCATGAAGTTTTTGCAAAGGAAATAAATGCAAAATGTGAATTCATTATTTTTACATTTGTAAAGCTGATTTTTTAAGTCTGAAGACTTCTGACTTATCACAATATGCTCAAAATATTTTTTACTTTGTTTATCTTGTGCATTTTATCAGCATAATAAATATTTAGAAAAAACAATACATATGCTCTTTTATTTAAGATAATTCATACTATAAATATGATTTTTAAAAAATATGTGTGAATTTTTTAATCTTGATATAATTTTCTACAATGTTAACATTTCTATTGGATTATTTATTGATGAACGAATTTAAAGCATAGCCTATAACATTAATATTTGTTTAGGCTAAAGCATTAGATTTTGTTTATGTTAGTTTAAATGATAATTACATTGATTAATCCAGAGATCATTCTAGGCGTTTTTCACGGGGCGGAGCGCCCTGCCCGCCTTTTTTAAATATAAATCCCGCCCTATATGCCCTTTTTTACAACATAAATCCCGCCCTCCTTGCCGATTTTCTTTTAAAAATGTCAGCGTTTTCCCGAGTTTTTCAAAAATTCCGCTTATCCAACTTTTTTTTTCAAAAATTTATTTAATTCACGTTACGTTATATTATACTTTTAAACCCGTTTTTCTAAACTTAATCATTAATAAATACCAAAGAGAATCGATTTTAGAACCAGATAGACGATCGAGAATTTTGAGCAAAAATCATGCCTTGAACAAGGGGGTTAGCTTTAACTAACGGCTAAACACTAAAGACCTAAAATTTTCCACAACTTAACACAACCTGAAAAGAATTGTTTCCTTCATTCTCGGCTTATATCAATGAAAACTTAACTTAAATTTTGATAAATAGCAAGTTTAAATAATGGATTGTAATAATGAAAATAAAAATTTTAATTAAAATTTAAGGATGAATTAAGATTATATTACACTAAGATGTCTTCAAATATCAACCAACGGCTGATAATCCCCCATTGAAAGAGGATCATCTTCTCCGGACCAAAAATTTGCAGTCCATGATTAATGATTTGATCATTTTGCTGCCTAGTAATTTTTTTAGAAATCCACCGATGACATCACATTGCCTCCTCAATGATTGACAGTTCGATGGCTTTGCGTTTGCGTGATCGGAAAGAGTGTCTCAATACCTCTGTAGCTCCGGTTCAGGCCTAATCGGACCAACCAGAATATTTCCTTCTGATTTATTGTTTTTGAGTCGTGACCTTGTGATCGCAAGAGCAGGTTGAATGTTAAGGGGGATTTTTTTTTGTTTACTTTTGAAACTGTAGGGCCTTTTTATTTTGTTTTATACTGGGATTTGAGATTGGTTTTAGTTGTTTTTTTAATGGAGCGTGATCGGAAAGAGTGTCTCAATACTTTTGTAGCTCCGGTTCAGGCCTAATCGGACCAACCAGAATATTTTCTTCTGATCTATTGTTTTAGAGTCGTGACCTTGTGATCGCAAGAGCAGGTTGAATGAGGGGGATTTTTTTTGCTTACTTTTGAAACTATAGGGCCTTTTTATTTTGTCTTATACTGGGGTTTCAGATTTGAGACTGGTTTTAGTTGTTTTTTAATGGAATATTGGCAAATACACGCTTTATATATTCAAAATTTTGTTAGTAATTCCTAGTTCTTGAATGTTTCTGAAAAAAATTCTTGAATAGTACTGTAGAACTCCAATCATCCATGAATTGGGACCAAACCACGTTCGCATAAATAATTGAAAATTTGGATGATTGGAGAAAAGGTATATTTTAATCAATTACTCAATGTATTGTTGGGCTGTTAGATAATGAGTTAAATTTTAATTTCGGTTTAACATAATCCAAATTGTAAGATGTAGTTTGGATTTTAGCTTTTGTGTCAGTTTGAGTTGTAGCTTTTTGTAATAGTTTTTTTTTCTTTCAACTTATGTTAGAATCTTGGAAAAAGTGCACTAAACTTTACATGCGATTTATAACTTAATACTCGGCCTTTTTTTCTGTTCGTCTCTGTTAGATGTCATGCCTAGTAATTTTTTTTTGTGGGTACAAAACAATTAATAGACATGACATGACATATGGAATAAATAAGAGGAACAGTAACAGGTCGGTCAAGTTTAATTTTTATGACATTCTTATAATCAGCACCTCTTCGAATATTTTGAGTTTTACTACACTTGAAAAAAAGTGTATGACCCATGCTTTTAATTTTAAATGGTAGAGCTGAATGCAAACAAAACCCGTTTGTTTGATTAGTAGCATTAATGATTTCCACCACTTCGCTCTAGTAGATCTGTTTGCAGTTCTGGCTCATTGTTAGGCATAAGTGCCCCCTCATCATGTTCCTCACTTACTAGAAAAGATGTTTCATAAAATGATGGAGTAGTAGAATAATAAATATTTAATTTGGCATGCGAGTGTATTTTCTAAAAATCCGAAAAATTTATTTTTTAATCACATTTTAAGATGCCCTAAACTTTTTGCAAGTGCTCTTAGACTATGTGCCCTAAACTTTTGCAAGTGCCCTTTTTATATTTAAAGCACCCTGCCCTTTTTCAGTTCTAGAATGAACTCTGATTAATCATCACTTTTTTTTAACTGGCATATACTTGAAGTATTAAACATAACAAAGGACATCCACAAGTGAATGATTCTCCTTGGATTGCATTTGAATAGGAAAAGTTTAAATTAGAATATGAATTTAACTGGAATGGAGTTTGATTTGCTGTAGCTCTTCTGTGAGACTAGTGCAAGAGTGAACTTCTGAGGAAGATGGTGGTTAGGGCACATGCTCTTTTGCTTCTTGTGTCATTGGGCTTCTGTCTAATTATTCCTTGTGTAGTGGGATAACGTGTTTGTGCCCTACCACTTTTGGATACTGTCTAAATATCTCTTGTGTAGAAAAAGCCAGCTGTAGAGCTAGAAAAACTCAACTAGTATATTGATTTACAACAGCTTGGTATGGGGGCAGGGCAGGATTTCTAAATAGGCTAAGTAGGCTGTAGCCTAGAGCGGCGAATTTTTTTAGGTGGCAAATTTTACGACCAATTAAAACAGCATTAGGCTAAAAAATAATATAAAAAATATGAATATTTTTAAGAAAGAAAACAAACAATTTACATTAGTGCTTAAAACGTATATCTGGTACTAATATTTCGCAGTAAAAATTAGCCTATTTCGCTTTAGATTTAGGGTGTAAAAGTACATAGAGATGATTCTAATATGTGTATTTATTTTAAACAGCACATATTACCACCATATTTTGCAGCTAACTAGCTACCTTTCTCGCCGAAGGGGTGCGAATATTGTGACGGGGCGGCAAATCTTTAAATCCGGCCCTTTATGGGGGAAATATATGTTAGTATTATGAAGACATTGTTAGGCAGTGTCTTGTTTGTTCCTCGCCACATTTGGCGATTGTCTAAATATCCCTTGTATAGCAAAAACTAGCTGTAACCCTAGCATAACTTTCTATGTCTTCATTTACAGCAACCGGGCATGGTAAGCAGCTCATCTGTGAGTTCGGTGCAGGAGTCGCTTCTAAAGGAAGACAGTAGGGGGGACAGCATTGGTAGTCCTTACGCCCTGCCTTATTAACCCTTAAGACCCCGTCAGATGGCACTTATTTAAGTTTATGAGACTAAATTAGAGTTTATATAGAGTTTATTTTTTATGAAACTAAATTAGAGTATTTTAGTTTTTTAAAAAAGCTGCATTCAACAGCATCTTAATTTCAGTAACTTCCCAAAAAATTTTTCATACAAATAACGAATGGTACAAGTCGGCTGCTTCGGTATCGATATTTTTGACAAGCTTGAATATTCTCTTTTATACCTGCACGATTGTAATAACCTAATTTAACTATTTTGTTCTGCTACATTTAACTATTGTCTAAATATCCCTCATGTAAAAAAAAACTTAGCGTGACTTACTATATCTCGATTTATAGCAACCAGGCATGGTGAGCAGCTCATCTGTGAGCTCGGTGCAGGAGTGTACTTCTGAAGAAGACGGCGGGAGTAGCGGCTCGTTTGCGCCCTGCGACATCGGGCTACTGGAACGGCTCATCCGGACACACCCGATCTGGTTCCTGCCCGGTATTGGTAGAGCCGGTGCCACACATCTGCTGCAAGGAAAAGACGTAGGGGTAAGTCTAATTGGTGGTTAACTGTTTGTGCATTGCTTGAAGGTTGCATAAGAGCTGAAGGGTTTTCTACAGGCTTTAAGAAAGTTCAAGAGATGTGATTATACAGCTGTTTTTGGTGAACCTAAAAGTATCTTACTTTTATTGTTATGCACTCATACCTGCTTAACAGAAATGTTAGTGGAAACCTAAATATGTATTGCAGAATTTTTTTTAAAAAAATTACTTTTAGAGTTAGTTGAGATACATCAATTTTAATGTTGTTTAAATCCCTACTGATTTTTTTTGCTATGAAATCTCTAATAAGCTTTTTTTTAAAGCTTTGTCAATTTCTTTTTATAATAAATAGTCTATTCTATTTTCTTTCATGCAAAATGCATGCCTGAACAAATAAATAACATGAGTAGCAGTTTTTTTGTTGTTGATTATAATAATAAGTCCCAACGGAAACCGTGTACAATATCGCTTTTGAAAGGTTCTTACTCATGTGTCACTTGTCATTTGACTGTGGTTCTAAATTACTATGTAATCAGCTGATAGCAAACGTGAGGCTTCTAGTGTCACCATGATTCAACCTGACCAACCCTTATGTAACAAGACCAAATTGTAACACTAGTATGCTGTTATTGGCAGGTAAACTACAGCATCTGGTCTAACCAGTATTGCAAGCACTTAATAACTCTAACCTAGAAGAAATTATACTGAAAACTGCTTGATTCTTCAATTGCAAACTATAAGCCTATAGTGTGACGATAATTCAACCTAACTCTAACTTGTCCTACATAGCTTTTATAATGAAAAAACCATGTATTTTTCTTGACCTGCACGCACAAGCAATATGCAGACTCTTTTAAATTATTCTTCATGCCGTTATCGGCTACAGGATTCGCCTTGTGATGTAACAGGGAGATCGGATGCTAGCATTCTGTGACTGATGTGACATAATTTTAAAATGAAGGTTTTTCTGCCATGTTGGGGCTTAAATACTCTCGTCTGATAATCTTTGATTAAGATCTTTAAAATCTTCCTTTTCCTAAAAACATCCTTTTTGACCACTGTGTTTTTAAATCGCTCTTTTACAGGAATCGCACCTAATCTGAACTGCTTTTATTCCTATCCAGTCATTTTTCGATTATCACATCTTCAATAAAGTTTATGCCATTGCTTAAAAGAATAACTTATTTTTCAACTTTGCAAATTTCCTCCACCACAGTAAGGCTGGGGAGCCCAGTCGGTTAGGCACTCGCCTAGCATGCGAAAGGTCCCAGCTTCGTGTCCGAGCATCGGCAAAATAACTGCCGACCTATAAACGGCCTGTGCAGGCAAAAATGTCCGAAGAATAATCCCCCGTGTAAGGTAGTACACGTTAAATATCCTTCAAAGTCCTAACGCTGCGTACGATGTCACCCTTAACGGTTGCGTTGGGTGCCTATTCAGGTGTCGGCTCGTCACTTGACTGTGGTTCTAAAATACGACGCCCGTCGCTCTCGTGTAGCTCAAGTGCGTAGATAATTAAAACCTAACTTAACCCTGCCACAGCACTAATCTAATATAAAGCTTTTCCATTTAGAACTTTGTGGTGCGCCACTCCAGCAAGCCCAGCACCATGGCGCTGAGCGTGCGTCTGCCGGAGGAGAAGGGGCCCTACGTGGAGCACTACCTGATCGAGACGGTGGGGGACGCCCAGTTGCGGCTGGAGGGCTCCGACAACAATTTCCACGCCATCCCCATGCTGGTGGCCCATTATTGTCAGTGCTGGTGAGTGCAGTAGGGATTGGATTTCGTGGCCCATGGCCACAGTATTCTGCTGTGGGCAGGAAAACTGCAGTAACTTCATAAATGACTTAGATCATTGTTGCAAATACTCAATGACTCCAACCGATTAGAAAATTTACTGGAAAAGGCTTATTATATAGGAGCAAAAATGGTACGACTCATTGTTGCGATTACTGCAGTTAACCTGCCCACGGCAGTATATCTTTCTTATAGCTAGCCTGACCAGATTTGCTTTTGTGATTAACTTTTCGACTGTGAAATCATCCTCAAGTTTATGTTTTTTATGTTGTTTTTGTTTGAATAACTAGAAAGAAATATAACAAACTAGAATAAAACCTCGATTATCTGATATAATTGGGACCAGAGGTAAGTTGGATAATCGAAAATTCCGAATAATAGAGAACTTTCATTAAATACACTCCAATTATGGTAGGTACAGATGAGAGCCGAAAGCAATGGCCAAAAGTCTGCAGACCTTAAATATGTCAACGTCCAAAATCCGTAAAGGTTTTGCAGTAGTATAAATTGAATATTGGTGTTTAGTTATTTCTGAGACTCGCTGACAAAAAGAAAGTGATAAAACATTATTTTCAATTTCTGAGCGAAGTTCTGTTGAAGTGCTTATTTTTGTTTTAGTTATGCTTACTAGTTTTTTTTGTTCAGATACTTATTTTCCTGCACTTGGTTTAGATATGCAAAGAAATAATTGTCTGTACTTAATATAAAAGTATATTTTAGAAGATAATGCATTGCACATCAAATTTTCATAATGGCTCAAATTGAAATATTTTTTTATCCGATTCCTGGAATCATGAAAATCATCTATTTCAGTCATGAATTTGGAACATTTCATTTTGTCAGAAACTCTGTTTATAGTATATATATGGAGTCTCACGATTTTAGAAGTTTCCTGAAAATTTAAGTTTGCCAGGAATTCACTTTTACTTTTTTAATTGCTAAATTTTTGCTACCTGAAAACCACCACAGTTTCCTGATTTCTGATAATTTCATTAGTTGAGAATCGGTACAAAATTCTAATTTGAATCAAAGTATAATTCTGGTTTCCAATTTGGTGGAAAGTCCTGATTTTTTAATCATGGAAGTTTGCCAATTTTCTGTAGATATCAGGCGGAGATTCGTCATTTTAGAATCTTCGTCGAACATATATTTTTGAAAATTGTTTCTTTTGTGAACAAGAAAAAAATGACTTAGTTGGAGAATTTTTTTATTAACACCCTCAACAATTTCCACTTCTGCGTGCTATGACTCCAAGAGGGTTCTGATTGCTCATATTGACCAGCTTTCAATTTTAACATCAAGCTATAAAATGGGTTATTCATAGATTATTATCTGGTCTCGTTGATTAATTTAACATTGACTAGATGGGGAGAGAAAAAATTATTGTTTTGAAAATTTGATCCTTTTTTAAGGAAGTCCATATAATTAAGGATGGTCTATAAAGAGTAGTTTAAACTTTACATGTTAGGTTTTTGAAACTCATGATTTAATTTTAATGTGTAACAAATATATCTTAACCACTTAGTAATATCGAGTGTTGTTCGTTTCAGTGATGAATTACCGGTTCAACTGGCGTTGCCTTTATCCCTTGCTCAAGCCGGCTCCCGGCAAGAACTCTCCTCCCTAGCTCTCCTGGGGCAAGGTGAGTGAAGATTTGTACACATATAAAGAGCTTAGTGGGAGAATGTGCTAAGTAACGAAAAGGTGAATCTGAGAAAATGAACTTTTAAAGTTTTTCGCTTGCCTTTAGATACGTTAAAAATAACACTTACAGAAGATAAAAAGTATGTTAAATTATAAATTTTTAAAGGAGGAGAATCTCATTCTGGTTAAAGGATGTAACAATCTGTTCATTAAAACCAAAATGTCAATATTTTCAAAAATGTCTCTTAACACATTCTTCCACTAAGCTTGTCATATGTGAAGTATTTGGTACATATATTGTACTGTGCGCCAAAAAGTGACCTGTCGAACAAATGACATTTCGTGTTAAAAATGCTATAACATTCAAACATTTAGTATCTAGCTATGTAACAAATCTTAAATACAATTTGTAGAATAATTGGAGTACAGGTAGGAAATCCTTTTATTTTCTTTGAGAAAATGCAAGGGAAAACTAAACTTTAGGCGATTTTTTTTGTGTGGCTTTTCATTGCACGTTGCAATGTGAACAATTACTTTTTTACAACACATAAATCTATTTGTAAAGTATTAAAAATCATATTGGGTGTTTTAACTAATTTTTTAACTAATTTTTTTCTTACAAACCTCCCTCATATCCCCACCAACTCTCATCCACCTCTTTTTCCAGACTTCTGGCTCTCCAGCTTGATCCGCAGTCCGATCCCCGGCTCGGAACCCGCCCCAGCCGAGCCCACCCCAACACTCCACTCCACCTTCAAGCCTTCGCCCCAGGGGGAGGACCCCAACAGCCCCTCCTCCTCCTCTCCCCCTCCCCCCGTGGCCCCCAAGCACCAGCCCCACGGGGCCCCACCCCCACCGCCCCCGCGCACCACCCCACGGGCCCCCCAGTCCCCGCCCACGGATGCTTCTTCGCCTGAGCTGTCGTCTCCGCCTAGTAGTAATAGGTGAGTGTTGTTTTTTTATGTTCTGGAAAATACTGGGAGATGACATATGAAGAGTACACGGGAAAAACCGATTGATTTTTGCAGTGAAGTTTCCTTAGCAGGCCACTTTGGCGATGATCGCGAGTGATCGCCTGAACTTGTGTAAGAAAACCAGTTCCTACCACAGAGATCAGTTAGAGTAATTAGAGTGGCAGATCACTTGACCTCCAATGCAAACGACGAGCTCCCAGAGAGAGAATGAGCTCCCAGAAGAGCCCCAATGAAGTCAGTGTTGTAGGTCACGTGATCTGCCACTCTAATACTGTAATCCTAGCTACCAAGATTCAGGTGATTGATGATCCCGACGCTTGGACCAGCAAATACAAAAGAGAGATACTGGTTTTCTGCCGCCAATATTCACAGACAATTGCGGGTATCCGCTTAATAAATCAATCGGTTCTTCCCGTGTACTCTTCATATGACATTTGTAGGGGGCTCAATAAGCCTAGCACTGCGACTAGAGGTCTATTGTACTATCTCCTGGAAATAAGAATAAATCCCTGCCTCTTTATGAAAATATGCATGTAGCTGAAGCAAAATTAAGGAAGGACCAAATTGGAATGTCCTGAAGCTCAAAGGGTTCAAGTAAATGACGTCCGAGGTGTTCAAATGTATAAGCAAAGAAGTTTTCACACTCACAAAGAATATGGGCAGCAGTTTCTTCATGCCAGGAGATCGAATAGAAGCCCCTTTCATATGTGCAGCACAGTCGGTTAGGCCTTTTCTTAGCATGTGTAAGGTCCCAGGTTCGGGTCCGGGGATCGCTAAAAGAACTGCTGACCTATAAACGGCCCGTGCAGCTAAAAATGTCCGCAAATAATAGTACCCCTGGTTGGTTGAGGGAGTGCACGTTAAATATCATTCAAAGTCTCATTTGATCTGCGAGATCTAAATTCCTGATGCATAAGTGTACAGAGTCACTTTAAGTTCTGTTTAGAGCAATTCATGTGTGGACATCATGACGTGATGGGGACCTAAATTATGAGGCTCACATAATGAGCATAAGTGAAGCTTCCATCTAATGGGACACTCTCATGGAAGCTACTTTCCTTACCTTCTTTGAAGGGCTTTCTGGTGTTGTAAATACAAAATAAAACATGTTGGAGAACCATTTCTAAACTACAGACCCCATAACTTTTTATTTAACATCAAATGATAAACTATTTTAGCTTCTACAGTACGTTTATAACGTAAAAAGTGGAAGGTATTATAATCGTTCAGTCTTTCTGTCCGTCCATCCGTCACCTACTTTCATATCCCAAACTACAAAAGCTACGGACAAGTGTGATACTTCAAAAAATTTCAGAATTTTGAAATTAGAATATATTGAACAATTTAAAAAATAATTCAAATTAATTCGAAGCACTTCAATTATTTAAAAAACTGCAAAATTTAATGCTTATTTAAAAAGTATAGAAAGCCATTTTTATTGAAATTAAAATAAATTTATTATTGCAACATCGATCAGTTTGAAATGACGTCAAATATATTTCACTACGCGATTATTTGTACTTTGATATGAAATGTTTTCATTCCATTTAAAAGTGAGGAATATTACACATTTATTCTTTGAAATATAAATTAATTCTTACAAACAATAAATAATAGTTATGAAATTTTTGAGTAAAATCAATTAAACTAGCCAAATTTAGCATGAAAATATTTAATATCGAATTAATGCTATGTTTGGCGCCTTTTTACCTGTTAAACACAACTGTTGTGAGAACTAGCTACTTTTTCCAACTTTTTCCAATATGTTTTCTCTATATCCAATACATTTTTCTGTGTTACTTCCATTCCTCCAGACTCACGGAGGAGAAGGACTCCGAGGACGTCCCCGACCCCTCCCCTTCCCCGGAGTCCAAGCAGCGCAAGCAGCCATCCAGGGTGGCGCACTACAGCCAGTCCAACCTGTCCAACCTGCCCTACTACACGAGCAGCCTGTCCGACAAGGTGTCTGACTACGAGGACGTTTGGGGCCTGGACGGAGGGACAGAGAGGAGAGCCGGCCGGCTGCACACCTTCCGCCCACACTCCAAATCCGAGACTTCTCAGGTCTTCTCTCAGAGACAGCAGAGCAGGGTGAGATGGTAGCAGCAGTGTTTGTTACGTAATGGAGGAGATTGTATTTTCTTTTGTTTTGACAACCTGAGACATATAAATTTGTAATGTTTTTTTTAACATTTCTGGTTCCAAACAGCCAATATAGTCATTTTAATTCTTTTATTGAGAAATAATTCTTTTCATTTGCATAAACATAACCCTTTCAGTCCCAATGATTCCATTTGGCATCATCAGCATGTTTCTGATCATAATTATAAAAAAATAATAGGGCTGACATCTATTAGATTAATAAAAATATTATCATAAATGGCTATAGAAGATCAGAAAAAAAATTCTAAAATGTTGATACCAAATTGTCACTGAAAGGGTTAGTATCTTAATTGAAGAGCTTGAAGTTTTTTAGTTTATATTCAGATCTGTTGTAAACTGTACTTGCAAAGAGAAAAACATAGTAAACTTGACCTAAGTTTATAAAGGGGAATATTTGTTATCACTACAGAAGTTAGTAATATATTCATTGACATAAAAATGTTGATTTTTTTCTCAAAAATGTAACTTACTATATCCTTCACTAACCTCTGCAATTTACAAAGCATTTCTTTAAACCCTCTAAAGGATACACAATTTTGCAGTGTGAGATTGAAATGAAAAATTTTAACAGAATTTTTTTGTATTTTTTAAATTTCGTTTCTGTCATGAATGATTGTTTGTTACTACTCAATACTTAAAATTTTGTAAAATTCTAAAATATATAAATTAAAAATGAAGGGTTAATTGGTAAAACATCACATGATTCATTATGAAGTAAAGTAAATAAGTTTTCAAATTTATTGAATTATGTAATCTTTGTTGATTAGTTCTTAGAGCCTTCAATACAAATATTGGACTAAAATTATCAAATTAATAACTTATTGGCAAAAAAAAAAAACTCTGAAAATCCCATGAGAACCTTTTTCTTTCCTTTGTATCCCTTTTCCTTTCCTTGTTTTAATGTTTAATGTTATATAAGTAAAATTTAAAAAGCAAAGTTATAAACTATACAAAATACTACTAAAATTATTGTGGACACTTTATAACATAATTTTTGTATGAAAATTTCCTCACAAAAAATTCCGAATGAACCACTGAAATTACAAGTGTTTTTATCATAATAAATATTTTCTGCTATGATTTCCGTACAAATGCTTTTTCCCTCCAACAGCAGAGCGACTCCTACACCCAGACCGCCAATGGGGAATCCCCTTCCCCGGAATCCCGTGATAACTTTCCTAGTCCCTTCTATTCGGAGCCCGTCGACTCTGTGCCCCCGGCAAGGAACTTCAGTCACAGATTCTCGGACCCCAACCTACACTGGCCCCCGGGTGCACACCGGAGGGGTGTCGATGCTACCCTGGATGAAGAGAGGTGTGTTGCATTTCTCTGCTGTGGGCAGGTAAACTGCAGTAACCTCCATAATGACTTAGACCATTTTGCAAATACTCAATTACTCCAACTGATAAGAAAATGTATGGGAAAAAGCTAATTATTTCAGAGCAAAAATGGTACGACTCATTGTTGCTATTACTGCAGTTTTCCTGCCCACGGCAGTTCTTTTTCATTTATTATTGGATAAAAGTCCCAGGTGGCACAGCGGTATTGGCCAATCTCGGCTCATACCCATTGCCCAATGCATAATGGATTACGTTTAAGCAATATCGAGGTGCAATATTGATTTGAATATTTAAAAAAAAATTACAATCCAAAATATTTGATTGAGCAATATTGTGGAAACATTTGGCTTTTACACTTTCAGAATACAGTCGAACCCTGCTATAGTGAATCCTCTACGGAACCAACAATTGGTTCACTGTATCCAATTTTTCTAGAATAAATTTTCCCGTCATTTTAAGCTTTTACAAGAATAATAATGATTTTACATATATGGAATTAATTGAATAAATAATTGAATTAAAAATGATTTATTATTGATTATTGAAGCCGATTATCCCTGTAATGTATGAATTTTTTTTCATACCCAAAAAATATATTTGTATCTTTAATACTCATACATTATGGGGAAAATACTGAAAAAAAAAATGTACTGCGTTGGAATTTAAATGTTTAAAATTTTTTCTCATACGGCAAAATCCAACTACGAAATTCCAATATTGATAAGAATGACAGAAAACTACTAAATATATTTTAAAATAATCCTCTTGAGCTATAATTATTTTTTCAAAACAATTTATTTGTATTTAGTACTAATGCTATTATACTTTGAATACTGCCAAAGACGTAATTTCACAACAGTTAATAACTTCACTCTTTAATTTTCAACACACTTTTGCTACTGTCATCTATGAGGGTTATTAGTAACTAAAACTTCAAAATGGAATGAAATAGATGAAAAAAAAACACAGATTTGTTGAGAGGGAGCTCTACTTTAATAGAATAAAGTGGATTATGTTACTTGTTGCCATATGGCAACAGTATGCATTAGAGGGTTATTGGATAAAAGTGAAGCTAAAAAAATCTGCTTCTCTTGTCTGTTTCTCAGAGATAAGAGGAAGGTTTTGTTTTTTACATACTTTGATTGTAATTTAGTTTGTTGTACTTTAGATATGTTTTTGAGGATTTCTTTACTAGATTTGAGCTTCATTTATTTACAAAAATTGATACCTTTTTACAATTATCAAAACATCAACCTTTTCTGTTTTTACCAATTTTAAAGCTTTTGTTATATTGATAATGATACAATGATTATGATCAGTATCATTAATTTAATACTATCAGAAATTCTAATAGTGCAGATACAGTAGAGTCCCGTTTATCCGAACTCTGGTTATCTGAAACTCGGTTTAACAAAAAAAAAATTCCTGAACCTTTCGGTTAAAATATGCAATGTATACACATAAATAAATACATAAAAAATAAATGCGTACTTACAAAGTTGGATTTATTTCTCAAAATATGCAGTAATTTTTTATTTTTGCTGCTTAATTTTGGTCCCTTACCTTTCGGATACGCTGGACTCTACTGTATACTAAGAGATAAAATTATAAAAGGTATCTGATTCTTACCTTCTTACAAGAAACAAACTTATAAAATTGGACAGTTAGAGTGGGTTTGAACAGTGGTAAAAGCAAACAGATGAAAGGAAAGGTAATTGAATGAGTGCAAATTAAACAAAATCATTATAAAAATTTCTGAGGAAATCTGTGAATGTTACAATAATAAATATTTTTTTTTGTTTATTTACCTTTAATTTCTCATTAATTTTTCACTCTAAAACTTATAACAGAATTAGTCTAAGACTGTTTACAAATGCTGAGATCTATTAAGATATGCACAAGGCAAAACTCAAGTTATGGTCTCCCCCTCTATATTAATATTTGTTTTGTCTAACACAATCTTCATCCACCTATAAGAATTTCTAACTACATTTTAATAAGCTAAAATTTAAAAAATTGGACTCTTTGCATATATAGCTTAATATATTGTATTTGTTAATAAGGCTTGCAAGTTTATCTTCATCTGTGGACAACATCCGAGCACTGAGTCCTGAGCAGTCAAGAAGGCAGCCGTTGTCAACGCAGTGGGTGCAGGAATTGAGTCAGCGGATCTCTTCTAAAAAAGATAGCCAAACACAGGTGAGTAATTGTAAAAAATTGCCTGCGTTAGGTTCATAATTTTTGCATAGAATTATATTATCAATAGCTTAATTTATGAGTGGCTCGATCACAGGGAAAAAAATTAACCATTCACTATCTATAGTATCTATCCATTCTTACTACTTTTTTTAAAATAAGAATGTAACTCCACAAACCTTGATTAATTGATACGCTATGTTCTGGAAAAATTCCATTCTATCAGCTTGTTATTAATAAACAGGACGTTGTGAAAGAGCTAGAAATGAATATTTTTCTATTGCTTTAATGCTCGAGGAAATGCTTAGAGTAATATAGACAGACCAAAGCATAGGTCTCTGATGTCATACTATTCTAACAAAAAAAAGAACTTCCAGAATCCGGTGGTTGCAAAGTTTTGGAAAAAGGTTTGCACAAACGGACAGACGAAAATCTAATCCATGCCAATACTTCTTTCCATTTTTTAAAAATTCGTTGAATTGAAAAAGTAGAATGTAAGATATGAATATATTTTGAAATTAAAAGAATAAATTTGGTTAAAAACATGTAATGTTGGTACCGTATATACTCGTGTATAAGCCGAGAAATTTATGTCTAATTTAGCGCCGTAAAGAACGGGGTCGACTTATACACGCAACATAAAATTTCTGGGGGGAAATCCCTGTCCCGTCATGAGCCGATTTTTTCCAATATTTTCTTTAGAAGGCTCTAGCTTATTTCCTACCTGGACTTATACACAGGTTAGCGATTGTGGAAGGATATTTGGTTAACCCTTTCAGTCCCAGTGATGCCATTTGGAAACATCACTTTCAATATTTTTTCCAAATATTTGTCTCGTTATGACACATCATTCAGTTCTTTGCACTTTGTTCTATTCGACACTATTTGAAATTAATCTCAATAGAAGTGGGAACTGCTATTTTTTTTATTTAGAAAATAGCTAACAAGCATTTCACCTCATTTTTGAAAAGTTCACTTCAGTTCCACATATTTGAAAAACAATTTAAACTATTTCGGTTAAAATAATTACTAATTTTTTTTTTAATAATCTGGTCAGATACCTTAAAATATATAATTCGAAGTGCTTTTAAGTAATATATATTTTTTTTATTTCGTTGTTTTCCACAGTTAAAAAATTTTGGCATTATTTCAAAAACCATTAAAAAAAAATTAAAATGATTTTTTTCTTATGGAACTCTTATTTTTGACGTAAAATATGCTTATTTTGTGGATATCATATGTTTCTGTAGTGTAGTAAATTTTTGGGACTGTAAGTTTTAAAAAAATTGTGGTCGACTTGTGCACAGAGTCGGGTTAAACACGAGTATATACGGTATGTAAAAATAACACACTACTTACCTCATCCTTATTGGTAGGTGTCGAGCCGCGACCTGTCCTCCGTCCCCAAGAAGCCTCCCCCTGTCCCCCGGAAGGGGGGCAAGGGAGGGGGGGCCTGGCCCCTCGACTCTTCTTGGGAGTGGATGGCCCACGATGACGACACCAGCAGCGACGACGCCCCCCCTCCCCCCGTCCCATCCGGTGGCATGGGGGGGTCTGCCAAGTTCCCCCTGCATGTTGGGTGAGTAGAGGTCTGAACTTAATGTCATTGTTGCTTGAGTCTCTGATCTTAATGTCATTGTTGGTTGAGTCTCTGAACTTAATGAGGGGACCAGTCGGTTAGGCACTCGTCTAGCACGGGAATGGTCCCAGGTTCGGGTCCGTTTATCGCCAAAATAACTGACGACCTGTAAACGGCCTGTGCAGCTGAAAATGTCCAACGAATAATACCCCGTGTAAGGGAGTGCACGTTAAATATCCTTCAAAGTCCCAACGCTGGGTACGATGTCGCCCTTAATGGTTGCGTTGGGTGCCTACTGCCTATTCAGGTGTCGGCTCGTCATTTGACGCCCGTCGCCAATAGCCCTCATGTAGCTCTAGTGCGACCATAAGTCAAACCTGAACTTTGTTGATTGAGTCTCCTATTTCCAAAAAATGTGTAATAGCCTATTATGGGTATCGCTGGCAATAATGGTTGTCACACTCAGTCACCAATGGAACTAGACAGTTTTCAACTTTCAGGGTCTATTTGTAAGGAGCAACTGGCCCAAACTTTGGCACAATTTGGTGCAAAGTTAATTTATTATTTTTTAAAAATCGTAATAATTGACTGCTCATGAGAGTTAATTTTAAATAAAATGTCGATAGTTAGATGAGTACAATTTGCTCCAAGTATGACAAATCCTCGTCTCACAAAAAGATATGCCTTGTAATACAAACTATTTAAACTTATCAACTTTCAAATGTTGCAAATTTCCTGATCAAAGTGGACCAATGGTGGGAAATTTTGGGGAATATTAGTTAGATACTATTTTGACAACCTTTAGCATTTTTGAATATTCAAAATGGTTGGCTGAAAATCTTGTATTTGAAACATTTTAACATGTAAAACAAACGAAGAGTTATAGTTTAAAGTTCAACTAGAGTGTAATAGAGTACAAATTAGACAAATTCTTCTTTTATTGTTATTATACAAGAATTGTTATAGTCTCTTAAATGTGTTCATTATGGGTAATTACAAAAACAAAAAATGTTAAACATTTATAATGGCTAAGACTGTTCTATCAAAGTAGATTTAATATCTTTGATCCATTTAAAAATCTGTAGTTGTTAGCTTCCTAATTTCTTTCTTTCATCTTCAGGTACAATGACCACTTGAGCGACCTGACCACTGTAGAAGACATCATACACTTGAGCTCACCAGAGCTTGCCCTACCCAGCATAGGTGAGCTCACACAGAGCAATGTGATGCGAGTCTCCGAATATGACAACCTGGTAGACAGGAGAGGTGAAGTGTTGCAAGATGTACAAAAGGTATGTTTGGTAGCATTGTAATTCCTAATCCTTGATATAATAGCCCTCGTGTAGCTCTTTTGCGACGATGATTCATACTAAACTAATCCTTGATATAATGGCCCTTGTGTAGCTCTAGTGCAGTGATAATTAATACTGAATTAAACCTAAACCTTGATATTGTAATTTCTAAATATTTAATGAAATATATCAAAAAAAAAAAAGAAGCCTTACTGTTAGGAAGAAAAAAAAGGGCAAAAGTAGCCTTACTGTTAGTTAGTTATCACTTATTTTTACAGCAATTGTTATTTATTATATGTTATTATTTATACAGCAACAGTTATTTATTATGGGGAGATTCGAAGTTTCATAATCTGGAAACATTGTTTGCTTATTCCTCTAGCATTAAATAAACATACCGAAACTATCCTGAAACCAAACGTAGTCCCACAAATCTCTACTCTTTGGATAAGATATGCTGTAGTTCAACTTTATTTTAGCCAACCAACAAAACTAAGCACGACTATGTCAAATACCTGTTCTAAATAACCCAAAGTTCTTACCAATGGTTCATCATTAACTGTAAGTCTACTTTTGGGCCACCTTGTATATTGATAGTAAAAGAGTCAACCCCCATCACACAACCAAAAGGGGGAATGGGCGTGCAGGACCGGGGGTCTCCAAACTCAAGTGTCCAATGTTAATCCAATGGGGAAAAAACTATTTTCTTTGCCACATTTCTCCCGCTGTATTGAATATTTATACAAGCGAATTTTTTTATGTGATAAATGTAGCTGACTTACAGGTCCCGACAATCCCACTTTTTGAAATTAGTACGAATATTTTTTTTAATATTCAATAAATTATTTTACACAAAATATTCGAAGCAATTTCAAAAAGTGGGAAGATGGAGACCTGCAAGTCAGCTACATTAATCACATAAAAAATCCGCTTGTAAAAATATTCAATACAGTTGGAGAAATGTGGCTGTTTGTGTCATTCACGCACAATAAATCAAGACATACTTAAAAGCATTCTATTTTATTGCTTTCCACCATCCGGCTGCATAACGTCTGTCAATAAAAGAAAATAGTTTTTTCCCCATTGGATTAACATTGAGGCACTTGAGTTTGGAGACCCCCGGTCCTGCGCGCCCATTCCCCCTTAAACCTCGTTATTGACTGGCTTCATTGTGTTGGTAGGATGTTGATCGCAGGCTGAGCAGTGATGGTGGCGGCATGGATGACTCTGCCACCGAATTCTGTGAGCCTTGGGACAGCCTGCGCTGGGACCGCTTGCTCAGGCTGGCCATTCCGGAGACGGACATTCTTGGTGAAGAGAATGGCTTCGTGGAGGAGAACAACAGGAAGAACTCCATACAGGTGGGTTGTTCTGTAAAGTAAGATTTTCTTAAGATAAATCTCTACCATGAAAATCAAAAAATAATTTGAAATTGTTGAAATATTTCCAGGCTTTTCACTTTCTTTGAACCGCTAAGGCTCAGAGGAAAATCCTCCTATTCAGTTAATTTTTCTCTTGTGTTATTCCATATGATGTTTAATGTAAATTGTACGATGATGTAAATTGTAAATTAAGAGCAAATTGGCAGTAATATTTCACTTTAGAAAAGTTCAAAATTTATATTTTTGTTAGGGTATTAAAATAAACAGAGTGTTACAAAATCTTTTAAATTCAAATTTATTTTTTTTAAAAATTTATTATAACAAAAAGTTAGGCAACTCAAGCATTCAAATAAGGGAAATTAGGCCATTAAAACATGCATTAAAATGATTATCTCTATATTTCTGAGACAGATTTTTTGTAGTTTGTACGATTCAAATAGAACTTGCTATCTGTTTTGTTGTTGTTGTTGTTCTCGATTTCTAAAAGTCTAACCATCTGCCGTACCCAACTTTTTTACCAAGCTTTTTCGCTGGAATTTTGTGACTTCAAATATTTGTTGTCCAAACTTTTGAGCCGGACAATATAAGTTACAGTATTTTCATATTCTAACTTAACTACTCTTGCAGATTACAAAATAAGAAAGCCCATTCTTATCCTTTCAGAAGCCAGACATGATACCAAACAGTGTGGGATTCGAAGACACAGAGAGCAACTCCACTGTGAGTGCCTATAGTGATGTCACCAGCGATGACACGTCTGCATCCGACTACCCCACTGCTAGTTTTGAGAGATACAGGAATAAGAGTTTTGAAGAGAGACTGGAGCCTCTATTGGGTTTGTGCTATCTACCCTGTTTAAATTAATTTTTTTAAAAAAAATTCTTATGCAGCAACCCATTGTTACATCGTGCTTCCCAGGAGACAAGCAAAAAACTGTGATGTAACAAGCGACTTGAAAATATTATACAGCGGTGGTCAAAAGTGTGGACACTTTTTGAAAGTTTCATATTTTTCAACTTTGTGTGATTAAATAATATATACATTGTATATCAAATTGAACTATTGTTTTTCAAATTAAAAGTAATTTAATCCTTTAAGAGGACCACTGTGTGAAGATCGCTGAAGCCGTCATGGACACAACATCATTATCATAAAAGTAATTTCATGCAGAATTAAAAATAAATACAGTATTACAATATCTGTATTACGAATAAGTTATGCAACTAATAGTATGATCTGTCTTAGTTTTGCAAGTCATTGAACCACCAACTTGTATTGCAATTTCAGCACAAGAGAATCCATTGATTGTGATTGTTTGTTCAACTAAAATGAGCATTACTTTATTTGTAATACATATACTTTAATTCTGTTTTTTTAATGACATTCTACATTAAATTATCTTCAATTTAATATTTAAATGTTTGTATTTAAGCGAAATTTAATAGATGCAAGAACACAGATAACAGTTGAAACACATGAAACTTTCAAAATGTGTCCACACTTTTGGCCAACACTGTACTTTCGATGTATTTTTGCTCAACAGTTTTTTTTAACTAAAGCACAGTATGTATTGATATCCTAATTAATCTGAATTTATGATTATAACATTTTTCTTGGTGCCAAGATAAAATTTAATTTTAAATCAATTTTATATTATTACTATTAAAAAGTAACTTGTTTTTATTTTTCAAAAATGTTTACTCTTTGAAAACTATTTAGTCAAGGCCTCAAGGGGAGCAACAATTGTATTTTTGTATGAGATGACCCTGCCTAAGTTAAACAGTTATTGTTTTACACTGCCAATGTATTCTACATAGTTATTGTTTTACTGAAGAAAGTTTATTGTTGTTACTTACAAACATTTCTTTATTGCAGCTGCACAACGTATTGTAGCTCTCAGAAGTAGAAGCACATCTAAAGTTGGAGAAAACATTCGACATTATATTTTCAGGTGAGTTTCATTCCAAATAAAATTGTTTTTTTTTCTCCAATGGGGCAGCAATATTGGCGGCCAAGCCTTTGCAGACTCGGCATATTCAACTGAGAAACATTTTTTTGTGGCACCAGACTCTTGCTACCAATTTTGACGCCCATATTTTGATGAATCCAAGCTCTCTGTGGATGTTAAAGTATGCCGAGATTTAATTTTGCTGAGAGAACCCAAGCCAAATTGGACCTCTAGGGATCTTTTACATGCCACATAATCAGATGACATGCATGCCCAAGATTTTCCCATCCAGAAAATCCGCCGACTCAGCCAGGGCTCTAATCCGTGATCTTGGGCTTACAAGATGGGCACATGTTTTTTTTTTAATTGTCAAACATTTAAAAATAAGTTGCCATTTTTTTTAAAACAAACTACAGTTTCCTCTGGAAAGCTTGTTTCTTTTTTTAATCACAAATGTTATTCAAATATCTTTTTTTTTAAGTAAGGAACATTATGTATAAATGATTTTAATTCTCTTATTTCCTAATTATTACTTTAAATTTTAAGAGTCTTTGAAAGAAAAATGTTAAAGTTGATTATCTTTTCTAGGTTGGCGGATGAGCGTGATAACACATTTGCCAAGTCCATCGATCATTTCATCCAGTGCACAAAGGAAAGCAATGAAACCCAGCCAGGAGTTGTCATGAGAAATGTAAGTATCTATAATTTATTGTTCAATAAATACATTTATTTATTTATCTATGTAATGTTTTAAAAGTTTTTTTTATTAAAATAACCATTAGAGCAAAGTGCATTTTTGTTCACGTAATCGTTTAAAAAGATTTTTATTTCATTCAAAATTAATTATTCTGAAATGCATGCAATATTATCAGCAGCTCTATTAAATTGCAATAACTTCAACTTATGCACTTGGAAATTTTTAAAATGTTGTTGAGTTCATAAACAAGTTGTTTCATTTTAATATTTTTTCCCTCCCAGATTAGACAGTTCATGAACGGTATTAAAAACTACCTCCTAAAGCACGGGGAAGGACGCTTTGAGAACCTTCTTCAAGAGGAACGTAGCAAGGTAGGTTTTATCAATAAACTAAATAATCAAAACTTGATTTTGTTTTTTGCCTCATAATTCCATATAGAAAGTTTATGTAGTGGATTTTGTTTCTATATATGTAAGTATATAGTGCAGCCAAAAATGTCTGACAAATAATGCTTTGTGTAAGGGAGTGCACATTAAATATCCTTCAAAGTCCTAACTCTGTGTACGATGTCGCCTTTAACAGTTACGTTGGGTGGTATTCAGTGTCGGCTCATCACTGGTCTGTGGTTCTAAAATACGATGCCTGTCTCCAATAGCCTTCTCTATTGCGCCAATAATGCAAACCTAAGCTGAGCTCTGAACCTGTAGGCAACATTTTCTGTTTATGAAGTGTGATTTTAATGTTTGCTTAGAACTACTGTGATATGATTTGGTACAGAAGTTTTTTATGTTTATTTTAGTTGCTGTAGTTAGGTTTAATTTATTTAAGTTATATTAAGCTGAGAAAAACTTAGTCTATATTTCATTGCCCTCTGGCATTTTTGGTTGAAGACACACCACCTGATCTTTCTGCAAACTTATCTTTTGTGTAAATGGGACCAATGTGAAGTTCTGAACTATGGCCTGATTGAAAATGCATGACAATCTTTTTTTAATATACTAACTTTTGTCAGTTATAATTTGGGCGAAATGATAGCCTCAGCGTATGATATTTACCTACCCTGTGAGCACTGTAAGGGGAGTCGTTTTGAGCCTGAAATAGCTGATATAACCTATTGTGGCAAAAGTATTAGCAAGTGCTCAGCATGACGGTAGAGGAGGCATTAGTATTTTTATCAATCATCCTTCCATTGAACATAAGTTAAGAAAATCCATTTATTACCTCTTTAGCATTAGACTATTTGTATATCCCATTGTCGTTTTCATAACCTTCTTTAGTGTGAAGAATACTTAACTTCGATCTTCACTATTTTTTCTTTAAATTGTATTTTAGCAGTCTCGCTTATTTTGGCTTATTTTTAGTTAATTACTGAAAAATAAATTTCTATTTCTAGCTGAAACCTGATGAGTTCCTAGACATTGATGCAGTGATAGAAGACTCCCTCCACAAGCTTGTCATCAAACCACTGAAGGCCTACATCTACCAGCTTTTTGTGAATGAATACACAAGGTGTGGATTTTTTTTCATTTTCTTATATTGCAGTGGAGGGTTCAAAATCGGCACAATTTAAAAAATGCAATGAGCAGATTCTGAGATTTGGTGGATTTTAGACTTAAAAAAAATTAATTGCTGTTTACAACTGTGTATACTGTAGTCATTTAACTATGGGGGCTGTGGAGCCCAATCGGTTAGCATGCAAAAGGTCCCAGGTTCGAGTCCTGGCATCATCAAAATAACTGCTGACCTATAAACGGCCCGTGCAGCCAAAAATGTCGACAAATAATACTTGTGTAAGGGAGTGCATGTTAAATATCCTAAGTCCTAGCGCTGCGTAGGATGTTGCCCTTAACGGTTGTGTTGGGTGCCTATTCAGGTGTCGGCTTGTCAATTGACTGTGGTTTTAAAATACAATGTCCATCGCCAATAGCCCTCTTGTAATAGCCCTAGTGCAATGATAATTCAAACCAAACCTAGCCTTTAACTATGTATACTGTGTTGTGTAACCAGGAAATTGTTTGTCGCCAAAATTTCTGTTTTTTCGAGTTTTGGGCCTGCCAAATAAAAATGCACCAAATAATGTTAGCAAATGTTTTCTACTTTGTTTACAAAAAATAAAATATCTTTATTAATAGTACATTTTTCTCATTTCTTTAATTTTATCTGAAAATCATTGCAGTTTGCTAATAAGTTATGCGTAATTATGATCCCCCACTGCAATACTTTCTCTGCATCCCTAGATTAGTTTGTAAACAGTTTTATATTTGATTAATGTCTAACCCGAGTTTCTCAACTGTTAACTTGATCATAGTATGAAAATGTTTTTAAATTAAGATGATTTAAACTGTTTAGTTATTTAAATTGCTAATTGTTTCATTTAAGTATTTCTGCTAAAGAATTCTTTCCTTACAGGAATGGTTCGTTAAAGTTGCTCTCTGACAATATAAAATTTGCTCGCACAAAGACTCCTGAAGAATTGGGTGTTCGGGTAAGAACTTTGAAGCTCAATTTTATAGTTTACTACAATCTATATTTTTCTTTATTTACTATATTCTGTGTTGTATAATATGTTTAGTACTCTATTTTATATTGTTCTTCATTTACTATATTCTATGTTTAATATTTCTAGTACTCTATTTTGTATTGTTCTTCATTTACTATATTCTATGTTGTTTAATATTTCTAGTACTCTATTTTGTATTGTTCTTCATTTACTATATTCTATGTTGTTTAATATTTCTAGTACTCTATTTTATATTGTTCTGTCTTCACTATATTCTATGTTTAATATTTTTAGTACTCTATATTTTGTATTGTTCTATTGCCTATTCTGACTAAACATTTTGAATTGTTTTATTTTTCTGTTATATCTGTATACTAAAAATAATTTTCCTTCAGCCTGAGTTCAAGCTTCCTGAAGGCACATCCCTTGAGGTTGTGAACCATTTCCTAAACCGACTACAACAAGCCTACTCCCCTCTCAAGAAGTTAGAAAATTTACTCGCAGCTATCTCTACTATTTATAACAGCGTGAGTAATTCTAGTATATTTACAAAGAGCTAGGTAGTTTTTTAAGGGCTGCTAATATTCTTTTTAAATGTTTAAATCCTGAATTTTATCCTATGATATTAAATAAATTTAAAAGTTAATACTTGTATAAAAATTATATGCAAAATCAATTATGATAAAATAGCTATTGTATAATTATAATAGTAAGTGTTGCATTGTTATTTAAAGTGGACTTTACTTATTTATGTTATTTATGTAAATTAAATGTTTAGATACATTATATTGATATTCCAGTTAATTTTTTTTGGATGAAACTATAATTATTATGTATTAAAATCATTTCATTCTTATCAAATATTCCAAAAGGTATTTGTATGTAATATTTTTTTTAACATGTATTTGTGAATCAATTATAAGAGCATTACTTTTCATTGAATTCTCCTTAAATGCACTGAATGTAATGGTTGCCAGATTTTTTTTATTTAAGAGGCTTTCAGTCCCATATAGCTAATGCATTAGTTTTGAAATCACAACTATAGCAAAAGGATTGCTTTGCCATTTTATCCCATTTTCACTACGAATGGGAATCTTCATAACATATTTTTAAAAAAAAAATTAAAAAGAAAATACTAATAGCATCTGGTTATTTGATTATTAAGTGATAAAGTTTTTAAATAGTGTCACCATCTACTGTACATTTTTGGCATTTTAAAATTTCGAAAACATATATTTAAATAAATAACATTTTTGTTTCAATTTTTTTCAATTTGATATTATGTTGATTCCTACACCTTGGGAAAAATTGCTAACATGGCAAAGCAATACTTCTGCGGAAGTTGTGATTCGAAAAGTAATACATTAGCTTTATGGGACTGACAATCCCTCTTAATATCTTTCTTTTTAACAGGTCCAACAAGATAAAATTGCTCAGGGCAAGGAAAACGTCTCCTTAGGAGCTGGAGGTAAATATGATTATAACAGTACTATTTAAAAGTAATAAGTACTATATAGTTTATCTTGGTTCTTGAATTAAATAATAAACTAAAATATCTATATTTTGATGTTTTACCTACCCAATTTCTTTTTAATTTAACCTGTCTCTAGAGCCCAATTTAATGTGAAAAAATTAAAAGGAGTTCTTAATTTATAGTTCTCATTGCTTTCCCTATTTTAGTTAGCTTCTGTTGCTTTCTAGGTACCGAGATAGAATTTGATTCTATTTATGTAACTAGTCGTGGGTAAAATAAGTTCTTAATCTTTCTAATAAGGCTGAATTAGGTTTATGGATTAGAATGTTAACTGTGAGTTCATCCTGAGGAATCCGGTTGGTAAGGTGCTTGCCTTCCATGCAAAATATCCCATGTTCGGTTACGGGCATTGGCAAATTTACTGCTGAGCAATATATGGCCTGTGCAACCAAAAAGAATGCTGATTAATACCCTGTATAGAGCAAGGGCGCGTAAAATATGCTTCTGACTATGCATGCAATGCCGTTCTCAAAAGTTTAGTTACGTGCCTACTCTGTTGTTGGCTTGTCACTTGACTGTGATTCTAAATTATGGCACTGATTAGTAATAGCTCTTGTGTAGCTCTAGTGCAACGATAACTGAACTTAACTCCCTTGCCAATACCTAACTTATTTGCCATAGAGTTTCCTCTCATAAATTAACTTGAATAATAAATCATACCCGAGTGTGGTTATCTGTACCTTGTCTATTTACTATGCGAGCTTCGAAAAGAATTTCTTCCCCCATCCCTTCGCTTGGTTTCCTAGGAAACGGAGGGAGCATTGATTTTCTAAACCTAACACCTTTGAGGTTCTGTTGTGAGGTTAATAATCGGAGCAGTTCAAACCCAATGACAATGACAGTGACTGCGCCCTCTAGAAGGGAGAGTGTATGCTTTATAGCCCATTATCCAGCTCTCCAAAAGAGACAGTCACAAGAGACACACAAAGGAGGACGACACAAACACATAGACAAATAACAACATTTATTGACAAGCACAAACATCCATGTCTTTACCGGGATTCGAACCCGAACCCAGCAGCTCCAAGGGCTATTACACTAACCACTGTGCCGGTGGGCCGGCATAGCTTTAGTAAAAGCATAGCTTTAGTAGCAAAACCTTCTAAATGAAAACTTGTTTCAGACTTCCTTCCCATCTTCATCTGTGTTCTGGTGCGCTGCGGCCTGATTGCGGCCGAAATAGAAGCTGACTACATGTGGGGGCTCCTGCATCCGTCCCTCATGGCCAGGGAAGGGGGGTGAGTGAGAATCTTTCATTTTTTTTCTTATTTATATGCAGTTGCTAGACATTTTTAAGAACTTCACAACGAAAACCGTTATTTTTTTCCGTTGTCATTTGACATCATCATGTATCTAATCATTATTTAAAAAAAACTAATGCTGACATCTATTGGGATAAATAAAAAATATTTTCTAATAGAAAATTTTTTGACAAATCCATTGATGTGCTTTTTGATATCATAAATAGCTATAGACGATCAGAACTTTTTTTATAAAATGATACCAAATTGTCATTGGGACTGAAAGGGTTAATAATTTCTCCATATGAGGTGTCTGAAATTAAATGTTTAACTATAGAATCTTTCTTTGCTTGATAACATTTGTCAACTGTTTACATATTCATTGCTTTGCTCATGAATTGCTTGTTAAGTTGTTACTTATATATGACGACGTTACATTTTTCACCAAGTACAACCATACCTACAATAAACTTAAGCCTTCTTTTATGCAAATGATGGTGACACAAGAAATTTAAAACATTCAAAGGGCTTATAAATGGTTACGTTTTGCTAATTTTTGGCATTTCTACAGATTTTTCCCTTTTTAAAAATATGCCTTTTGAATGCCACTTGTATTTTTTTTCAGCTAGACTTTGTTGGTTTCTGTATAAATATGCTGATGGTTTGGCACTACTATCAAAATAATTAGTTATTATCGAAATAATTTGTTACATTTGTTTGTTTGTATTATCAAAATAATGAGTAAAAATACTATGAGAGTTTTACCGCCTAACCAGGACATAGGCCTAGCACCCCAGAGCCCAAGAAAATTAAATTGCCAAGACATTCCTTGGTCCACTAATGGACTGCTGCGCTCAAGAGTTATGTTTTAATACTGTAAATATAGGGCTTATTGCAAAGAAAAAGCAATTTGTTTATATCGATCAATATTTAAATATTAAATAACTGTGTTAAACCATAATAATTATTAACCACGTTAAATCTTCATTTTCCCTCCCAAAAGGTACTACCTAACCACTCTCAGCAGTGCAGTTCACGTGTTGAAGAGCCTCCAGGCCTGCAGTCCTGAATCCGACCAAGGGGGCCCAGTGGAGACTTTCGATAACATTTCGGGCAGGCCATATGGAATGGACATCGGGAGCCCACAGATTGACTGCAAGACGGTAAGCGCTCTTACTTTTGAAGAAACACAGTCATAAATGATCGTGGCAGTGTGTTCAGTTTAATTTAAGGAAAAATTTATTCCTTCCAGTAATTTTAACTAAATACGAGTAAAAAATATTTAGATGGTTTAGAGCAGTCCTAGTTTTAAAACTTAGTTTAAAATGAAATGAAAAATAAAAATTAATTTATCATCAACATTGTTCCTGTTACCTAAATTTAAAGTAAAAAAGGAATACTAAATAATCAAATAAGTTAACACCTTCAATTCTGTCAACATAATCCAAATGAAAAAAAAAACATTTGTGGTCAAAAGTCTTGACATCCTGAACAATGCTATTATAAGGTTAAAGTGTAAAGCCTAGATAACTGATGTGGCTCCAAATCAAGATACTTATTGCCAACAAACCTTGTGTAGCTGTAGGGCAATGTTAACTCAATCCAACCCAACCCAATTCATTGATTTATCTGCTGATTTATATCCAGATAAAGTAAAACCAACAGAATATTGACAAAATTTTATGGCACATTTACCCGAAATATTGTGTTGGATTGCTATAATGATGTGGTAGTAGGCCAATAGATCATATTTTTTACTACCATTTTATTGGCTGCCTTATAACATCGATCAAACCAATCAAGTTTGTCTAATATCTTTGCTAAAATCGTGCGAATAATAAAATTGGGTTGCAGATAATTTTAAGATTTACTGAAATGTTGGGTCTGCAGCATTTAGCATAATAACAACTAACATTTAGGGGGCCCCGACGTTTTGAAGGTCCCGGGCTTGACCTAACAGACCCTATGGTAGATCAGACCCTCCCTATTTAAACTACTCATTCCCTCATTTGAAGTTTTTATTACTTATCAGCCCTCTCCAGAGCCCCGGTTAGCCTGCATTGCCGATCTCCAAGGCTTCCTGAAAATCATGATCCCTGATGAACTGACAGGGAGCATCATATCCAAGACACTGCCCATCAAGCCAAACATGACCACAAAGGAAGTCGGTAAGGATAGGCTTCATAGTTTAAATTTAAGGAGGTTGAACAGTAGACCTACACTCCGTGCCAACCTAACTTGGGTAAAAAACAAATAGTTAAAAGACAGAGGGAAAAGCACGGTTGGTCCGTTAGTTGGAAATGATCTGAACACAATTTAACCAAAATACACTTTTCCTTCTGATAAAATTGCCAAATTTTCTCAAATAATATTCAAATTTGTTAGACCTTAAACGAAATTAATGTTATAAACATGTTTTCGAGATGGATTCATACGTTATTTATAGAACTCTTTACATCCGTGGAAGGATCTTCTCCTTAGCATATTTCTATTTACCCAAAATAGGTTGGCAAAGGGGTGTATGTATATATTTTTAATTGTTTATCTAATGTTAAGTTCACGGCGTATGCTTTAAAAAATGATTTTTTGTAGTCATGGAACTGATAATTCATCTTTTAAAGATATAAATCCACCATAAACCTATTTAATTGAAGGAAAATACCTGATTTTGATTTCTTGCTGAAAGCTTTTTAGGTTTAATTGTAGTGTTTTTATATTTCGCTTATTTCTACTGTAAATATTATATTTTGTACATTTTTTTTGCAAATGTACTGTAATTTTAGAATAAAAAACTTCATGGCCTAAAAACTTGTAACAGTTTTCATAAAATTATGATTTATATCAATTAATATTTGGTCAAAAATACTCTTTGTTTTCCAACATTGCAAGCATGTTATAAAGTGTATATGTATATCTTTCTAGCCAAGCTGATAGCACACAAGTTCAATGTTACAAACCCTCAGGATTATTGCCTCTTTAAACTTGTGAACGGGGAAGGTAAGTTTGTGGATTTGTGTTCAAAACTAATCTTATTGTCACAAAAATTAAAATTAGGTAAATTATGCTATAACATAAATAAATAGGCCAATAATTTGTAGAACAAACAGATTTGATCAATCTTTTGATAATTTAGAAATGAAACAAGAGAAAGAGGAGCAAAACATTAAATTTAAAAGAAAAAAAATATTTCCAATCTTGTCTTGTTCCTGATAAAATATTTTTGAATAAAAGTTTTTAAATTACAAATAATTTTTCTATGCAATGGTTCATGTCTCGAAAATAAAATGGTATTAGTAATTATTTGTTTCAATTTGGACTTGTATGGCATATTGCCGCCCCGTTGGCTCAATCGTTACGATGCTGGCCTTTGGAGCTGCTGGGTTTGGGTTCGAATCCCTGTCAGGCATGGATGTTTGTGACCGTCAATAAATGTTGTTATTTGTCTATGTGTTTGTGTCGTCCTTTGTGTGTCTCTTGTGACTGTCTCTTCTAGGGAGCTGAGTAATGGGCTATAAAGCCTACACTCTCCCTTCTAGAGGGCACAATCACTGTCATTTGTATGACATATTTATAAGAGTCTACTGAGTGCATTTTTATTATGAAAGTCTAATTGTACATGTACTACAGTATGGTTGATTTTTAAAAAACAAACATTGGGAATGTTTTTTGACCCAATCGTTAGTTGGAAAATTTAATTATAGCCTCTTTAAATTTATTGTATTCTTGACATATGCTACTCTATTCATTTATATCAGTTAATATTATTTATAAATAATTTTTTTCTATGAGTTATGTGCATTGATTTAGAAAGTGGCAGATATGCCCATCGATTGCGCAATCCCGTACAACGCAATGCAAACCGCACGATTGTGAGATGAATCCACATTTCGCCATTTTTGCAATGCATCATGGGATACTGGTTCACCAAAAATGCTTTTGCCGAAGAGTTACATGCAATAAAAACCGCATTTATAATATGCTTCTTTTGTGAATATATACCTCATGTCTGCCAGAAACTATCAATACATATCTAGCTATTAACTTATGCTAGCAAAACAGGTAAAAAGTTCTAATTAGTTAATATTAAATATATGTTTTTTATTAGTCAAATTATCTCATGATGACATCTGGTAGCATATGGCATGCCATGTGCTATATCATTTCTAGCCAGAATAGAAGCTTCGAAAAGACTCTCTTCCCCCATCCCTTCACTGGGTTTTCTGCGAAAAGGGGGGAACATAGCTTATCTAATCCTAGCGCGCTTGAGGTTTACAATCAAAACAGTTAGTATTTCCCCATGTAGGGTGGGGAAAAAACCGAGGCAGCTATAAATCACCCCGCTTCCAAGAAAAACACACTCGTGGATGGGGGAGGAAGTGCTTTCCAAGCTTCGGTTCTAAATAGACCTACTTTAGGGCTTGCGAACTGCCTTATGGGATACTGGTTCACAAATGGCTTCACCTTTCCCCCTAAGGGCAGATCTGCTACTTTCTAATTCTTTGGTTATGTGAGCCATGATATACATAACCTAATAATCTTTTTGTTCATTTCCAGAAACTATGTTAGGGGATAGTGAATGCCCGCAAGTGATAAAAGCTGACCTAATGGCGGATGGCGTCAATTGCCTTTTCACCTACAAGCGCCAAGACGCCAAGTTCATCTGGCCAATCATGGACAAGTCTCCATGAAGCCACACCCTCCTCCCCTTTTCCCACCCTGTGATTGGACAAGAATCCTTGTATCTGAAAAACTCAAGTAGCTATGGACTTGTTTGTGTTTGTGGTGTGCTCAGTGAGAAGTGATAGCAAAAGTAAATACGTGATTAGTGTATTGTTGGCATTATTAGCTATGTTTTTAAATTGGACATTTTGTAAATAAAAGATATCCCAGATATTTAACAGAAATTAATAACTTATCAGGGGCTATCTCTATTTTGCCTGTTTCATTATGGTGAACAGTTGAGATTCGTAACTTTATTGTTTGTTTGCTGGCTTAAATTTATTTAAAGTTGCTTTTTATTTAAGCCCCAAAAACGTTTTGAGGGTTTCTTTGGGTTAATTTGAAAAAAAAATTCTTGATCACTCTTGACTCTAACACCTTTTTTCTTGAACCATTTCATTTCCCATATGATTTCATGATGTTTAATACAATATTTAAATTAATTACTTTAATAACTTCTAAAATTTTGACATTAAATATTCACTGTACATATTATATGAATGCATGTATTATTACAATGACCTTGAATACAAAAAAAATTCTTCCACCAAATTTAAAAAAATAACTTAGTTTCTAAGAGAAATCAGTGAATTATTGCAACTGTGTGCTCGGTTATACATTGAACACCAGTATACTTTTCACAACTGTTTACTTTTGCTATCACTAATTTGAATTATTTATCCAGATTTTTTTTAAAAAACAATTTTATATTGTGTCTTTATTTGTTATTAAATGGATTAACTGAGGTACTTTTATCTGGAAAAAAAATAATACTTTGTATCTTCTGATGATCTGAAGTTGTCTTAAGGATACTTCCTGGTGTTATGTATTTTCTTTCTAGATTTTTTGGCAACATTTACTTTTTACATTCCTATGTATGGTAAAAAACAACAACAAGAGGCCATAATTTTACAAATAGGCATTGAACTCAACTCTTAAATTTTAGTATGAAACGGCTATTGTCAAAAGTTCTTTTTCTTATATTTCTATATTCGTTTAAACATGCTAACGTGAATTTCATTATAAAGCATTGGGGTTGTTTCATGGAGGATCTGGCTACAGCTCCGTGGTCTCTTGAATTACTTTTTGTTTTAAAAGTTGGTTGGTAGAACTGTATTCAGGTTAATGTGCTTGGTCACCCTACAAACCAGATTATCTCTACCAACCAACCAAAACAAAAGTAATTCGAGAGAAAGGAAAACAAGACCGCGGAGCTGTTGCCGGATCCTCCGTGAAACAACTATCATTTCATTTACACTTTTTTTCATAAACAATATAAATTGAATTTTTTCAAAACCTACATAAAAATTATTTAACTAAGTTCGGGTTTTAATTTTTTTTTTAAAAGACGTCGATAATTACAAAAAATTTCTGCTTTGTCTTTCTTAAAAACATAAGAAAATCTATTATTTGTCTGATGCAAAATTATATACAAGACTCTTCAAATGTTATTCATCATCTTGAAAAATATTAACATTACCTTACATTTTTTGTATTAATTGAAATGTGTGTAAAAGGACTTTATATTTATATGTTTAATACTCCAGTTGTCTAGCACTTGCATAATTTTATATTTTTAACATTTCAAGCAATGTTTGTTGTCATTGCTAAAGACAGACTTTCTATTGTGTTGTTACGTATATTTGAATTGTGTTTGCGAAAAAAATGTATTGCAGCTTCCTCGTACTAGTCCTATATTTAAAATATGAAGCTCTACTACTTTTTTGGTTGAATGTTGAGTGTGGTGTACTTAACTAACAAAACAAGCCTTTACATGATATTTTGCTGATATCGTATTCAGCCCTGAAACGGTATGCAGTAGCTCAAAAAGAATGTTGTGTGTAATATACTTATTGGGTATATGTGAAGCTATATATTTTTGTCCCTTTAAGTCTTAACATTTCATTATACGTTTTTAAAGTTAAAAATAGCCTGTTTTAACACTTAGATGAAAAACGGCGTTAACATAACGACATTCGATTGATTTTTTAAAAAAGAAATTTATAATTTTGAGATGGTTTATAATATGTCTTATGTCACATTCTGGCTTGTGTAAAATTGTTGTGCTCATCAATAAGAATTTTGAAAAAATCTGTAACATTTATTTATGCGGGCACAAGCGATAAAGTCGCCAATAAATGTGTGCAGTCGTCGCCAAAGGGAATATTTCGATGGTAACCTTGAACTGTGTATACTGTGTTATGTAGCCAGGAATGTGTTTATCGCCAAAAATTTTCTTTAAAAAATTCTACTTTTTGTACAAAAAAAGTATTGCATTAATTATAAGTAATTTTTTTATGTATAAAATTAAGTAATGTGTCAAAAAATAAACTTAAGAATAATTGATGTGCAAAAAATAATTTCTTTGATGCCTATTCTAACATACAAGTCGGAATGTAACATTTCATGCCTTATACTTAACATCCTACCTATTTAGAATATAATATCAGTCCTATTTCAATGTACATTCATTAGTAGTTGTTATATGTATGTAATTGATGTTGTACAATACTATATGCTCTGTGCCTTTTGTGTGTAAAATGGATACAAGTCAGCATTTTCTAAGGAAATTAAAATTTTTGTTTTATTACAATTTAGAATCATTCATTCATACAATTTTTTAAAAAAAATTCTCATTAAAAGAAGATTAAGAAATTTTCTGTTTTGAAAGTGCATTATATACCTATTAGTGATCTCAATTGATTTAATAAACTTATTTTTTTCCCCATTTTGTTCACATACATTTGTTAGTATTATAAAATTTTCTTTTTGTTATGTTCACATTTGGGATTGAATAAAGAATATAATTTAAATTCATCATTTATTGTTTGTATGCTAAATATATTCAATTTTATAGTATGATGTAATAAAAATTTGCTAATTATCTTTCATTGATTTATAATTTCTTTCTTTTTTATTCTAATTGCATGTAAATGATAAGGTTTATCTTGAAATTTTACCAGTTTGACATGTAAGGTAAAGTTAACTTATTAACAAATACTCATTTGAAATATGATATTTCAGTTTTTTTTTTATTTTGAAAGGTATACTTTTACAATGTTTAAAGAGCTATTATTCTTTAAAAAAAATCTCATCTGAAGTCTTGCATCGAGATCAAAACCAAATTCTTGAAAGTTAATTTACGAAAATCATACTAGCGTCTGGTCGTAGAAAAGGTTGTACAATTGAAGAGATTAGTGGAAGAACATGCTAAGTGAAATTTTTTTAAAAAAAAAAATGAGATTTTTGTGTCAATGAACATATTACTAAATTCTTTAAGGATAACAAGTTTCCTCGTTTTCATAAGCTTAAAGATTAAGGTTTTCTTCGCAACGGCGTGAGCGTGTTTTTCCCCCACCCTACTTGGGTTTGAACTGTTCGGTATTGTTAACCTCTTAACAGAGCCTCAAACGAGGTTTAGAAAAGCGATGCTCTCCCCGTTTCCTAGAAAACCAAGCAAAGGGATGGGGAAGAAAGTCTTTTCGAGGCTCTCATTGTAAATAGATTATAGTGATAAGACTTTTCATTTGTAAGAAGCAATTTACTATTCGAATGGATGGGGTCTAATATTCCACTTCCTTTGTTGAAGGAAACGACGTGACTTGTATCCATTCTCTATTTTATTACTCCCAACTTTTCTAACAAATGTCAGCATTGACCAGCCGCTTTCTGTACATGGAACATGAGGCCTGACGAAGGCTCATTCGATATTTTGATATGTGTACATATCTACAATATGCCTATTCTCAGATAGATGCGGATTCAAAAATGGGTGAAACTATTAAGATATTTTTTTTTTGCATTGCAGTTTTTTTTTTGCATACCTTCATAAGATTCTTTAAATATCTCTAAGGGAGACCAGAACCCTCCTTTAAGCTTATGTTAAAATGACCTTTTTTTTTTGTACCTTTTTCTCAGAATCTATTGTGTTTTTTTTAAAACCATTTATTAAATGAATGTTTAACTGCTTAAATGGAAGCATTTTCTAAGTTTTTGTTTGGTTTTTAAATTATAATTTTTTATGTGAATCTGTATATTTTTTTTACCTAAAAAACATCAATAATAATTTTTTTTGAAGTAATTTATATAGTAATAGTCGAATTCTTCCAGTGATTTTTTTAAAACCAAATTCTCAAATACGTATAAAAAATTTATGCTGATACTTAACAGTAGATTTTGAGAACAAGGTACATGAACATTGAAATTGTAAGTTTTGAGATTTCAACGTTTAAAGTAAACAATATGACTTTAATTTACCTAAACAACATTTGTTTAAAAAAAAATATTAAAAATACTTCCAGTACTCGAAACTTCTCATCTAAGATATCGTTGAAAAGCTAAGTTTTTTTTATTTAAAAAACATAGAAGTGTTATTTTTTAAAAAATGTGTTTTTTAAAAAATAAATATTCGGATGAAAGTAAAGAAATTTTTCATAAAACTCGGGAAAATAAATATTATTTCAGTGTGCATAAAAGCATTGCATTATACCTTATATTTTCTGTACATTTGGTATTTAATAACTCTTTGAGAGATAAGCCTTTTGGCTGAGGTGTAAACTTGTCTCCTCAGCAAGTCGTTTGACTATCGCTCATTAATATTTTTATTAATCATTGTTTACATCCTTAATGCCTCAACTTTTATACCAGTGGGGCTTTTTTCATCAATGAGGCTGCAATATTGGCGGGCAATGCTTTGCAGACTCGGCATATTTCCCAGAACTGAGAGTCATGTGGCACCATTCAGGCGAATTTCGCTACCAATTTTGGCGCTCATATTAAAAAGAATCTGAGCTTGGATGTAAAGTATACCGAGAATTAATTTTGCCCGAGAGAGCCTAAAGCCAAATGGATATTCTAGGGATCTTTTACATGTCACATAATCATATTATGACATGCGTGCCCATGATTTTTCCATCCAGAAAATCCGACGACTCTGTCGGGGCTCGAACCCGTGAAAATTTTATTAAAGTTGAGTATTGAACAGTAGTTTGCTGGTTTTGGTTTTGAATTATCGTCGCACTAGAGCTACGCGAGGGCTATTGGCGACGGGCGTCGTATTTTTAGAACCACAGTCAGGTGACGAGCCACACCTGAATAGGCACCCAACGCAACCGTTAAGGGCGACATCGTACGCAGCGTTAGGACTTTGAAGGATATTTAACGTGCACTCCCTTACACGGGGTATTATTCGTCGGACATTTTTGGCTGCACGGGCCGTTTATAGGTCGACAGCTATTTTGGCGATGCCCGGACCCAAACCTGGGACCTTCCGCATGCTAAGCGAGTGCTTAACCGACTGGGCTCCCCAGTAAATCGACGGATTTATAGGTTTTCAGATGTGGTTAATTAAATTATAATTAATTTTAATGCCTTATTAAAAATAGAATAACTAAATTAAAAATTTAATTTTGGTAAAGTGTTTTGTGTGGAAAGAGTGCTATGTTTCAAAACTTTTATGGCTATGAGAAACGTTTCACCCATAGTTGAATTTAAAGCAGATGTAAAATAAAACTAATTAGTCCAAATAACTATTTAAATAAAAAAAATATTAAAAAAAATCTAAAACAGTTTTTCAAGTAGATAGACTTATAACTGTCCATAAGTAGTACTAAATACATGAAAAAAATTCTTAACTACATTTTAGTCAGGTTTTCTTTTGTAAATTATTTTATAGCAATTTTAATGTATGTAGTAGTTAAAAAGTGTCAATAAAAAAACCATATGGATATAATAATGTCAAACAGTTACGTACAATTTTCTTAAAATTCAAAATATTACACACAATTTTATCATCAAGTTTAAGACAATGCACTGTATGCGAAAAAATTATGTACTGTATGCGAAAAAATTATGTACCTTTACAAGATGTTTTTTTTAAACTTAAAAAAATATTGTGTATAATTAAAACAAATTTAAATAAATAATTCAACCAATTTAAAGTTGGGCTGTAATAAATGGATATGTAACCTTTCAACAGAGAAAATGCAACAATAATCACTTATTTTGATTTTTTTTTTCTTTTAAAAGTAAATTATTTTTCAAACAACTTTACAGCATACAGTGCTGTCTTCTTTTAAATAAAAAATTGACTCTTACTAATTGTAAAATATTGATAATGTTTATAAGATATTTTCTCTTGAAAAATTGACAGATTCGATTACTATATAGGCAGGCTCAATATTGCATCGAATGTGATCTTCCAACAAAAAGTGCCGAAAATAATGTAATTAACCTAGTGTTGTGTGCATTGCAAAATTTAACTTTGACCTTTATTCATCCCTAAGCAATGCTTTCAATGAAGAAACGGAGTATGAAGTAACTTCTTTCGTGATTTGGAAAAAAGTGCTAAAAAATAGAATTCATTTTATTCCCTTCCGTTTTTTCTTCAAAACTATACCTTGTCTATTTAGAATGCGAGCCTCGAAAGTATTTTCCTCCCCCATCCCCTCATGTGGTTTTCTTCGAATCGGCGTAAGCGTGTTTTTCCCCACCCTACTTGGGTTTGAACTGTTCAGGTTGTTAACCTTACAACTGAACATCAAACGCGTTAGGTTTAGAAAAGCGATGCTCCCCCCGTTTCCTAGAAAACCAAGGGAGGTAGGGGAAGAAAGTATTTCGAGGCTCGCATAGTAAATAGACAAAGTATAGTGTAGAAATCACAAAAATACCATCAAAATAGGTTATAGTTACTATTAGAGAAAAATGAATTGTTATTTTTGTAAATCTTTTTTTTAATTGCATAAATATTCAACGGTGTTCTGTTTCTTCTAAGTTCCTCATAGCTTTTTTCCAAATCTAGCAAGATAGTTATAAGATTTCTGTATGTGTAAATACCTGCTTTGCTAATTTTTCCTGTAATATGTAGCTTCATAGAGTAGGCCTCTTTATCCTATGAGGAAACCTCTACATTGAGTGCCTATTAGGCATTCTGAAAAAATGTATACATGTGGTTGTTTTGTGTGAAATAAGAAGTGTATATAATTAAGTAAAAAACAAAAAGTATTTAAAATAATTATGATTAAAAAATTATGGGAATGTCAGTGAATCTTCTGAAAATTTGACCTTATTTGTCCAAAGGAATTGGGAAGCATTCTATCAAAATTAGCACAGAAGCAGTTTTGTACTTTAGAATAAAGTTAAGAAAAATTAAGCAGTCAGAGCCAATATTTGATAATTGTATTTTATATTTAAAACAAAAAACGTCACAGAAGCTTTTCTTTGTTATCTTAATTCAACAAATAGTTAACCTATTGAAATTTTTGACACCAACTTATTAAGATCTTGATAAACTGAAACAACTAAATTAAAATTATTTGTGACTTTTTTTTGCTATTAGCTTTTGATTAAAGTTTTGTTAGTGTCAAGAAATATAAGGTTTAGTCAGTCAAGAAAAATGTGACTATGCAAATGTTCAGTGCATTTAGACATTCTGTATTGGGAAGTAGGTGAAATGCTAAAAAATGTGGCGCTTAGACAGGCACAAAAAATGTTTCTGATGTTAAACTCATAGTTTCCTAGCACAGAAGCCACGACCATGGGCGTAGCTATAAAACGCGCGGAGCAATCATATGAAGAGAAAATTTCCTCCGTTTTATTTTGTCTATGATAGTTCCACCCGTTTTATAGCTCCGCCAATGGTCGTGGCTTCTGTACAAGTAGTTTAACTATAATCCTAAGCTCGTCTGACAATAGCTGAATCAATGCAAGCTGTTTCACTGACATTCCCATTCAATATACAATTCTTAAAACGAAGTATGGACCATGACTTCCTTATAAACAAATTCCACATTTCCAAAACCATCATTTGTTGATGGCAGTACAAATCTGAATGGAGTTAAGGAACCTTGACCTGTATGTTGCTGCTTCCTACATGCTTTATTCATTAAAAAATCATTTATACTCAGGTGGGGCTTTCGTTTTTGTTTAATATTATAACATTACTCTATAAATACTTTGATTTTTTTAATCTCTAGCCATTAAGCCATAGCTTTATTATATCAGGAAATTGTTTTTTAATACATAAAAGAATTTTAGTTGTCTTCAGAACAAAAATGTAAACATCTTTCTGGTGTATCTCAGTAACAATATCCAATCTTAACTTATTCATTTTTTCCCAGACCACTCAAGTGCTAAAACAGATGCAGCTGCCATGAGCAGGTAAACTGCATTATCTAGACCAATGACTTGAACTATTGTTGTGAGCACTCGATAACTCTATACCTTGTCTATTTACTAGGCAAGCTTCGAAAACACTTCCGTCCCCCATCCCTTCACTTGGTTTTCTAGGAAACAGGGGAGCATCGTTTCTCTAAACCACACGTTTGAAGTTCTGTTGTGACTAACAACTGTTCAAACTCAAGTAATGTGGAAAAAAAACAAGCTCACGATGTTTCTAAGAAAAGAACATGCAGGGCGGGGGAGGAAAATGCTATTGAAACTTACATTCAGGATAGACCAGGTATAAACTATAAAAAGTATACTAAAAGACTGATTATTTAAGAGCAAACTTAGGTCCAATATATTGCTGTGGCTACTGCAGTTTACCTGCCCAGTGCAGTTAAGACAATGAATCACATTTTGCTAGAAAATACGTATCTGAGTCAGACCATTGATTTCGTGACACTGGAACTCTTTCAGTCCCAGAGATGTCACTTGGCATCATCATGTTTCTGATCATAATAAAAAAGAAATGATAGGGCTAACATCTATTGCGATTAATGAAAAATATTGTCAAATAGAAAAAGTTTGAAGAATCAAATGACGTGCTTTTTGATATCATAAATGGCTATAGAATATCAGAAATTTTTTCTAAAATGTGGCCAAATTGTCATTGGGACTGAAAGGGTTAATAGCAATGAAGATCAAAACAGAGAGCTAAACCTTTAAGTTCTTTGAAGCGTGCTCTATATCAGTAAAACAAATGTTACCAAGAGCAACTTGCAAAAAAACATTTATTTAACAATTTCTACAGCCAATAAAGAATGTTTCCAACAGATATTAGTTTTTGGAGAATTTCTTGAAGAGGCCAGCGATCTTTTTCTTCTGGTGCTGCTGCTTCCCCCTGTTCATCAGCTTCTTGAGGGTCTTCCTGCTGTTCGGGTTGGCACTCTTCATTTTCTGCTTCTTGGCGATTTTTTTGCTGTGAAAAGAAATGAGGACCAGTTGCAGTTTTTTCTCATTAAGGGGGAATGGGCGTGCAGAACTGAGGGTCTCCAAACAGTGCCTCAATGCTAATCCAATGGGGAAAAAACTATTTTCTTTGCCAAATTTCTCCGGCTGTATTGAATATTTTTACAAGCGGATTTATTTATGTGATAAATGTAGCTGACTTACACGTCTCTATCTTCCCACTTTTTGAAATTGCTTCGAATATTTTGTGTAAAATAATTTATTGAATATTAAAAAAATATTCGTACTAATTTCAATAAGTGGGATTGTCGGGACCTGTAAGTCAGCTGCATTTATCACATAAAAAAATCCGCTTGTAAAAATATTCAATACAGCCAGAGAAATGTGGCAAAGGAAATAGTTTTTTCCCCATTGGATTAACATTGAGGCACTTGAGTTTGGAGACCCCTGGTCCTGCAAGCCCATTCCCCCTCAACCCTCTAATGCAGGGGTTCCCAACCTTTTTGGACCTGCGTACCACTTGCCTTTTTGAGAAATTTTGGCGTACCACCAAACCCAAATATTTTAATAAACGTATAATATTTACTCAAGTGTTCAAAGGTTTTTTTTTAGTAAAATACCTGAGAAAACTTCATATTTAATGATTAGATATTTGTTTATGTATAACATGCTTATAATAAAGGAGAAATAAAAAGATTAAAATTGTATTAATTTACAGTTCTGTTTATTGTCAATAGGTCTAAAAACATACAAATAAAGAATAGTACAAACTCAGCAAAATCCGATCCGGAAGTTAATTAAAGATTTCTTTCTAAAATAATGTTTATGTTTAAAATAATGAGTAATATGTTTGCGTGCTAACATGCGTACAGAAGCTATTGATAGCATCATGTTGTTCACATCACTCACGCCGTACCACCTAGAATATTTCTGCGTACCACCGGTTGGGAACCCCTGCTCTAATGCATACTGTTGCCATATGGAAACAAGTAACAAAATCCACTTTATTCTATTAAAGTAAGAGCTCCCTCTCGACAAATCTGTTTTTTCATCCATTACATTCCATTTCGAAGTTTTAGTTAACTAATAACCCTCATAGATGACAGTAGTAAGGGTTTATTCAAAATTAAAGAGTGAAGTTATTAACTGTTGTGAAATTACGTCTTTGGCAGTATTGAAAGTATAGTAATATTTGTACCAAGTACAAATAAATCGTTTTGAAAAACTAATTTTAGTTCAAGAGGGATATTTAAAACTATATTTAGTAGTTTTCTACATATTGGAATTTCGTAGTTGGTTTTTGCAATATGGCAAAAATTTTAAAAAATTTAATTATTTAAATTCCAATGAAGTTAATTTTTTTTCAGTATTTTTCCCATAATGTATGAATATTGAAGATACAAATATATTTTTTCGGGATGAAAAAAAATCATGCATTTTGCACTGTAAGATGCAAACTTGTTGTCAGAACTTATGTTTTAATTACATCGATGAGTCAGTTGGAGAGACAATTTCCTTTCGTGCGGTTCAAGACTAGCGTTTGATGAAAAGTAGTAAAGTTTTAAAAAGTTAAAAGCTGTATTGGCTAAAGAACCACAATATGCCACATGCATAGGACAAGGCATTGGAATTCCATTAATAGAAATTCGAATACCAAGGTCATATTCTTGTTTCTCAATTGAAGAGCTTAGTGGAAGAAGGTGCTAAGTGACAAAAAGGTGAAAATGTGCTTGAAAGGTTTTCGTTTGCACCCAGATCTGTTGAAAACCGTAGTTGCAAACCATAAAAAATACACTAAACCGTAAGTTAACGACAGAGGGGAAACTTGTTATCTTTAAAGAAGTTAGTAATATGTTCATTGACACAAAAATCTCAATTTTTTCAAAAATGTCACTTAGCATGCTCTTTCACTAAGCTCTTCAATTGTTGTAGCTTCCAAGGAAAGGTGCGACTACTATTATTACCAATTATGATGTCACTAAGTAGAAAGTGAGTGATCTTAACCCAGATTTTCAATAAATGAAAGATAACACACATCATATTTAATTATCTGTATTTTGAAATATCAATAAAGTACAATCCCAACAGAAAAATTCATAATAGCGGCAATTATTCTAAAATAAGCTGAACTATGGAAAAAAATGCAACAACAGACCAAGAAATATTTAAAGCTACTAAACCTTTATGCACCAAATATTTTCATGCAATCAAACATTTACGTGATAGCTCTAATAATCATAACTAGTTCGGATTTAAGAGAGAGTACTGAATTTGAGTGCTTTTCAACAGGCCTGGGCGGTAACGCGTTACTTGTTATAATAACTTTTTACAGTTATATTATAGGTAACTTGCAGTATGGTCCCGCCTTACTGGGAACCCCCTTAACTTCGCATTGCTTCCTTTTAGAGGCATGCGTACTTGTAAAAATACACTCAAAATTATATTCGTGTGGGCGCAAGCGCACTTAAAAAACCAAACACTAATAGAGGATGAAGCAGCCTTAGGGCGAGCGCATATCTTAACCAAACTCAATCCATCAAACTAATAGAGGATGGCGTCAAGCCCCCATTTGGGCCTGGTTCATGTATTTTCAAGCCCTGTTATGGTCCCTCAATCCCATGTGGATGACGTTTTTTTTAAACTAATTATAATAATTAAAAATCACAATCAAATATGAAAAAACTAAGCCTCAGGTGCACACGTAGGTATTAAAAGGAATCTATATTAAAAATTTTGATTTTTTTAGAGCAGTCTAAGTATGTCTTTTGCGATCCACAGACATACATACACACAGACTCTTTCTTTTATTATTATAGATTCGCTACATTTGTGAGGACCCAGTAATTTTACACAGGTAATTTGTTACATAATTTTTGGAAAAGTAAACCTTGTTACAGTAAAGCGTTACTATTATTAATTTTATCATTAACACTCCGATAAATGTCCCCAACAAAAAATTTCTTTAGAAAAAAAACCCTTTCACATACTTTTTGTTTCGAGGAGAAATATTGTTCCCACTAAAATAAAACATTCCCTTTTGATTGCAGTGATCATGAACACTCATCTAGCAGTGAGGATTTTTTTTTGAGAATGTAAAAACTAGACATAATTCCGCTGATGCCAATTTAGAGTTGTCCACATTTTTCCATAGTAACGACCATAATATGACTGTATTCTGTTCCCTTCCTACAGTTAAAAGTTGTTCATAAAATATAATACGCCCTTATCAGCTAGTGCGGCTGTTGAAACATTATGTTCTGGTGGTTTGTGTCTCCAACCCAATCGTAGTGACTAAAATTTTGAGATGCAACTTTTGTTCTATCACATCAAGTGGATTTTCTGATAACTGTATAATAAAGTTGATTAAAAAAATCTTTTAGTCATTTATACTTTATTTTTCGAAACATTTGTTAATGTGAAGTATTGTCGTAAAAAGTAATCTTAAAAGCAATTGTAATTGTAACTAGTTACATGGGGGACCAGACTCGAAATTTTTCCAAAAAGCACATTTTGAGATTTTTAGAGTGGAATAATATTTCAAATGTTACCTACAAAATGGTATAATTTGGTAGGCAATATGTCCATTAGAAGTATTTATTATTGTTTCTAAAAAAATACTTTCTGCATAAAAGACTACCAAAAATTATACTTTAAACGCCTTTTTCTCAAAATTTCGCCTTTTTCTCAGTAACTACTGAATATTTTGCTTAAATTTTTTTTGCACATACACATTAGGTAGTTTTACACTTTCTATCATATGCTTTTGAAGAAATATTTATTACTTTTTTTAAAAAAAAATAATTTTGTTGCTTTTTTATGAAAATGTGATAACAAATTTTAGAAAATTCATAAATTAAAAATTATTATTAATTAAACAAGTAACGGCCCAGCCCTGCTTTTCAAGCAAAATAAAAATATCACATTTCAGCAACAAATAAAATGGAGTTCTTACCCGATGCCCTTCCATGGAGATGGGGTTTGGGGACCCTTCTGCTTTTGCCCCGTTGTGGCGCTTTGGATCCTCAAAGTACGTCCTTCAATTTCCAAATCCGTCAAGGCAAGGGCATTTTCTTTGCCTTGAATTTTCTGAATGAATGGAGGAACAGGTTATTGTTATGTGCCATCAGTACAGGTACTGTTATTTTTAATACAAATACTTTCTAGTTTGGTTGCGTTGGGTGCCATTTCAGGTGTCAGCTCTTCACCCGACTGTGGTTCTAAAATACGACGCCTGTCGCCAATAGCCCTCGTGTAGATCTAGTGCGACGATAATTCAAACCTAACCTTTCTAGTTTCGTAATGAAAAGGGTTTGAAAATAAGTCGATTCAATTACATTCGACACCCTCTTAACCAACAAGAAGTCAAATTTTCCTTCTTTCCAATACTTTTTAAAATTTGTTTCTATGATAACGTATTTAAAATGTTTTAAGAATGTGACCCATGTAATAAGTTATCTACAACTAGTAGTAGTACGTTTTCGCTATTATCTCACAATAGTGGTTTGACAAGTTTGATGTACTTTTTCTCACTACAAGTGGAGTAAGGGTTTTTAAGCTTGCACATTTTAGCAGTATGTTTCCAACACATGTAACTATACTTAACAGATCTATTTAAATGATATGTTAACAAATTAAATAATTATGGCCTTTTTTAATAGGAAAAATAGGCTAAATTTTCACACAACTTGGGTTAAAGGGTAATAAGTCCTGAGAAAAGGTACATCAAAAAAGAGAATTTTAATATGGAAAGTATAGGAATTTCTACAGGTTTTCGAGTGCCCTTAACTGGCTTAAATGTGAACATTAGGGTTAAATATAAATGTGACCTATAGGGGCTTAAATGTGACCGAGGGCAAGTTGATTAGTTGAAAATAACCAGAAAAGTGAAATTAACTGTAAGGTTTGGATATGCATTTGATTAACAGTTTTTACATTGATGATTTTTTTACTAATAATTAAAAACACAATTGAATTTTATTCAATGAATTCAAGTAACACAAGTTAAATACCATTAAAAAACCTTAACTTTTTTTGTTGGAGTCAATAAAATTGAAAACTTGACACATATTTTGCATTTATTTTAATTAGCATCATACGGATTGAGTCAGGTATTTATGTCAAAGCAAGTCATTTTTGGCTAATTTTTACATTATAAAGATAAAAAAAAATTCCAGGTAAAAGTAAAGGACTGATTAAACAGAATCTGGTTAAAAGAGATCCCACTGTACTATGTATAATTATAACCATTAAAAAAATTAATTGTTCCTACTTTTACTGAGTAAAATAATAACAAGTTGGTTTGTTACAGAAACTGTCACTTACCCCGCTTCCACAACATTTTACGCTCAACAGGAAACACACTACCACCTCAAAAAGAAATTCGGCAAACAGGGCCTTTGGCTCTAATTCAAAGTTTTATAAGCAAAAACTGACAATTTTTTTTAATCTTCTTTTGCAGATTTGATAATTAATCTTTACCGTTTGCTAATTTTTTTGACCTTAGAAGAATAGTGATGAATTTTTTAAATAAATATCTTTTTGCAGTCACAAATTTACATTTTGAAAAATAAATTAGTAAAATTGTTGCTTTAAAATAAAAGCGAAAATTTGCATATTTTTTATGCAAATTTCGAATTTTTTGTGCATCTTTCTTCCCAAAAATACAACGAACCATGAAAATAACTTTATTGTGCTATTACAACAATCCAAATTGAATTATTACACAAAAATAAATATTTTTTTCAAGAATTTAATTTTTATTTTAAATAAAGTTTCTCGTACGTTTGATGTCATGGCAACAGTGAAAATATTGAATGAAAATGGAATTCGCATGTTATTTCAATGTAGATTAAATTTTTAGTTATTTAAATTTTAAGTAAACTTCTAATTAAATTTTTTTAAATGAAATTTAGAATGTAGCCTAAACTGATTTTTTGCTTCAAAATGACGTATCCCACTTGTTTGTGAGACTTGCGGTTCGTTCTATGAAAGTGGGTGACGGACAGACAGACGGACGGACGGACAGAACGATTATAAAACCTTCCACTTTTTACATTATAAACGTAGTGTGGAAGCTAAAAGTATCATTATTTATACTTACAGTGGTGGCCATAAGTGTGGACACTTTTTTAAAGTTTCATATTTTTCAACTTTGTGTGATTACAGAATATATTAATTGTATATCAAATTAAACAATTGTATATCTAATTAAAAGTAATTTAATTTTTATGAGGACCACTGTTTGCAGATGGCTGAAGCAGTCTATGAGACCTTTGGTCCCATATAATCTATATCCATGGACACAACATTATCATCATCAAAGTAATTTAATGTAGAATTAAAAATAAATACAGTATTAAAATATCAGTATTACAAATAAATTATGCAACTAATATTATGATCTGTCTCAGTTTTGCAAGTCATTGAACCACCAACTTGTATTGCAATTTCAGCATAAGAGAATTCATTGATTGTGCTTCTTTGTTCAACTAAAATGAGCATAACTTTATTTGTAATACAGATACTTTAACTATGTTTTTTTAATGAAATTCTACGTTAAATTACCCTCAACTTAATATTTAAATGTTTGTATTTAAGCAAAATTTAATTGATGCAAGAACACAATTAACAGTTGAAACACATGAAACTTTCAAAATGTGTCCACACTTTTGGCCACCACTGTATAATAAATAATAACATTTCTTACCTGGAAGCAAACATAACCAAAGCCTTTCCCTGCGCCAGTTTCCTTGTCCCTGATGACACGAACAAACTCAATGCTTCCACACGGAAGGAAAGCATTCCACAAAGTGTCATCTTTGATATCTATAAGAAAATAAAATTAATAGACACAAAATACTCTTACAAAACAATAACAAACACTAATCATTTACAGTAAAACCGATATTAATTTTGCAGTACACAAATGTTCTACGAGAAAAAGGGTAAATAGTTCTCATTTTTAAGGGCGAGAATCAAATACAAAAAGGTATTTCACATTCAATAAACAAATTTATTTGTTATTTCAAGACATATATTAATTATTTTTATTAGTTTAGCTTCAGTTAGAGTGTAATTTTAATTATTTTTTCCTTTGAATATGACGTAACAGGGCGCACAAATATCAGGGTCAAAGGAGCAACCAATCAAAGCTGGCGAAATTTCAGAGCCAGCAGCATTGCACATTTCTCTGCTGCAAACTTAAGGTCGGTTTTTGTATAGTAATAGAAATATTAAGTTTTTGTGGTTTAGTGGCTAAGAGGCTAAATGTGTCTGCCTCGTAAGCCCATGATCGCAGGTTCGAGCCCCGGTTGAATCGTCGGATTTTCTGGATGGGAAAATCTTGGGCACGCATGTCATATGATTATGCGACATGTAAAAGATCCCTAGAATATCCATTTGGCTTTAGGCTCTTTCGGGCAAAATTAATTCTCGGTATACTTTAACATATACAGAGAGATCAGATTCATGGTAATTTGGTCGTCAAAATTGAACGCGAGAGTAGCCTATATGGGGCCACAAAGAAATGGCTCTCGGTTCTGGGGAAAGTGCCGAGCCTGCAAAAAGGCTTGACCCCTAACATTGCAGCTCCATTAGAGAAAAAAAAAGTTTGTAAATAGTTAAGTAACAAGATCTTTACTTCTAGTAGAAAATTTTAAACCTTCATGTAATCAATCTCGATTCATACAACTTTAAAAAAAGTTTTAAAAATAAGTAGTTATTGAATCTTTTATTTTAAAAGATATTGTATCATATATGGGTGATTTTCAAAAATTTTGTCACAATCCAGTTTTGAACTTTCAATTTAATCAAAAATTTAAAAGTGATTTATAAAGATTATTTATAGGGTATGAGCTTTGTTATAATATAAAGTACTTTAAAAAAGCAAATGTTTGCGAGATTTTGGATTTAATATGCTTAAATTAGGTGGTTTTTATACTCAATGTACCAATAAATCTCAAGAGTGTTACCATTTTTATTTAATTATTAGAATGTTATTTAAAACTTAACTAAGTTTGTTTTCTTAATAGTGAGTTAGACATATATGATATTATTTAAAGCTATTGTTTAATCATAGTTATATAATGTTTTTCTTTATTTTTTTTAGAATCTCGACTCATGAGTGTTACCTTGCTACAAAAGTAGAACCGAATTTTTCAGTTAAAAATTATATTTTCTTTTTAGCATAGAAAAAAATATTATGAAATGAAATTATATTATTTATCACATTGCACAATAAGTTTGAAAACATAGAAATCGAATTTTTTCTGTACTAAAATTTCAATTTTGTTCGCAGTAACACTCTTGAGACTTGGTAACACTCTTGAGACCAGGTAACACTCATGAGTATACAAAAAAATATGATAAATAAGAATAAAATAACTTGATAACTATACAATAAATATACAAAATAAGTGTTATAATTGTATTTTTGTTTATTCTATGTGTATTATAAAGGAAATTTACAAGAGACACAAATATCATACACACACTTAACAGAGTTCTTATTGCATGTTATAAATTCACACGATGTGTGGAGATTGTCGTCAGTCAAAAGACCAAGTTGTTTGAGATTCTTTGCTTTCATAGCAATATTTGTACAAGTTTTACGCTGACGATTTTTTTGTGTCTTACATCAGTAGGCTTCTTAACATGAAATAGTTTGTTCCTTGTAAAAGTTGCGTATGAAACCTTCTTGTACCCTTCACGTAAGAACTATGAAATGAAACTACTCTAAAATGTACTTAAAATAAGAAATGTCAATAAAAACTTATCAGGATTATAAGTAAAAAAAAATGTCTTGCCACTTACTTAGTAAACAAATATTAAACAATCAAATAGTCACATTCCTAACGTCATTCTAAACCGATTTGTGATCAAAATAAATTTTGCTTAAAATAATATTTTTAAATGAATAAAGTTTCTCGTGTCATTGTTGAGTAGGCAACAGCGATTTAAATGACTCGAAATTGAATTTCAATCCTAATCCAATGGGAAATTCGTCGACAAACCGTAGTTTTATGTCCGTCCTATCGTACAGACAGACAAAAAGTATAAAAGTTGGGTCTCTGAGGTCATACTTTTCTAACAAAAAAGAATTTTTACGATCGGATGGATAGAACTGATTTTGGAAAGGGGGTACGGTCAGACAAACGGACATTAACCACATGTCAATACCTACTTTTTCATTTTTTTTTAATTCTTACGAATTTAAAAAAAAAGTAGGCTAATGACATTCAGAATGAATTCGAAAGAAAAACAGCATGAAATCCAAATGCAAAAATAATAATAATAAGATGCAATAGTCAAAATATCTTTGAAATCATTCATTAAAAATGTCTTACGATTAAAATAATTGGACTCTTATTGATAAATTAAATTAAAAAGTGCAATAAATATATTACCAAAAAAAACTTTACTTTTTGTTTTGTTGTTAGTAAATGGTACAGGAGTTTGTTCCTTAAACTCATGAGTGTTACTTTTATAGAGTAACACTCTTGAGAGGTAACACTCATGAGATTTTAAAAACAAGTTTTGTTCTAAAGGAAATGGCTTGCATATGTGAAAGTACACTTAGTACAATAAACTAGTATACAAACATTTATTATTATTTAATTGAAATTTTTCTTATATTTAATTTAAAATACACATTAATCCTAGTAACACTCATGAGGCAGAATAAAAATACTCACCATCGTGAAGATGAATTTCTAAAATTATTTTGAATTGGGAATCACAGATGGAATTTAAACAACAGGGAGTAATAAGAAACAAACATGGCTTACTCCAGGACTATTTCTTATCTTTAAATTTTTTTTAAATAAATATATTTGAGTAACAATCATGAGGTAACACTCCTGAAGCACACTAGGGGACGCATTTTAAACTGAAGTTTTACTGCATAATTTTTTTTAAAAAATGTATATTTTTCCTTTTTTTGTAAACTAAAATTATTGCAGAATATGTTATAAGTAATATTTAATTGCTGTCTGACTTCTTGAATTAAAAAAAATCCTAATAGAATCTGGTATTTTGGACCAGGGACATGACAAATTTCCTGACTCTATGAAAAAGTAGTGCAATAAATAGTTAAAAGCATAATAAAATCATCAAATGTTATATGTTTTTGTAAACTAGAATAAACGCTCTATTAATTTATTAAAATAATATTTTTGTAAAACTAGAATTTTTTATGATAATGATTATTTTAGAGCTGGGACATCAATGAGACAAATTTTTTGAAAACCACCCATATAGTAACCCAAATTATTTTTTTTTAATTCCAGATTTTCACATTAGTCACATTTTAGATATTTAGTCAGCATCCAAGATAATATAATTAATAAATTTTACTAGTAATTTCTTCATTTTACCTAATAAATTTATTTGAATTGAATTATTACAAATCTAACAGATGTTTCGCACATTAAAAATAAATGGATACAAACAATATGTTTCAAGAAAATCGACAGAAAGAGGTTTCTTACGGAAAGGGAGGTTTCCAACAAAGATGGACCGTTTCTCATCGTACACTTTCTTCTCCCCCAGGCCTGCAGCCCGGTCAACAACAATGTGGTGCCCGTCGATCAGGGTCCCACTCCTACAAAAAGGAAGAATCAACATACTTTGTCACAAAATAATATAGACATTTTAATATTTAATCTATTACATGATAACATCCAGAAGAATTTGTACAGAAATATATCAATGCATTGTATTATAAATAAATCTGCACTTATAAAAAATTCTTATATAAGCTTCATCAAAATGTCTCAAAGCATTTCGTCACTGAAGTTCCCACATGTGCTATCTCACTTCACAACGAATCAGATTTACTGTACGCTAACCCTTGTTGAACTTTACAAAGTCGCTCCGAAAGTCCATATTCTGGCGACTTTTGACGTCACACTCTCTATACTCAGCTAATAAATAATAGTCAGATAGAGTTGCCGGAAAACATCATGCGAAGTCAAAGAATTTGAATCATCAGTCGAAGTCGGACAGGTTGCAGCAAAAAATTATTTACAGCCAAATCCGAAAAAATCAAGCCAAGGGTTACCGTACAGTATATCTGATCTGTTGTGAAAAGTTAGATAGCACATGTGGGAACATAAGTAACGATTTGGAATTCTCAAAACCGCATTCTCACGAAGTGGATGTTCCTATTGTGATGTTTTGGTGTTGTTTAGATTCATAGATTCAGGAAATTACAAAGGTTGCCTTATCTAATTATTTATTTTACTCAATTTACCAACTCTTCAACTTTGGTCACCTAGGAGCATTTTGAAATAACACTACATGGTTAATTTTTAAAAAGAATTACTATTTCCCAAAGGAGGTATTGGAGTAAAATTAGTCCAAGTCTGCTTGGACAAAATAAAGTTTATATCCAGTGATATGTATATGTTGATAACATAATAATACATAAAACAAATAAACAGATTAAAAAAAACCTCTAAGCTCTGAAAATTTACTGTCAGTTGAGTGTATTTCTTTACACATTAAAGTATTAGTTTTTAAATTTTATTCACACTAATTTCATAACAAATTAAATATGTACAACTAAATACATAAAATATTGGGATATCCCAAAATTAAATAAATTCTATAATCTAATCAAAAATATCTAAATTGTAAAACTTTGACAGAGCAGACAGTTAATCAGATTTCATAAATCATTTACACATAGAAACCTTAAACACAAATCCCTACCATACCAGAGTTCGGTGGTACCAGATGGTTTTTTCAAAATTTCTATTTAATATTCTAAAATTAATTTTAATTCATTTAATTTGCTACATTATTTGCTATATATTAGTGTAGTGTGCGGAAGTTTAAAAAATATAGAGAGTGTATAAATTATAATTTATTTATAAGGAATGGAAAAAAAAATCAACCAGTTTTTTTTTTTTTTTGTGAAAAAAAACCCAGTTTTTTTCCTAACCCTGTACGATACAGAAAACATTAGTTCTTAAATAAAAATATATCACTTACAGAGACAAAGCTTCGATGGCACTTTTTCTGTCTTTCAGCACTACATAGGCAATTCGACTGTGCAGCGAAGCATGGTACTTGCCTCTGAAAGAGTAGACAGGTTATTATCATATTTCATGGGAATTTTGCTAGGTACAGTTTGGAGCAGAAACTAGAGAAATTGTAGAAGCAAAACTGAACACAAATTAATAGTAAATTACTAAATTATAACAACCCAAAATCAATTTACAGGAGCTAACCGGCACAAAAGTTCCATCCCATCTGTTTAATTGCATAATTTCTTTAAAATTTGGTTAATAGCTTTACAACATTAAATGTAGGACTTTCTTAGTTAAAAAAAATCGTATTACATACATGCATGCATCTGTCCACCCACACATATATCTTTCCACCCATACATAGGTGCATTACACATTCATAAATTACATATTACTTTAATGGCATCAAGCACGGCTCATTTCATAGAAGATCCTGACAGTAATACAATTTTAATTCGATATTAAATGATTTGATTCTTTTTTGAAGAAAACTGTCACATAATTCATAAACAAAATATTCTTTTCAGACAATATTTGCAAAGATAATATAAATGAAAAATTGAGAAGGTAAGTGAATGAATAGGGAGAACAAAAAGAAAGCTTTGAAGTTTTCTTTTTCTTAAAAATAAATATCTTACTTGATTTCTGCGATTTTTCGTGGAATGGTAGACTTTTGTGGAATCTGCAAAAGAAATATCGAATTCAGCATAATATTCTGTTGAGCATTTGACAAATTAAAATCTTTAAAAGGGCTTTTATTACATTAACTTTTTCCTTTTTCAAATTCAAAATATAAAAATATGCATTTGAGTACTTACTGCTCCTCGCAGGCGACAGGTCTCTAAAGATCCAAAGGGGCCGAACAGTTTAATCAAATCCTGAAAAGGGAAAATTCACCTCAATAAAGTTTGTCACTTAATCAAACAAATTAACATCCTCTCTATAACACATTGCTAGACATCTCTTTCCGGACTTATCTTCTCACATAAGCCCTGAACAAGAAGGGTCACCCAATTTGTTCACGAATAAGAGCTTACTTTGGTTTGGTTTTCACACGGTATAGTGTAGGTAATTGAAATGGTTTTTACAGTTGAAACCTGCCTAATACCAAAGTTTGTAGGGCCTACATTGTAGGCAGGCCCTACAAACTTTGGTATTAAAAAGCAGCATCCTAATCAAAGAAACAAAACATGAATGCTTTTCTGTGTAAACTTATAGTCGCTGGCCAGGCCTACTTTTTTTTTTAATTTTAAAGAGCGATAAATAATTTTTTGCAGCAAACATGTAGACTAATAAAAAAGATGATGTTAAACTAACGTTTCAAGCATTCATAGCTAATCGAAACCAGTTTTCAGGTTACTAAAAAAAATAGCAAAGACAGGGCTAAATAGCCATGATTTTCGAGACGTCAGCAAGCTTTATTGGTCGCCAGGCCAACTATATGGATTTCACTAAAAAAAAATACTAATAAGAATACTGAATTGACATTTGACAATCAGGAAAAGTTATACATTAGAGTCAGAAGAAATAATTTCTAAGGCCATCTAAAAATATTCTAAGGAAATATTTCTTTTTTCTAATGGGGCTGCAATATTAGCGGTCAAGCCTTTGCAGACTCGGCATATTCCCCAGAACTGAGGGCCATATTTTGTGGCACCATCTTGGCGACTCTCGCTACCAATTTTGATGCCCCTGAGCTCTTTGTGGATGTAGAAGTATGCCGAGAGTACCCAAGCCAAATAGGCCCTCCAGGAATCTTTTACATGCCACATAATAATATGACATACGTGCCCAGTAGCAGAACTTTCTGAATGTGGCTGCAGCATGAGATTTTAGGGGGAAAATTTGGCTGTAAGAAATAAGGACCCCCCCCCCCAGCGTGATTCGATAGTATCGATAGCTTTAATCCTACAAAACTCCAGGGGTCGAAATTAAGTTTTTATGCCAGGTGGACGAAGTCTTGCAGCTTAGGTGCACAAATATAAATATTATATGCATACATATAAAATAAAAAACAAGTTAAACATTACAAACTAATATTCATAAAAAATTAATTGACTAAATGCAGGGTTTTCGCGCTTATAAAAAGTCATGAATTTTTTGCATAGGGTAAATTTTGTCATTAAAAGTCATGAATTTGAACAAAAAGCTACCAAAAGTCATGAAAATCAATGTATTTGAATCGCTGGAGTTCCACAACTTTCAGATCCCCGAAGTTCCGCGACTTACGGATCGCCGCAGTTTGGCGACCTTTCGGATCCCCCGTTGTTTCTCGACTTTCGGATCACCATAGTTCCATGACTGTCGGATCCCCGTAGTTCCGCGACTTTCGGACGGCCGGAGTTTCGCGACATTCAGACCGACGGAGTTCCGCGACCTTCGGACGGCCGGTGTTCCGCGACATTCTGACCGACGGAGTTCCGCGACCGTCGGACCCCCGTAGTTCCGCGACCTTCGGACGGCCGGAGTTCCGCGACTGTCGGACCCCCGTAGTTCCGCGACTGTCGGACCCCCGTAGTTCCGCGACTTTCGGACGGCCGGTGTTCCGCGACATTCTGACCGACGGAGTTCCGCGACCGGCGGACCCCCGTAGTTCCGCGACTTTCGGACGGCATTAGTTCCGCGACCTTCGGACGGCCGGAGTTCCGCGACTGTCGGACCCCCGTAGTTCCGCGACTTTCGGACCGACGGAGTTTCGCGACATTCGGACCGCCGGAGTTCCGCGACTTTCGGACGGCCGGAGTTCCGCGACTGTCGGACCCCCGTAGTTCCACGACTTTCGGACCGCCGGAGTTCCGCGACCTTCGGATTGCCGAAAGTTCGGCAATTTGGCCGCAGCCCCCCGATCGGGCCGCAGCATTGCTGCCGTGCTGCGCGGTTTCTGCTACCGGGCATACGTGCCCAGAATTGTCCTATTCTAAGGAAATATAGAAGCCCTGAATAATGCATGAAAACTTTACCTTTTTATTGGTGTTCACGGGCAAGTTTCCGACAAACAATGTCCGAGACAGGCGCTCTTCCAGTTCAGCAGCAGATCGCTCGTTCTGACTAGGCTTCTTCTGTGGGCTGCCATCTTCGACCACACTCTCGTTTTGGTCATTGCTTTCAAATACCTCCTTGCACGAGGGAATGACTCGCTTCTTCTTCATACGAAAGACAGCTTTGGAGTTCTCGTTCATATCGCCGGGAGGAAGTTTCAGGAAATCTGGAACTTGGTTTTCCTGGGCCTTGGCCAACTTCCTCGCCTTTTTCTTTTCGGCCCTCTTCCTTTTCCTCTCCTCGATTTCGGCTTCAGACTTTTCTTCTCCCAAAGATGTATTTTCTGTTTCTTCACTTGGAGAAGTAGTTTTTCCTTTCTTTTTCTTTTGGGAGGGAGTAGAGTTGTCATCATCTTGATCGAAAGTCATGTGCTTCCCTTTCTTCCTTGGAAATAGTTCTTCGTCGGCATTGTCATCCATGTTGGGATCAGGGAATTTCGACTTTGTTAAATAGCTTGGATTTTTCGGATTCTTTTCTTTCTTGCTGCGAGGAAAAGGTGCGTTTGCTGCCGCAGGTTCAAATTTTTGTTTCTTAGAAACCTGACCTGCAGTGGTATTTTCTGCACTGTCAGCTTCATTGGTGCTTTGAAATTTGCGCTTTTCCTTCTTGGGTTTCCTATAACAAGATATACAAACTAATTAGAAAAGATTTCCTGGCAGCAAAAAAAGTTATCTATGCAATCATTACCCTTTAAATACCAGGCCACACCCACAACAACAAACTGGGCACATTTAATATTTATTTTTTTGTTAGATCTACTCTGCACTAGGTTAACAATGTGCAATAGTGATGTTCCAGAAACATTTACTACCGTTACTTTTTTTTATACACAATTCAGATAAACCCTCACAATATCACATGTTATTGATAGAAAAGTTTCCTGAAGCCAGTGATAACAAAGAAAGCATCCGTGATTTTTATTTTTTCTTTCTCAGATTCAGAAATATAGCTACACTCTGTGCCAGCCTAACTTGGGTAATAGCAAAGAGTAAAAAGACAGGGGCGATTGGTCTGTTAGTTGGAAACTCTTGTAAGATAAAATTTACATACAAAATGATCTGAATACAATTCAACCAAAATACACTTTTCATTCTGATAAAATTGCCAGATTTTCTCAAATAATATTCAAATCTGCTAGACCTTTAACGAAATAATGTTTTAAACATTTTTCTGGATAGATTCCCAAATAATTTATGGAACTTTTTACAAGCGCCGAAGGATCTTCTTCAGAATATTTCTATTTACCCAACTTTGTTTGGCAAGGAGAGTAGTAACAAATTATGTTGATTGAGAACCTGATCTTTGTCCCATGCAGCTTGTCTGAAAAAAAAAATGAAAGCCTTACCAGATGCAAGAAACTTATAACTACTCTACGCACATAATCATGACATATACCTGCGCCTACCCAAGTGAAACTCAAAGGAATTAATTACATTTGCACATATTATAATTTTAGTTAGTTAAAACTTGTGAGAAGATGGAAAAGGCCCATCATCTAAGCACACTTTTGAGAAGTCGAAGCTTAAACATTGAACATACTTTTGTTTCACTGTTTCATTTGTTTCTTGTTGTGAAACTTCTTTAGCTTGTTTTTCTTCAGTTTCAACCTGAAATGCAAGCAATAACACACATTATCCGATGTAATCTCCTCTAACAGAATAACTGAACTGTCAACATTTTATTAAACAGAATATTTATTAAATAGCATGAAAACTAACTATGACAATTTACTACAGTGGAATTACTCAACTATTCTTCAATGCTATTAATTCATGACTATAAGAACATTTCATAATATAAATTTGAATTATTTATTGAAAAAAATTGTGATATAATAAAAAAATTTAAGAACTACAGCTGTATTTGAAATCAGATTAGATTTAATCAGATAAATCAAGAGATTTTACTATTTCACGAAATTTCGGCGATTTTAATATCCCGAAACTCTGGTGATTTTAATATCCCAAAACTCTGGTGATTTTTTTGAGGAAAAACAATTTAATCTTTTTATAAATTGGAGAAAAATCGAAAAAGTCGCCTATTCTTAAAAACAGTTGACAAAATGCTGAAAATAGCTGCTTTTAGCTTGATTTTGTCTAAAAAAATCGTCATAGTCGCCGATGGTCGAAAATAGTAGCAAATAGTCTCCTTTTAGTCGCCACTGGTAACCCTGCAAGAGCTATAAAATTAAGTGCATTCTAAATTGTGCCTATATCACTTTTAAAACTATTTTTAAAAGCAAGGCCCCAGGGCCGGATTTAAGAGTAAAGTGAATTCAAGCAAATCCCATTCTTCTTTTATTCGTCACTTCATAATTGTTTATACATGATTAGTGCAATAAAAGGATCAAATTCAGTCACATTGTCATCTTTTTTTCATACATAAAGCTCATTTGAGATAAATTTACTAGTTCGAAATTCAAGACTAAATTCACAATTTTTTATTACTTAATAAATAACATAAAAGAAAATAACAATTAAAAGACAACTCGAAAGTTGACAACACAAACCTGGTAAATTATAATGTCTGTGTTAAATTATGTCTGTGTGGACAATTTTCATATTGACTTAATAAATTTGATGTGCAAGCGCAAAACTCAGGAAATTCGAAAATCCTTATAAAATCTCTAAAAAATCCAGACAGATACTTCGATTCTCATAATTTTTGCTCAAGCTCACGACTTTCCATGACAAAATTAACCCCCAAGTCTAAATTCATGGCTTTTAACTATAAGGGGAAATCGTGTACTTGCGAATACAGATAAGTAATTTGAAAGTATGTGCACATTATATTAAAAAAGGTAATGACAATAACTTAAACAAAATGTACCTTGTTCTGAGTTTTTAATTTTTTGGAAGGCTTCTTATAAAACTCTTGAAACAGGGACTGAATCTTCTTCCCGGACTCCGTCTTGGGCTCTGCAGGTTTCGGGAACAGTGAAGCCACATCTCCAACTTGATACTTGGGCATCTAAGGGACAAGGAGGTAGAAATTTAATGTACGGTCACTCTTGGTGAATTTCTCAAAATCTAGCCAAAGTCGGTATTTTGGCGACTTTTTTAACAACCGCGATTTAAAGAGAAAGTTTACTGGGCGAGAAGCTTTATAAAACATCCCTGAAGTCGTAAATAAAGAAAAATACACAATACTTTTAACCTGATTGCGCTAACTCGGAGAATGGTTGCCAGAAAAAATTCCCGATGAATGTGACAAAATCGCGCAAAGGGTGTCTGTACAGTAAATATGATCGGGACAAGGAAGTGAAACTGATATAAATAAGAGTACTATAGGGTTAAAGTAAGTTATAGTCCTCGGATTTGGCGATTTTCTGAAATCGACGCCAAGTCGAAATGACGCCAACCCCCGGTGTTTGCGGGGATGGCGCCGTAACTTACTTCAACCGTACCATTGTTTAGTTGAGTTTGAATTATCGTCGCAGCATAGTATATATATTTTTGAATCGCATAGGAGTTAATTTTATGTAACTTAACACAAACTGTAAAATTACCTTTGCTTTTAGAATGGTTTTTTTTAGAAGTACTAAGAAGTCACTAAACTTTTACACTAGTAACAGAACACTAGAAACTTTCTAGTGAATATATAGTGTATTGTATGTGGTATTCTTCGTTAAATTGGGGAGATTTCTAGTGTTACATTAGGTTCAATTTTTCTGTAATTTAGGAGCAACATATAAGTTTTTAAAAATGTACAGTGAAATTAAAAGTGATGTAATAAAATGAGATAAACAAAAGATTTGCCGAATTCAGGATTGCAAAACACGTTGTTCTAAAACAATTAAATTGAATAGCTACCTTTTACGAACCCCCGAAAAAGAAATTCTCAATATTTATGTGTATAAAATAGAACTACTATATTGTTACAACATTTAATAAGTGATTTTGTGGTTAATATTTATGACTTTTACACAAAATACGGCAAAATCGAATTCCAAAACACGCTGGGTTTGTTGACAAATTAAAATCGTTGCAGTTATAAGCAAATACATAGATTTGCAAATATAACAAAAAAGTTTTTTAATATTTCAATAATAAATCAAACAAATTTCATGATATTAATTATTATATTGAAATTAGTAATTTTAGATATCGTTTAAAAAATATTCAAAAAAATTCGCAACTATTAGGAATTTCCTATACAACTTGTCAGTTCTAAATTGGCAATAGTCAGTTTGTAAATAGATTTTCTGGTCTTTATTTTTTGCTTTCGTATTGACGTTTTTAAATTGAAGGATAAAATGGCGGCAAATGAGTCTAGAAATAGTTATAAAAGAAAACTAAATGATGAAAGCAATGGTTCTACATCCCCGATGTCTCCTGTTGGTAACTGTAAGATCTTATATTGCTGCCTTTATCAAAAAATAAAATTTTAACCTTTTGCTCTGGAATTTAACGAAGCATTTATCTATTAGGGACTTCTTTTAAGCTTTATTCGTGAAAATTATGGAAATTAATTTGATTTAATATTGTAAATAAAGTATAACAAGTTTACAAATGCATATTTTGAGATTTATTTGGTTTAATTATTTGGAAAAAAATTACTTTAGCGAGAATGTGAGAAATTAAAAATTACCCCCACACGTTTAATCTTCTTAAGTAAGTTATCAGAAAAAAAAATGGGCACCTCTTACAAAAGGTCCTAAAATTGTCTGAACGTTCTGTAATTTTTAATAAAATCAGGCGATACATATGTCTTTTATTAATTGAATGTTAAAAAAGCCAATCTTTGTGTACCCTTGAGTATTACACAGTGCTTACCGAAGTAAGTTAAGACAATACATAAATATTTACTTACAATAGTACAGAAAATTTCCCAATGAAATAAGACAATTGTATATCGATAAAACATACAAAAAAATTAAGCATTTTCATTTATTATTCTCTAAAAAACATCTATGGTAAAAAAACAAAAAACAGATGGAATTCTTGCTTAAAATAATGTTCTAAAAAGTTAGATGCCAGTTACTGTTCAATTTCTTCAATGTTAATTTTAAAACATTTTTTTTTTTTTGATAATTTTTAGCAAACAAACAGAATGTGCTCCATAACCTCTGTTCAATATTGACTTGCTACAGAAATCCATTTAACTGCAATATTTTAGAAAATCTTCCGTACCAAAATTGGGATTTCTACTTATCTTAAAAAATCTATTTAATTGCTGAATTGAACTAAAAACGAAACTAAAATCTTGAAGCTAATTTTCATGTTTTTGTCACTTAGCATATTCTTCCACCACTCTTATGACAAACATAATCAAACCTTTAATTTTATTTTAAAAAATATTTTAAAATGAAAGATATGTTTTATTTTCAGCTACTTTTACCTAACATTTCTACCTATTTGATGTGTTTTGCTTAAAGCATTGATTGAGATTGAAATCGGGTACTGATATTGTTTAGCCTGTCCTAAAACCCAGTTCTGACTTAATTTTATTTAGAAATGGAGATAAATAGCCAAAACTGTCATATTTTCTCCATTGTCTAATACAGTAAAACCTCTGAATACCGGACACTCGCGGTGCCGGACCTTTTGTCCGCTATTTGGAGGTGTCCGTTATTGGGGGGAGGGGGATAAATTTTTAATTTTGAAAAAAAAAAAACATGACTTAACGAAAGGTTAAAATTACTAATTAAACTAAAGAAAATAAATTTAATAACTTTGATTTGTAATACAATTAGTTAATGTTTGATTGTAGTATTTTAAAATCTATGCAACTCAGCAAGATAAACATGCTTTAACCCTTTCCGACCGGGCTCGCACGATCGTGCGGGTAGGAATGAGAATGTTCAAGCTCTTCAAAAATATCGATACCGAAGCAGCTGACTTGTACCATTCGTCATTTGTATAAAAAAGGACTTTGTTTTTATAGAGTTGCTGGCATAGGTGCAATTTAACGCATTTTTTGCAATAAAACTCCAAATTTAGTCTTATAATTTTAAATCAGCGCCACCTGACCGCCGGTCGAAAAGGGTTAATTAAACGTTCTTTTTAAATTTTGCCGCCATTATATTTTTCGTTTATGAAGCACAAAGTCTTGTCCGGAAATGCGGTAAAATAAACCATCCTATAAATGCCTAAAAAACCAGAAAGAAATATCACAGCCTATCTGCGTTTTTCCAACACTAAAACGTTATGCAGTAGATCTCACACTTAGCTTTTCTTTTTCAGCAACATCCAAAATATTCATTTTTTCTTTCAACGTTAACCTTTTTCTCCTTAAAGACATTATTTTACTTAATCTAAATCAGCTCTCGTTACTCGTTAGCAAATCGACTCTTTTGGATTATGAGCAATTAGAAATCGGACACAGCAACTCCAGGAAAACGGTCAAACAGGTTCAGTGGACACAGGGGCGATTGCATTCACTCCCTCTCAATTCTCGGAAAGAGAAGATTTCGCGAATAATGGGAGAAATTGACATGGGGCGTGTCGAAACCATTGTAAAGCTATGGTGGTCATTCTAAGGGTTACTAGAAGGTCATAGAACAGTCACCAATACGAAGTTTAGCGATAAGAGAATGAGGGTGCAAAAATATTTGGATGCAAAAATGAGTTTTATTGGAATTGATAGCCGAATTAAATAAAAAAAAATTAAAAATGCGTCCGCTATTTAGAGGGTCCGTTATTTAGAGGGGATTACATTAAGTAACCTATGTTAAGGGACTGGGACTTGAGAAAGTGTCCGTTATTTAGAGGTGTCCGCTTTTTAGAGGTGTCCGTTAGAGGAGGTAACACTGTACTAAGAAGAACTGATTTTTTAGGTTTCTAGATGTTTACTTTGTCAAACTTCTGTTTAACTGTTGGTTATGGAGGGCTCTAAACCTTGTCCATCTAGAATTCGAGGCCCGAAAGCATTTCATGCCACATCCCTGATGCGTTTTTTCTTCAAAATGGTGTGAGCTTGTTTTTTCCCCCACCCTACTTGGGTTTGAACTGTTCGGATTGTTAACCTCACAAAAGAACTTCAAACCCATTTGTTTTACAAAAGTGATGCTCCCTTCCGTTTCCTAGAAAACCAAAGTAAAGGGATGGGAGAAGTCTTTTCGAGCCTCACATTGTAAATAGATGTGCTATAGTAACAGGCAGTCTAATTGTAATAATTTGTTTTTAATGTAACTCTGCTTTAGCAAATAATAAATTTATTATTATTATTGTTTAATTTTTCAGTTTCAGAAGATTCCAACATGGATCTGATTAGCAGAGAACAGTTAGACAGATCCTCTCCTGAAATATGGCCAGAACAAAGTAATTATGATTATGTTTTTTTAGCTGAACTGAAGTATTTCCCCCCATAAAATTGGTAATTAAGTGAATTTATTATTTAATAACTTTTTGATCTTTATATTCTCATATTATAAATGTAGCTGACCTTTAGGTTTCTATAATTCCACATTTGGAAATTTTTTCGAATTTTTAAAAAAGAAAATCAATAAAATTTAAATAAAATATTTTAACCAATTTCAAAATGTGGGATTATAGAAGCCTGTAAGTCAGCTTCATTTATAAGAAAAGAGGTTGTTACAAATATTCAGTACAGCCGGCAAATTGTTGCACTTTGGTTTATGAGTTATTGACAATTGAGTAATTCTGTTTTATTTTTATTCTAGTTCCTGGTGTTTCAAAATTCGCATATATGTCTATGGTAAATTTCTGTCTACATATTTTTAAAAAATAATTGAACTATAATCTTTCCGATATTGGTACAAGTTTTTGCCACCTTGTTTAAATTAAGTGTGTATTTTAAAAATCAATTAGTAATAATGTAAAAAATCTGCATAAAAGGGGCTAGATCAGCTTAAATCTATCCTGTTTCTGTGTCCTGATGCATGTAACCTCTTAAATTTTTATTTTTGCATGCATATTTATTTCTTTCTCTTTATCTCCTCATCATTGTTCTAAATACATATCCCTATATTCTTAATTAACCCTCTAATGCATACTGTTACCGTTTGGTAACAAGTAACATAATCCACTTTATTCTATTAAATTATAGCTCCTCCTAGACAAATCTGTGTTTTTTTCATCTATTACATTTCATTTTAAAGTTTTAGTTACTAATAATCCTCATAGATGACAGCAGTAAAAGTGTATTTAAAATTAAAGAGTGAGGTTATTAACTTTTGTGAAATTACGTTTTTGGCAGTATTCAAAGAATAATAAATACTAATAATTTGTTTTGAAAAATTAATCATAGTTAAAAAGGGGTATTTTGAAATATTTTTAGTAGTTTTCTAGTCATTATTATCAAAATTGGAATTTTGCAGTTGGTTTTTGTCATATGGAATTTTTTTTTAAAATTGAAATTATTTAAATTCTAATGAAGTTAAATTTTTTTTAGTATTTTTCCTATAATGTGTGAGTATTAAAGATACATATATATATTTTTTGGGTATGAAAATAAAAATTCATGCATTAGAGGGTTAAATAATCAATCAGTCTTAAGCATAATGTGTTTATTAATTACATTTTAATTTATTATGCAATAAATTTGTAATTGCTATTTTTTTTCTCCATGAATTGCATTCAAATTTTTGGTGCAATAAATTTGTTTGTAATTGCTGACTTCTGCAATTTTTTCCAGAACCAGGATGATAGCCAGCCTGCAAATCAGGCCGAGTGGCTCAAGGACTTGGACCATGAAGATTACAGTGTACTGCAGGGTGAGATGGATATTTATATACTTCAATACTGTTCCCGGGGCTGGGGAGCCCAGTCGGTTAAGCACTCGCTTAGCATGCGGAAGGTCCCAGGTTCGGGTCCGGGCATCGCCAAAATAACTGCCGACCTATAAACGGCCCGTGCAGCCCAAAATGTCCGACGAATAATACCCCGTGTAAGGGAGTGCACGCTAGATATCCTTCAAAGTCCTAACGCTGCGTACGATGTCGCCCTTAACGGTTGCGTTGGGTGCCTATTCAGGTGTGGCTCGTCACCTGACTGTGGTTCTAAAATACGACGCCCGTCGCCAATAGCCCTCGTGTAGCTCTAGTGCGACGATAATTCAAACCAAACCAAATCAATACTGTTCCCACATCCATTTAAAGTCCTCCCAGGCAGTCAGTTTTGGAAAAAAAAACTGATTTTAACCTTCCAAACAGCCTGTGAATTCGCAAAAGTTTATGGTTGTTTTCCCTGCATAATTTTATATATATATATATATTTAAAAAATATATAATATATTTTTAGGAATGCTTAATTATGTTTATTTTTGAGGAGATAACTGATAATCTTAAAATCATTTCCAATTGAAAAAAGTTGAATATCAGTAATTTATTATTTATATATATTATGTTTATTGTACTTTAAATAAGTCAACTCTTTAAATAATTAGTGTGCAAAATTCTTTTTTTTTTGTGTGTGTGTATAGCAGTTTTTAATTAATGCATAAAAAATTTAAGGAATCTTCCAGTTTCAGTCTTTTTAATTGTTTTTGTAAATCTTTCTGTTTTGGTGTGTTCTGGTTATTGGCGGTTTGTTTAAATTTTTCGCTACTCACTTCTAGTCTGGTATGGAGATAAGATGTTTCCCTACCCGAACGAAAAGCGACCAACGGATTCGAATTGAGATTGAGCTCCATGACTTAGACTATTGAACTGAAGTGATCTGACTTTGAATCGCTTTAAAAAAAACCCATGGTTATGACAAAGGGAGATGCTTTGTGAGTATCACAACTAAATGCTATGCAAAGCTAAATCGCTACTGCAAGTTTCCATTTTTGTGTTTTGTTTAGTGATGCAACACGGATTATTTTACATGCTGGAAACAGTAGGATTTTTTTTCAAGAAAATTTTGATAGAGGGTCTAGCAGAATGAATCATGTAAATGCTAGCATCATACACTGTTCGTGTTTTTTAGCTTGTTTGGTAACATGATGTATTCTTTCCAGGATTTGGGAGCTTGACTGCTGCTGCCCTGCTTGAAAAAGTACGAGAAATCCAAAACTTGGCATTTCAGCTGGGCCTGGAAGAATGTGAGTGCCCTTCTCTCTTTGCAAAAGTTTTTATAAATTTGTTTGAAAAAAATCAGTATCTCCTTCAGCTTGTCATTGCTTTAAGCAGGGTTCGTATGCCTCCTGAAAAACTCCTGAATTTCCTTTTTTTCTTCTAAGGGCCTTTATAACTCCTGAAATTTATGTCTCATCTTCTGATATTTTTTTCCCTCTCCTGAAAGGGGCTGCGGAGCCCAGTCGGTTAGGCACTCGCCTAGCATGAGGAAAGTCCCAGGTTTGGGTCCTGGCATCGCCAAAATAACTGCCGACCTATAAACGGCCTGTGCAGCCAAAAATGTCCGACAAATAATACCCCGTGTAGAGGAAGTGTACATTAAATATGCTTCAAAGTCCTAACGCTGCGTACGATGTCGCCCTTAACGGTTGCGTTGGGTGCCTATTCAGGTGTCAGCTCGTCACTTGACTGTGGTTCTAAAATATAACGCCCGTCGCCAATAGCCCTCGTGTAGCTCTAGTGCGACAATAATTCAAACCTAACCTAACCTCTCCTGAAAAAATTGACATCATAAATAGTTTTTCTCCTGTATACTTTATTCGGAATAAGTCTACTGCGCATGCACAGTAGAAAAATAGAGTTTGGATATGGTAGTAATAGTTAATGTCAAACAATGCACTTCACAACTCTTTAGAAGATTGTTTTTCTTCTGTTTCATCATTTAGTCACTGGACTAATACAATAATTAACAAACATATTAATTTTATTCCTTGTTACCTCCTGCATTTACATTGCTGCACTGCTGAAAAACTCCTTAGAAATTCCTGAATTTTACTATCGTAGAGTATGAACCCTGTATAAGGCATGTTTTTCTTAAAATGTTTATAATCAATTACAATTTTTTTTTATTGTACATAATGTATTCTGTGTAGTTGTTATGGTTTTAAAAAATATATTAAAGCATTTCAAATGAGTAATACTAAAAAAATATTCAAAATTGGTTTCAAAAGAAAAATTAATATTTAAGTCTTTATTTTATCATTATCAAACACAGATTTCTGCCTACCTTGGAGTGTAGATTTTTTTGTAGTCAATCCCGTGTGCTAACAACTTAAAAGATTCTTACATTTAAATTTTACGTATAATTACGTTATATGTTCTTGAATTTTATTGTATAAATTGATATAAATACTTAGATTTGTATTTATACGGGTAGAATATAATTTTTTCACATCTTCATTCTAAACATTTCATTGTAGAAAATTTATCAAAATATGCAGTTTGTATAATCATTATAACTTGTACATATAAGGTTATTTTAAGAACCTAAAAAATTTTAACATTTTGAACAATGAAATATCTATGGGGCCAAAATAAATTATTGTTAAGGAAGTTCTATCTAAACTGTTAAACCGATAGTAGTCTGGATTTTCTGTGTCACAAAGTAATGGACGGAATGATACCGAATTTTAATGAAAGGCTATTGATGACATGAGAGAGAGAGAGAAAACCATAAAAAAAATAATTTCCACATTTTTGGACACCACTGTTCTAATATTTCTAGTCACAATATAAAAAACAAACTTTAAAAATGCTAATTTGTGGTAGCAAATGTTAAATTTCTTACTTCTATTTCTGGATCTTAAAACTAAAATTATTTATTTTGCTGGAATTTTTTTTTAAAAAAAGACAATTTTTATAATTATAAAATTCTTTCTATGTAGCCAGTGGAGCTAAATTTCGGGCATAAATATTTCCCCTGAAAATTAGTGGTTCTAAATTTTTAGGGTGATCTTTCAATCTCCCATGTAGTCCATAGCCTCAATACAAAATTAAAAGTCCATTAGTAAGCTCTACAGGTATCCCTAAATACTGTTAAGTTTAACCTCTTGTGACGTGGTGTCCCTATTTGGGGAAATATTTTAAAACCTCCCCACTAACAATTAACACTTTTATTAGTTCCGAAATTGACCTGGTTCGATAGAAGATCCAAATATCAGATTTCAGCTTTTAGATTACAGTTATCAGTATTACTTTCCATAAAAAAGATGAAGTTGCATGAGGGTCATTGCGGTATTAGAATTCTGAAAAAAATATTTAATTTTTAAAAAAACTTTTCAAAAGTTCTTTTAGTAGTTAATTTTAAAGGAATTTTGCATTAAAATCGATGTTAAAATAATTTGGTAACTACAAATAAATGATACAGCCTTTTTTGTTTCATTTATAGCACAATAAGAGTGTATTTTTAGAGTTTAAGGCGTGTAGCTAAGTAGCTATTAAACATATTTAAAAAAAATTCTTTTAAAACATACTTTTTAGCATATATTTGTATGAAAAGTATGTTTAGAAGAATAATAAACGTGTCGGATTTCGCTCAGGTTTTAAGAGGTTAAATGTAGTTGCCTTGCACATTTAAAATTTTTTGATTTTTTAAAAATGTTCTTTATCTTTCAGCTAAAGAAATGACAAGAGGACGTTTTCTTGGAATTCTTCCGAAGAAAAAGGATATAAGAAGATGAATTTACTGAGCATCTTTATGTAATATTCTTAGGGTGTGGCCTCCTTTTAAGCATATTATATCATGTGTATATATCATATATTTATTCTTAAAGTTTAAATAAACTTCTACAAATAAACTCATTTATGTTATTTGCATTATTGTGAAATATAAGTTTTTTTTGTGAATGGGATATTAACACACTTAAAAGAATTTTTATTCAATCCAAAAATTAAACAGATTTTTATTACCATGTTAGTTTAATTTTTTTTTATATGTCTAAAAAAAAGTTACTAATATTTGATACTGTTCTTGCTACAGTATATTTGAGAAGAATCAATTTTAGTTGTGAGCAAATTCAGAATTTACCATTATATTTTTAGCATATTATAATGTTTTTTTTTTGTGAAAGTAGGAAAAGTAACATTATTGTTAAAATGGACCTTTGTGTGTTTATTTCTAAACTATTTAACATTATTAGCTGAATGAAACAAATGCATTGAAATTCGGACTGCAATTGATATGTCAATTTTTTCGGTTTAGATATCAGGGGCTCCCAACTTTCTGCACCTGCGTACCACTTGACTTTTCGAGAAATTTTGGTGTACCACTAGACCTAAATATTTTAACGAACTTATAATATTTACTCTTCTAAAAGTGTTCAAAAGGAACAATGAGTAATAATACATAATTTACTAAACATTTTTTAATGTATAAATTAAAAAAAATAACGAATTTGTTTAATTTAGATAGGGAGCACTTATTGAATCTCAACTGTAGTTTTCAAATACTTAATTACATTTTATACAATTCCATTTAAATAATAAGACTAGAAAATGTTCATAGTTAAAAAAGTAATTTATTGAATTAAACTCTTCGTAATGAGAAGTTATAAATCAAAAATATTGGTGGCACATACACACAAGAAATTCAATGAGCATTTTAGTGTTATCATTTAATTTTTTTTTTTTTGCACCTTCAGATTCTTAAAGTGGGATTGTCTTTTGGGAGGGAGGAAAGGGGAGTCCTAATACACAGTGTGACAGTTCTCATGTTTGGAATGACTCAAAAGTTGTGTTAGTTTTCGTCATCGTGGAGATTGTAGTCGTTGAATTTTTCCAGAAGTTTCTGTAGAATCTGAAAAAAAAAAATAATAATAATAATCAATAGAAAGTTATGTGAGAAAAGTAAGAGCTTTCGGCAGTTAAATGCAAATTTAAGTAAATTTTTTAAAATAATACACTTAAAATAATAACAAATTTAGCATATATTTTTATCAATTTTTTTTCACAATTTTTTTTTTACAAATAGTATTTTTTTTTTCAAAAATTTGTTAATAAATCTGAATAAATATTTTATTTTATATAAATTAAAACACACACAAATTTTTAAGGGTATATGTTGATTAAGAGGGACTGTGACCCATATGACCCATAGAGCTAATGCAAAAATTTTGAAATCACAACTTTTGCAAAAGAATTGCTATGCTGTGTTATCCCACTTTCACCAGGTATGGGAATCACCACAACATCGACATGAAACAAAATTGAAAAGAAAATAACATCCGGTTATTTAATTATTAATTTATTAAATTTTAAAATAGTGTCGCCATCTGCTGAATATTTTTGGTAATTTAAAATTTCAAAAATAAATAATGAAATAATGAGAAGAAATTTTCGATTTCAAATTTGTGTCATTCCGATGTTTTGTTGATTCCCATACCTGGGGAAAAAGAGCTAACATGGCAACGCAATACTTCGGCGGAAATTGTGAATCCCAAACTAATGCATTAGCTCTAAGGGACTAATAATCCCTCTCAAAAGTTGAAAAAATCGTTTTGTTTCATTTTCTTATCTGAAACGTGTACTTATGTACAATGAGGTTGCCTTGTGTACCGTTTCATAAGTTTATTTCTTTTCCACGACTTGAAATTAGGAGGACAATGTCAATTGGCGCTTTTGTAGCTCCAGTACGACCTTATCCAACAAAATCATACAATTATTAATAATTAAAATTGAACAGCTGATAGGTATCGATAGTTTATCTTGAGCTCGTCTCCATATCAATTTAACCGAAAAGAATCCATGTATTGTTGGTTTTACTGCGTATAATGTCTTAGCAAGGTAGAACAACTTTTACAGATAAATTTTTATCTATAGATTTTTACCTCTTAAGACCCTTAGCAAAATCTTACACGTATATTCTTAAACTAAACATTCTTATCATACAAATATATGCTGAAAAGAACTGTTTTGCAAAGTAATTTTTTAAAAAATTGCACTTAATAGTTGCTGAGAGAATGCACGTTTCATTTGCGAAGTATAAAAATAGGCCGTTCCACTTGTTTGTAGGTAACAGTTTATTGTAACATTGTTTTTTAATGCAAATTGCTTGTAAAATGAACAACTAAAAGAACTTTTTGAAAAGTTTAAACAAATTAAACTTATTTTTTTTAAAAACTTTAATTTCGTATTGGCCCTCGGTCAACTTCATTTTTTTATAGAAATAAATGATCGATACCAGTAATCAAAGGCTGGAAACTGATATTTTTATCTTCTTCTATCGAACCAGGTCAATCTCGGAACTAATTAACATGCAATCGTTTGTTGGAAGGTTTTAAAAATGTCCTCAAATGGGGACGCCAGGTAGGAAAGGGTTAAAACATGACCATGCAATTGGATTTTATAAAGCCATAAGAATGTGACAACTTGATTTCCTTTTAAATTCAACAAAATATTATTTACATGAATGGCTGCTCGAAAAATCTATGTAAAATTGCTAGAAAATGGAGATAAATTCCAGAACAATTTGATGGATTTAAATATGGCAAAATCTTACATGGTAACATTTGTCGTAGCTTTCCGAACCAAAGTTAAAAAGTGTGAGGGGAAGGGGAGGGTTAAAAGATCCGTTATTTTATATAGATTAGATTGATTTTAATTTTTCATTTAAAAATAATAATTATTATTTTAAAAAAAATCCATCTTCAGGAAGGATGTAAGAGAACATTATTATTATTTTTTGCAATAGAGTTGAGTTGTCGATGAGTTTAATGCTTTTCTGATTATGAGTAAAAGAATTCAAGGAGAATCTCGATAGTTACCGGAAAATAGTAAATAATTAGAAATATTTTGGACCAACCTTGCTAGGCTTGTGACCTGTTGTTGGTCGACAATTTTTGTATTTGTATTTATAAGGGAATATTATATGTTTAAGTGTCACTCACCGCCTTCCGCCTGCTTTCGAATGTCGCCGAGTCTGCGATGGCGTCATCCGAGACCGACGATCTCGCCGGCCAATCCACTCCCCAAGAGTCCTCCATCTCCCCAAGTTCTCTGCGAACAGAAACATGTTATTCTACGATTGTATTAATTTAAACGTAAATTATACACTATCAAAATTGGAACCTTCCTTAAATTGCAATGGTATCGGCCAAACTTGGAGAATATTGGATGAAATCGATCATTTTCTACCGATTTCAACCACGTTTCTCCGTTCTTTGAGTTTTCATACGGGAAATTACGAGAAGTGCAATACTTAATTTTACTGCGATCTTATAATTATTCTGCAAGTGTAAAAGGCAAATATTATGTTTCGAAATATTTCTCAATCAAGAATTTTGAATTTGGAAATTTTTTTCCAAATAATATTCAAACCAATATTGCACCCCGATATTGCCCAGCGTCGGTAAAACGTAGTCCATTATGCTTTGGGAGAGGGATATGAGCCGTGATTGGCCAATACCCTGCTGGGCTAACTGGGTAATTCCTCATCGCATGTTATTCTACGATTGTATTCAAACGTAAATTATGCATTATCAAAATTGGAACCTTCCTTAAATTGCTTTTCCGCATCAGTACAAAGAATTTATAAAATCAGATACATTAGTTAATAGGACAAAATGTGAACCTCAAACTATTTATAATAGCTAACTCAACCTAATAGTTCTATGGTAGGGTAGAGACAGAGCCTGGCAACAGCACCATGGACTAACACGGACACAATATAGGGTGGCATGTGGGGCACGATGGCCGAATGGTGTGTATCGTAGGCCCTAACGATAGCAGTTCACGGTTGTAACGGGAGCGGGTTCGATTCCCGCCTTCACCCTGGGTGTACTTCCTTTCTCAGTATAAAAATCATAAGTTAACTAGCACTTTTGCCACTCTATTCGGGCTCCGCGTAGTGAGCCATGGCTGCCGATGGCAGTTCAGTACGCGCGAGTCGTTCCTCTACCCTACCTATAGAATTCTTTGAACTCAACGTTTTATCAACTTAGCGATTTTTTCGTTAATTATCTGTTATTTGATCCGAGTGCTTAAAAAATTAGAGCTTGATTCCGTGGGAAAATTCTCCGCACGGATAAGGACAGCTTTTTTCGACTTTTGACCGGTTAAGTTTTGAGATGGACAGTGGACAGGTGGACACGTCCGAAAACCTAACCAATCAATCTTCGTTGTCGATCCGTCACCACGTAAAGCTGTCAGTGCTAGAAGAACCGTGTTCTGGGACGGTGGAATCAATCCTTTAGAATGATAATTTTTACAATCGAAAAATAACAAATAAAGTTACATTAACGGTATTTTGGAATTAATTTCATCTTTTTATCTTTATAAATTGTTCTGACCTTTTTATTCGAAGATACATACAAGCATATACATTTATTATTTTCCTACAGTACATATGAGAACATGAACTAACATTTCCACGGTTTTTTAAAAGAAAAAACGTTGTTTGTAGGAATTGTTTGAGACATTTTTAACTGTTTTCGAGGGAGTAGGAGCAAAATTGGATTCATTGAGTACCATTTCATCATCATCTAAAACAAAAATTCTTTAAGCACACAAAACGAAGCATCAGAAGAGATGATCATAAAAATATCTTTAAAAAGAAAATCGAACTGTCTTTGTTTAGCAGCCATCTTGTTAACGAAAACCAAACAAAGTAATGAAATTTCGCTTCTTTGTTGACAAGGGGAAAGATTGAAAAACTTCTCTTTCAGCAACAAAAGGGCGGGAAAAAACGAATCTCCATCAGGATTGGAACAGAAAGACAAAGAAAATGTGAAGGATGAGGTGCCGAATGTTAATGAAGAAGGCTTATGCATCAATCTTTGTGCATTCAGGAAAAGAGAATGTAAGTATTCATCGCAGGTTTTTTTTTTTGATAAAATTTTACATAAAAAGTTTTTTTTCCCCCAAGAAATATTTAAGAATAATGTTATTTTAGTAATCCAGAATGTAAGATTAAGAGCAGAGTTTTTTTTTTAAATTATATGAAAATATGTACAAGTTTTTAAAAGTATTTTTAAGAATAATGTTTTTTGTTGTTGTTGTTTTTATACTACAATGGGGTTGTTTCACGCAGGATCTGGCAACAGCTTTTTATTTTTCTCGAATTACTTTTGCTATGAATTCTGGAACACTCGAATTACTTTGTTTGTCTGTTTGCTTTTGCTTTACTAACCAAAACAAAAAAATGAAAACAAGACTGCGAAGCTGTTGCCAGTTCTATCGTGAAACAATCCCATTGTTGCTTTGGTAGAGAATATTGTAAATAAAGTAGTCTGCAACAATAACTAATTTTCAATAAATTAAAAAATGCGAAGAGAAGTGCTTGAACATCAATCATGTGAATTCGAGAATTTAGGATATAAGTATTCGTGTCTTTATTTTCTGTTTAAAAAAAACTTATCTAAAAACTTAAACGAATTTCTTAAATTACAAAAAAAAAAAATAGTTTCTAATAATTCGTTTTTAGTAAATTAGCTAATTTATCAAACAGCCATTGAAGCGGTCCACACGTATAACCAAGACCAAGTTTTAATGAAAATAGCAACTCGAAGGCCCCATTCGTTAATTTTGTGCATTAAAGAATTCGGTAAAGCAAAAGTTATGCAGGTTATTTTACAAACTGCAAATGTCTTTTATTTATTATTGAACTTGATTGTTTTCCCGTTGTTATGTTCAAATTGAAAAGGTAAAAAAAAGTTCATTGCAGCTTCATATAAATTAAAACTAAATGCTACATGGAGAAAATTTTGACTAAATCAATAGCGTTCCTAAAAATTGACTCATTTGCTCTATTAAAAAAAAACCTTAATCTTCAATGGGAAACTGGTGCCTTTTTTTTTTAGTTTTCTTTAATTGGACTGTCTTAACAAAAAAGTCAATCACGAACTTGAATAACTGATTGAAAATGCCAATAAAACTTATTTAACTAAATAAGCTTATAAATAACTAAAAGTAGTCAGAAATTATTCATCGATTTTTATTTATTTAGCACGGCAAAAATACGATATTTTTTAACACAAATTATATAGAACACCCACGGGCCGATGCCTGTACCGGCAATGAGAGTGAATTTATTTATTTATAATTAATAAAAAAATACTCACAAATGGCTTGATTGATATTATAAAGATTATTATTATAGAAAAATATCTGGCAAAAGCTGCCACCTTATTATAATTTTAGAAAATAATTTATTATCAAAATAAAGTCTCGTTAAAATAAATGGAAAACTTATTTCACCAATCAATTTTTACAAATATTAAACGAAAAGATATTGTGAAAGTAAAAAGGAAAGTAATTAAAAACAAAGATCGGAAATGAATTAAGAGTTTAATAAAACCGCCTTCAAATATTTTGTGTTCGTACTTAATGACAGTGAGTGTCTCTCACAAACTAAACCTTAGCAACCGTCAAAGAAAGCACCGCCCCTGATTTGTTTACAAATCGGGACACTGTCTACGCCACTCAGAAGAATATTATGTGACTTCCTATTTCTTCCTATTTCGAATAAGTTTAATTTATAAACCGAAGAAGTTTCAGAAAAATGTAAAAATGAGGTCCCCCCCCCCCCCCCAACAATTTAGGACTACGTGCAGTTGATTGAAAACAAAGAAAAATGCTTTCGGTGGGACTGTCAGTCCCATAGAGATAATGCATTTGTTTTGATATCACAACTTTTACAGAAGAATTGTTTTGCCATGTTAGCAATTTTCACCAGGTATGGGAATCACCATAACATCAGTTTAAAACGAAATTCAAAAGAAAATAACCTCCGAATATTTAATTATTCATTGATGAAGTTTTAAAATAGTGTTGCAATCTGCTGTATATTTTCGGCATTTTAAAACTTCAAAAATATATAATTAAATAATTTTAAAAACATTTTCATTTCAAATTTGTTTCATTCCGATATTATGTTGATTCCCATACTTGTTGATTCCCATGGCAAAGCAATACTTCTGCCGAAGTTATGATTCCAAAACCAATGCTTTAGCTCTAAGGGACTGACAATCCCTCTTAATTACTCATCGCATAATTACTTACCTCAGTTCTTCATTGCTGAGCTTAGCTGACCTTTTGGCACTGACTCCCCGGCACCGAGGGGCGAAGACGAATTTTCTAAACCCATGAAAGAAAAGAAACAAATTTAATTCCATGACATAAATATATTATTTCTTAATTATTTACTATCTGACAATTAATTAACTTTTTTTTATGAAGAACACCATCAGAAACGTTAATCAAATTTGTAGAAACTTATTGAGCAATGTTTAAAGGAACGTGATCACTTTGTAGTAGGGGGGGTCTGCCTTGGGTAAATAAACTGAAGTAACCACAACAATGAATTTGAATATTTATGATCGATAATAAACAGTCTTTTTCAGTATATTTTCTTACAGGGTAGATACATATATATTCCGGCTTGTGTGCTTGATCAGTTTAGTTTGGTTTGAATTATCGTCGCACTAGAGCTACACGAGGGCTATTGGCGACGGGCGTCGTATTTTAGAACCACAGTCAGGTAACGAGCCAACAACTGAATAGGCACCCAACGCAACCGTTAAGGGCGACATCGTACGCAGCGTTAGGACTTTGAAGGATATTTAACGTGCACTCCCTTACACGGGGTATTATTCGTCGGACATTTTTGGCTGCACGGGCCGTTTATAGGTCGGCAGCTATTTTGGCGATGCCCGGACCCGAACCTGGGACCTTCCGCATGCTAAGCGAGTGCTTAACCGACTGGGCTCCCCAGCCCGTGTGCTTGATCAGAGATCCACTTATATATGCTTTCGTCCAGTAAGACAGACACAGAAAGAAGTTTTACTGTACAGAGAAAGGAAAGTACACCCAGAGCGAAGGCGGGAATCGAACCCTCACCAGTTACAGCGCGCAGACTGCTAGCTTTATGGTCCAAACCCCTCAGCTATCTGGGCCCCTTTATTTTCTTATCGGTTACAATTATTGAGGTGTTTGAAACAAAGGTCCAAGTCTGGTCTAGATATTACAGTTTACCTCAATGCGGTAGCATAGCCTTGTGATGTCTAATCCAGGATGTGTCAAGTTTCACTGAAATTTTCACCAATTTAGTGGGTCGATAAAATGATTACCATGTATGCTCGGGAACTAAACAATGAGGGTTTCACGTAGATCTCCTAACTGGGAAACATGCGTTCTGAAGCTTGTTGTCAAATGGACGCAGCAGGGCATTTAACCTTTCAAAGTTGGAACATATGGAGAAATCGGATACCTTTTTCCATAACGATTGTTCATATTTTTTTCTCTTCTGGTTTCCGAAGACGTCGGTATGGTTAGCTATCGAAAAGTCCTACCTTTGTTTTTTTTTATATGGTCTCTAGATTAGTTCGAACGTTTTTTCAATAAAAGATCCAAAAACGTTGCTATTTAAAGTGTATAAAAGTAATTACAAAAATATCAAGAATTTTGCTACACAAACGTAGGGCTTATCAATAACAAAGCATACCAACAAATTTGAAACCAATAGGTGATATTAGTCAAGAAAAACTCCCAATTTCCCTATAAGTTATTTTTGGGGGAGTCAGTTTCGTTTTCGAAAATTCATGTCTCCTTAATATTATTGGTCGTAACAATTTGATTTTGATAGAGTATTTACAACTAGGAAGAAAATAAATCATTTATTACTTTAAATTTTATACCATTCCAATAAATAGATTAGATTTATCATTAAACAAAGTAAGCAGCCGAGGTGCCAATCACGAAAATATATACGCCTTAGTTACGCCTATTCCATATTGCAGTATATTCTTTTATTCCTATTCCAGAGTGGTCCGCAGATCTATTCTCCAGCTGCCATAAGTCGTAATTTCTGCTTTTCTCCTTTTCACTGAGTGAGGTTCTCGATTGCGCCACGGGGCACATCGCCATAAATTGTCGCGGAGGGCATTCACCAAAAACCACTCAGCGCCAATCGGTCACAGAAAAAGTTAGTGTCCTCTATTGGCACCTTGGATGTTAGAAAAATTTGAAGATATTTCCGAAATTCGCTTGGTCAAACGAAGCCATTATCACTTGCGTATGTAAAAAATACATTATTTTGAGGGTTTATTATAACCCCCATAGATAGATGACAGTAGTAAAAGTGTATTCAAAATTAAAGAGTGAAGTTATTAACTGTTGGGAAATGACGTCTTTGGTAGTATATTCAAAGTATAATAATATTAGTACTAAATACAAATAAATTATTTTGAAAAGATATTATGGTTCAAGAGGGTTATTTTAAAATATATTTAGAAGTTTTCTAATCAGTCTTATCAAAATTGGAATTTTGTAGTTGGTTTTTGCCATATGGCAAAATTTTTAAAAATTATAAATTTTCAAATTCCAAGGAAGTTAATTTTTTTCAGTATTTTCCCCATAATATATGAGTATTAAAGATACAAATATATTTTTTCGTGAAGAAAAAAAATATGTATTACAGGGTTAAGTATTCTATAAAAGATTAATGCTTTTATTGAAGCAAATTATTTTTACTTTGGTTTAATATCCTTGAAACACTTTCATAAATTTTACTCTCCTCAGCTATTGACCTCACTTACTGAATCATTATTAAAAAGATGAATTTATTCCTACATTTAAAGAACCAATTTACTTTTTCCAACGAAAATTAGAAGCAAATAATCTTAGCACTTATTTTATAGTCATACAACAGTGTTTTAGCACTCCTAGATTATATATATACCAGTGAATCTAATTTTTATAGAGCGACTTTTCAAAAGTTTGAAAAGCTGTAGCTGGAAACTAGAGTGAAATATGTAGTGTATAATTTTTATTTATAATGAATCGTTTTATGTAGCAGGATTGACTTATGACTCTCTTGTTGGGGGGGGGGGGGGGGCAAGATCGCCAAGCACTGCATGTCGCAGGATTACTATAGGATTTTTTATTATTATTTTGGTAATCAAACAAAGCTTTCTTTTCATTGATACACTGGAATTTGTTTTTTGGAAAATCCAGCTCATTCACAGCGTTTTTTACTATATTTAATTTCTGCTGCTTCTGTAACCACGATTCGCAGCACTGTTGCAGTAGTTTTTTCTCAGCTGTAACCACAATACAGCACTGTTGCTGTAATTTTGCCCACGTCATGAACGTGAACAGTTCTCTTCTTTTCTACCAATAGGGAATTGAAAGTGGATCAGGGCTTAGGCAAATGTGTTTGAAAACTAAAACACACCTTTGAAAACTAAAACAACCGGCGCTAGATTACAGCACCTGTGCTAGTAAACGTACGGCTGATTTTTTTACATTGTATGGGTTGATTATTCATCACAACAAAGTAAGAAATTTTACTTTTATTCAGCCTGAAAAGAAGTTACTTCCTATTGTGAAACGCAACTCTCCCTGAAACTGCACCGTAATTTATATTTAAAAAAGACTGTCTTTCCTCTGGTTGAATCTAATTCGTTTTTGTGTGTGACTGTGCATGTGCAATTTCTTTCTTAATAAAATGAAGACAAAAAAAAAAGAAAAAAGATTTTGATAGCAATTAAAATTTTAATGTTACTTCTCTGAATACAAAGTCATTTCTTAAAACACTTTACTATAAACATGACATATTTATTATACATTCATCAACCACGAAAAAACACCTTTTGGAAGTCATCCACACAAACAAAATGAAGCACTTTAGAGGGCAACAAAATTGCAGCTGAATCGGCAGGTTTGAGAGTTTTTATCATTCTAATTAAATCCAGAATAACACCGCCTAATTAGAAGGCTTGGAATAAATTGCGCCTTATTGTAATCTAATCCCTAACTGCATTCGTAATCGCGTTTTCTCATTTCAAACGAGATGGATTCTTAGGTATGACAAAGTTGCAACCAACTAATGTGAAATTAAGTTGTTCGCAGTGAAGTTGGCTGCTCAAGATGAATAGTTGACTAGGAAATGTGGTTCTAAATTACGACGCCCGTCGCCAATATCCCTCGTGTAGCTCTAGTGCGAGGATAATTCAAACTACACTAAATTAGGACCAGCAGGAGAGTTGAGTTAAATTATCTTCGCACTGAGCAAAACTGAGCTTTTGCGGACGGATTCAGAGCTTTTGCGGACGGACAACATAATTTAGAACCACAGCCAAGTGACGAGCCGACATCTGAATAGGCTCCCAACATAACTTGTAGGAGCGACATCGCGTATGCAACGTCGGTACGTTGGGGCATATTTATTTAACTTGCACTTCCTCCACACTAAATACTTTTTGTCGGACGTTTAGGCTGCACAGACCGTTTATAGGTCGGCAGTTATTTTAGCGGTGACCGAACCTAAAACTGGGACCTTCCACAAGCAAGGCTAACGCCTTAACCGACTGGGCTCCCCAGCCTTCAATCTGGGTAAGAGGGAAGAGAGGGTGAGACAATTTAGCGATGATGTTTTTTAAACGAAGAGGAATAAAGAAAATTCATTCTGGTTTAGATAACGGACTAGCGTGCTTCTTTAGTGGGTCGTCATCAAATAAATGACAAACGAAGATCTAAATATTTTTCCTTGGACATGATGATGTTTACTGAGACCGCAATTTTGAGTTCCCAAAAAGTACCCACCCTTTCAACGTCTCTTAATGCCCTTTTCACTACGGTAGACAGTTTTTTGCCTTGAAATATTCAGTCATTTAGTATACTTTCTTATACAGGTTAGATTTATTGTGTTCAGATACTGCAGTTTACATGAGCACTGCAGTGTTAGATGAAAAGTCTATACGACATTCCTGTCGTTGGTATAAATCTCTTTTTTTTGACAAAAAAAATCTCATAAAATTTTGTCAAACCACGACCCGCTTAATGATGAGGGATTATTTATTAAAACTCTTTTCTAAATGACTGTTTTCCTAACAAAAACGCATCATTGAGATATGATGAGCGACTTTTATTCGAATGTTCCATTTAATTATTCCGCATAAAGGGAAGCGTTTTAGTTAAATACTCATCGGCCCTTTTAACTGTTTTGATTGCAAGAAAATAATAGCTAATTGAGGTTGTCTCGAAAGCAAAAAGAATTTATAGAAACTAATAACACCTTATCACAGAAACCAATACATTTACTTGGCATCATGATATAATTTGAAAGGATTTTACTATTGTTAGAGCATTACCATGGCCTTTCATAATGTAAAATTAGTTGTTATTTTAATCAAATATAAATATTTAATGTTATTATCACAAAATTTCAATAGAAATTTAGTTGTTTCGCACAGACAATAATTTGTTGTTCTGCAGAAAGCAATATTAATTATTTTCTTTTTAACATTTGGAAATATTTTAATAATATTCGATGTAAAGAAAATTTTAAATAAAAATTCCATTTTTACTCGATTCGTTACCATATACCACAAATTCCAGACCGCATTTTAAAATATAATAATTTACCTCTTTTTATCATCCAAATTACTTGCGTAACGTTAAAAAAGGAAACTTTTAAACACGTGTACCTTGTAAAAAATTTGTTTTTACGGGGAAAATTCATTTGCTCTTACACAATAGTAATTCTGAAACAAAATCTATTTTTTTAAACAAACAAATTGTTGTGAGAAAAAAAAAGGTATCTCAAAAGTATTGAATCGAATCCCTGTCTCTGCAGTGAGGCGTTGATATTGACTACTATAATACCGAGAAATGATAGATATGAGAAACCAGTGTTTGAATATTTAGATCTTCAGTCTAAAGCGTTCCCAACTCAACCATTTGTGAGTTTTAACAAATAGTTAAAATTGTTGTTAGGTTGCAATCTACCATTCTTTATGCCGCTAAAATTTAAAAAAAACTTTTAACTAATATTTGAAGAAAAAATCTTTTTGTACAAAATAACAGTATTTTATTGTAAATATCTATTTGTTTCTGTAAAATCACAGACAGTCTTTCCTGACCGTTTTCCACCTATACTACCCAAACCTTAGTTGAGAGGAGTTAGTTGTATGGACATCAGGAAAGTTCTAAATTTCTTTTTAAAACTCCTTCATTTGTAGTATAGGTGTTATAGTATTAAGCAAATAACAAAGTTTATAACCCTTTCGAGAATCATCATAATGAATTTAATTTCAACACTTTTAGTTTATGTTTGAAACTTATTAGTTTAATTCCAAAATACATAAAAATAAAAATATATAATAAAAAAACAAATTGAATTATTTTATTTATAACCATAAAAATTTGATAATTTTTTGTACCAAAAAGGTTTAGCACCGAAATTCACAGAGTTAAATAGCTCATTCTTTTCCCATGTATTCCAAAATAACCACTGAAGTTGTTTTCCCAAATAATCTAACAATAAAATAGTCTGTTCCGTCAAAAACAAATAAAGAAAAATCACACACAGAAGAGAAAAATGCCTATTGGTCAATTGTCTGGTGAACAGAAATCGTTCTACTTGACCATAAACGTTTGATTGTGTTCCATTTTGGAACACTTCTCTTTCCCTCCAATCGTAATCGATGGTTTGATTCGGAACATCGGAATCGGAGGTGGGATTACGTGACTTATTTTGGACTCTTGGCATGTTCAGTCACAAAAAAAAGAAGGGTCAATATTGGGGAAATGGTCAATTTGAGTCCCGGGCCAATATTTAAATACTATTCTTTTAAAAAAAATATTTGAAAGTAGAGTGTCACAACTAGTGTTTCAAGCAAAATATTCCGTTGGAAAAGAAAGTTGATTTTTTAGGGGGATTTGAATTATCGTCGCACTAGAGCTACGCGAGGGCTATTGGCGACGGGTGTCGTATTTTAGAACTCCAGTCAAGTGACGAGCCGACACATGAGTAGTCACCCAACGCAACCGATAAGGGCGACATCGTACGCAGCGTTAGGACTTTGAAGGATATTTAACGCGAACTCCCTCTACACGGGGTATTATTCGTCGGACATTTTTGGCTGCACGGCCGTTTATAGGTCGGCAGTTAATTTGGCGATACCCGAACCTGGGACCTTCCGCATGCTAGGCGAATGCCTAACCGACTGGGATACCCAGCCCCTAAGACTTTTTTTTTTGTAAATATGCGAATTTTGGGTAGTTCAGATAGCTACTGCCCTCTAAAATAATGGAAATATCAAATATATAATACTTTTAAATCAAATGGTTATAGTTTCAGTAATGAAACAACAATTATGACTTATAAACTAGTCAGATCAGCAACATTTCGAAATATTCGATTTGTTACCATTGCAACGTGACTTTTCTGTTTCCGATTTCATGTAAACATGGGCTTAATCATGGCCTACTCAACTACTAAGGCCAAATGAACTCTCCCAAACACGCTCGGGGATGGAAATCATATTTCCGAGTGACGTTGTTCCGATGATGAAGACAACCTGTCTCGAAACCTGTTCGGAACCACTCGTTCACGGATGACCAGATTTGTAGGGTTCCGAATGCGTCCGAACTAGTTTCTCGATCTTCGGCAGTCGGAACAGTGACGACAAAATTTCCATCTACGCTCATGTTTGGGAAAGCTTCTCTGACCTTGTTATTGAAGTTGGCCGTGGCTTAAGACGTTAAAGCACAATTTTTTTGCTCTATTTTGAAGCTTTAATAGATTATTGATATCACAATTTAGTTTTGTCATCTGATCTGTAAAGCTTTATTCATTTTAAACAAAGTACCATTTTATGCCATTAAAAATTGACTGTCTTTATAATACGTACTACATGTGTCGACTAAAAAGTTTATAACCTGTTAAAACTATTAGGTGTTAAGAAATGAAGTTGTCACCAAAAAAATTAATTCCATGTGCTTATAATTTAGACTAAATGCACATAATATTTTAGTTTCCGAAAAGAAGTTATAATTTAACAGGTTTAAAAGTGCACAAAACTATCTTTTAAAACCATAAACATGAGTAAAAATGCATGAAATTCACTTTAAGTCAGACATTAAATTCAATGAAAAAAAAAAGCTAAAACCTAAACTTTTATAAATTAAAATATAACTTCCTCGCTTAAAGTCCATCAACTCACAAATTAGTTAATTTGGTAAACATAAAAATGATTATTTTTAAAGAAATAAAGGATGTTAATGCAAATAGTTCCATATGAAGTTTGAAAAAGAATCTTACCTGCAATCGATAGCTTCTGCGATGAGACAAAAACACGTGATGCAGCAGAAAACCACTAAACTCTGTTCGGCGAATTTCGTCATGTCAGGGGACTGCAATGAAAGAAGAAATATTTGAAACGACTTTGGCACTAAATAAAGTTTTTGGTAAATAACACATTTAGCACATCCTTTATCATGAGCGCAAAAAAAATCTATGACATATTTTGAAAATAAAGTTTAAGGAAATAAATGTGTTGAGGACGATTGTTTTATAAATCGTTTTAGCTTTTGTTTATGGTTTGAGCTTATGAATTTCAAACGAAAAGTACCCCTAAGTAGAAATCACTGGTGCACCTTAAATCTGAAGGGGTACGATGTCTTGTTACAGGTATGATCAGCTGCTCTAGGAAATCTCAGACTATAGGCACAATATAGTTTGGGGGCCCCTATACGAAAAATTTTATGTATGATTTCCAATAATGATGGTGCTATGCGACCCATGTATAAAACTTTTGCTACAATTTTATAGGCTTCCTTACAAACATCGATCAAAACAATAACGATAGGTCAATTACTCACTTAAAATTGAGCTAAAAACAAAGTGGAGTATCCGAATTTCTTTAGTTTACTGATATTTTGGGGATTTACAGCAATTAGCATAATAGAAACTAAAATTTAGGGGCCCCGAAAATTTGGGGGCCCTAGGCCCGGGCCTAACAGGCCTTATAGAAGAGCAGGCCCTGGGTACGATGTTGCTACAAAGTTGTATTGAGTTCGCCTCTTTAATTACAAGTGGGGTTTAAAGTAACAAGGGCAGCTGGTACGTTGGATTAAGGTGCCATGTCTCTAAATGAAACTGGTGCACGTTAAATGTGTCATGGTCCAAAGTCCAGACTATTGTACTATGTGGCTCGTTGCATTAGGCGACGGCTTAAGTGTTGGACTTGCCGTTTGACCATGGTTTTAAAGTCATAAGGCCTCCTTGTTATCCTTCGTAAAGTTAACGATACGCTAAAAAATATCAACAATACCCAAAAAATCATAATTGAAATTCAAGAGAATTGAATTATAAAAGATTACGAGATCCTTCATAAACAACTCAAATGCCCCTCTAGTACGATGTGATTTCAAGCAAAACAAATACCGGGTGGGAAAAAATCAACCCCCTGATATTCGCTAAACAACCTTTCAAAACCTTCCAAAATATCCCCCAACCCACACGCACAATCCTTCATATTTACCGAAACTAAACAAAACAGAAAAACATTCAAAGAAATCATTCTCCATTTTTAAATAATCGTTGTTTCCTTCTTACCCCTAATTGATTCCGTCACCTTACAGCATCAAAGAAAAAATTCCCATAATTCTTTCTCTTTCGTTCTCATAATTCTCTCTCCGTGACTGGCAGGACTATTATTCGCGGTCGGAATCAGCTGGTTGGCCCATCGATCACGTGGGTAGGGTGTCACGTGACCCACCAAATGATGCGAGAAATCATCATCAGTCAAAAGTAGCATTTTCTTGAAGGATGCACAATGCTTTTTCTTTATTCTATTAGAGCTCTTAAATGTGCGTGGGTGAGATGGATCAAAGTGTGTGGGGGGTTACATTATTTAACGTTTAAAAAACGCTTAATAAAGTTTCAAATTTTATTTGCTTTCCTTGGACATTATTTAAAACTTTTGCTACGCAAGATTGTTGTTTCCGCGTGATATGTGATAGGAATATCATTAATTAAACCGTAGTTGTACAGACATTTTAGTAGTGAAAGGGTTCATTTCTCTCAAGTTTAAGTAATTACAGTCAAAGAATCGAAGTATATATAACTGTGGAAATATATCTTAAGCGGCAAAGAATCGCAAAAAGGGCGACCAGTTTTGTCTCCAGAAAAATGGCCAATGCGTGCGCAGAAGCAAAACTTTACGTCATATCGTGACATGTATCGAATTATTTCACTAAATGATGGTCATAAAGTTCTAAAAGTGCGATAAAAGAAGCAAAAAAAAAAAACAATAAAAAAAAACAAGTAGCCAAAGTTGGAAAGGAAAACAAATAGTAGTTGTCCTCCGGTAACCTTGCATCGGTTGCGTTTTCTTCTCTCAGTAATCCATCTAGTAAACATTACAGATCGTTGCGTCGAAGATACCCGAAACACTTAACACCAAAATTACAACAAAAAATGAATCGATAATTATGATATAAAAATAATTAAAAATACCGTTTGTGCTTGAATGTGATTTGCTGGTGTTGGTTATTTCCTGTTATAAAACGTGTGATGTTTAAAAAAATTTTGCTCTGATTGGCCATATATACTTAACATTGAACAATTTTATACTTCTCTGATATTTAATTAATAATTTTCAACCGAATTTAACCCTTTCAGTCCCAATGACAATTGGCAACATCATTTTAGAATTTTTTTTTCTGATCGTCTATAGCCATTTATGATATCAAAAAGCACATCATTAGATTGTTCAAACTTTTTCTATTAAACATTATTTTTATTAATCCTAATAGATGGCAGACCTATTATTTTTTAAAAATTATGATCAGAAACATGATGATTCCAAATGCCGTTCACTGGGACTGAAAGGGTAAAGCTGGGTGCCTTAGTTCAATGTTAAGGTAGGCGAATACCCAAAATTCTAAAATTTTTACTATTACTTCAATCTTTTCCAAATTTGGCATAGTGATTTCAAATATAACGAACAATGCTTTTTGGGCAATTTTTTTTTATTTAAATATAATTGATTTATTTTAAACGGTGTTTTTCAACTAAAAAAGGGGTTTACGCCAACACTTCTAGCATAAAAAGTTTTACATTAATTTACCTGAAATTTTTCACAGATGCTATTTCAATATATATCTGTGCCATGAACTTCTAACATCTGGTGTAAGTATACAAGTTTTTTTTTAAATGTCCAAGTGTAAGTCAATCGAAAAAAATCCTTTTTTATGGTTAATTTATAACATTTTTCTTAATAACTTTTTTTCTTGTAATTTGTATGTAACTCTAGAGGGTCATTGCACGTATGAGTTCAAAACGAAGAATTTAACACATAATAAATGTTCATAGGATGAAAATTCAATGTGGTAGACTTGTTGGCGTAAAGCTTCTTTTTAGTAGAAAAACACCGTTTAAAATAAATAAATTATATTTAAATAAAAACAAAAGCGTAAATAGTATTTTTCATTATATTTGAAATCACTATGCCAAATTTGGTAAAGATTAAAGCAATAGTAAAATCTTTAGAATTTTGGGAAATTTTGGGTATTCGCCTACCTTAAGGTACGGATGGTTTCTGTAAAAGTTGTTTTTCCTTGCATGTATACAGTCGGAAAAGAAAACAACCACACTTTCGTTTCGGATGAATTTCTTTCAAAAATAGCAACTTTCTGCCTGTAAATCTAAAAGGTTTCAATTATTCTCTACATAACATATATTTTCACTCTTCGTCAAATTACAAACAGTTTGCACAATTAAGTATTTTTAGTAAAATTCTGGAGATACGAAAGAAGTCAATAGGTATTTTATGAATTTTTTAGCTAATTTTCGGAAAATACCTTTTTCGTTAGAATAACTTTTTTTATCTATATATACAGCTACGTTTTAGAGTTTTTTAAAACTAAATTATTAGCCTTATAGTACTCTAAAATCTTTAAATTAAATTTTCTGAGACAACATCTTTAATTAAAATTCTTTGTTTTCAATGAAAATACCACTTTTTGCCAATATTTTCCAAAACAGTTGGAGGACTTAAAAAAATTTACCAAGAATTTTATTTTGATGAGTGCCCTAAAATAGTATATTTTACACATGGTTAATGTATTGGAAGGTAGTTAATCTGTTTATCATATGATTATGAAAATTTAAATTCATTTAAAAATTAAAATTCTTAGAGCTTATTTTGTCCAATGTTCTAGTTCTTACCCTACCAATTGCAACCTCTGAGACGTAACAGCCATTTAAAATTTGACTGACCGCATTGTTTTACTTTCCTTTTACTACAGAATTTACCTTAAACTTAAATATCTGAAATGGTTTTTTGTAGCAGATAATCTGAAAATACCTTTTAAGCCTTTGATTGCAGGTATCACACATTTCATTGTATCAAAAATTATGTGGTAGGAAGGTCAGACATGATTTCGAAGACATTGCAAAAAAAAAAAAAAAAATTCAACAGAAAATTTTGAAGGCACTTTGCATTAAAAATCGTTGCAGCAGATCATTAATTAAAAAAATGGCAAAGCTTATTTTGACATTAATAGCCGCCGCAATTTTTTATTTTTAATCTGAAAACCTCAACAATTATTAAATTTAATATACACATCAGCAAAAAAGAAAGTTTTTTTTTTCAAAAATCCTTGAAAAACCTACTTTGAAATACATATTTATTTTAAAGATATGTTTATATAAAGTATTTATGGGTGTAAGAATTTTCTGGTGTCTCTAGCGGCTAAACAGTTATTAGTTCTAAATCTTTCAAACTATCCTATAGTGAAACTTTATCAAGGATCTATTCAACCAACTTGAACGATTATTTGGGGAGCTTGACATCAACGTATAATATCCCGAGTCGATCGCTGAATCGTTTCAATCAAGTTCAATTTTATTCGGAGAACACAGCTTTGGAGGAACTTCATTTGCATAACAAAGACAAATTCGAAATAGGAAGTTTAGAAGCCCTCCTCTCTATACAATAATTATTCTAACGAGGTCAATGAATTGATTTGTTAAAGACCAAAACGCTAGCTTCTTAACTCTTAATTTAAATATTTAAAACAGCTGGTAAGGTGTATTTAGTGGTTTTTAGAGTTTTTAAATTTATAAAATAGGTGCCCTTGTCATTTGAAGAGCTTAGTGGAAGAACGTGCTAAGTGACGAAAAGGTGAAAAGGAGAAAATCAGCTTTAAAGTGTTTCGTCTGCACTCAGATCTGTTGCAAATGGAACTTGTAAAGCGTAAACAAATGTAATAAACATAAAGTTTATGAAAAGGGGAAATTGTTACCGTTGAAGAAGTTAGTAATATGGTCATTGATATAAAAATCTCAATTTTTTCATAAATGTCACTTAGCACGTTCTTTCACTAAGTTCTTTATTTGTCATTGCTGTAACTAATGCTCAAGTTAGCAGATTGGCGTTTTATCATGCCTGTCGAAAACGGCATAGGTCCAGAGGGTTCTCTATGAGAATGAGGCCAGTTGAGAGAAAGTATGACTTTTGTGATAATCCGTTGCACTATCTTACCTGGTTAAAAAGAAAGAAGAAAAAGAGGAAGCATAAATTTTTAATAGATTTCATCTGCGGTATGAAGTAACGATCTTTAATTTGTTCGAAATGCGTTTGTTCCATTCATTGTCTGTTCAGTTCGTTCTCTACAGCTTTCTGTCAGTTTAAAAAACGAAAGAAAAGGGTGAGTATAATGAAACCATGTACAAAAATATAGTGCACCAGAAAATAACTTTCGCAGATTTAAAATTTTGAATTAACAAGCTTCTACATTTCTATCTCCTATGTTCGCGTCTATCGCTATTTTAAATAATCGGATATTCGCTTTGAGTTAAAATCATACCAGATTTTTAAAAAAAAAAATGCTCAATTTATATTCATACTTGATATAGATTATTTAATGATAGTAAAATTCAAAGAATTAAGTAAGTTTAAAACAATTTAGCCCAATTTTAGAATTTTATCACATAAGAAGTTAGGAAACAAATTAAAAGCTTTTAAACACAAAAAGTAACAAAGCACACCATGGAAATTTCATAAGAACGTGAAATAGATTTTAAGAGCTAACAGGAATAAAATCAGCGTAAAAAAATAATAGAGTATTTTGTGAAATTTGATGAGTTGAAAATAAAAAAGTGGATTTTGAACATCAGTCTTTCTTTTATTCTGCTTACCTGATCGAACCTAGATCCTGATCGAACCTAGATCGATACCTAGATGGAACTAAAAGAAGGATTTCAAATTTGGTACATGAGTTTCTAGTACAGCTACGCAGAAAAAAAATACTACTAGTGATTTTTTTAGACCGTTATTCATATAGAGAATATGATTACTTTTTTTTATCCAAAATAATGTGAGTTAATTGGATAACACACTAAATTTACCCAAAGAGTCGTTTTCAAATAAAATTATTTACTAACTTACCTTTCCAATGCCAACAGTCAATTTTAATATCTTAGAAAAGTCAAGTCCACTTGAAAATCCCTAAAATTTAATTTGCATTTCTTTCGGAAAAATAGTTGATGATTTACTTAACTGAACCACTTGATGATCTTTGGGAGACCAACTCCAAAATAACAATCATAGTCCGTAGGTTTAGCAGGGAGGGAGAAAGAAAAACAATAACAAAAGTTTAATGATTTTGATAAAGGGGTACTTTAAGAGATTTAGAGACAATGATGATAAAGTATATTTGTTCTAATGGTAAGGGAAGTACAATTGTTTCCGGCTGCTTATTTTTATCCTCTTTTAGGAGCTTTAACAAAGCTCGCAATTTAGAACCCTGGTCAAGTGACGAGGTCGACACATGAGCGGACACCCAACGGAACTTCAAACGACATCGTACGCTAGCGCTGTCATGACTTTGAACACAGATTTAACGAGCACGTCTGTCCCAGTATACTCTGGCCCATCCGTGGTGAGGATTTTTCTACTATTTCTAGTACAGATATTCGGTTTATATGATGACTGGCAGTAGGTGGGATTCGAACCCCCGCACTCTTGAGAAGGTTGAATTTCTTGGATGATGTCCTAACCCCTCATCCACGGACGGGGCAGTTTTTTTAATAATAATGAGTTTCTGCAGAATAGTTAAGAACTGTATGTTTATTTTAAAAAAATAAAGTTTTAAAATTGTATATGCCGAAAATTCCTAAAGGTTTCACCGTTGAATCGCTGGGCACCAGCTCTTTTTATGAGTGGTACGATATGTTAGATTTTTGGAATTTTTCCTTACTAAAGATTAAATAATTATAAATTTCACGTAATTTTGTGTTTGACATTAAGTGTCTTCAAAGGTTCCAAGAAAGAAATCGCAGAAAAACTTTAAATCGGAGTAATCAACTGGTATGGTATGGTACATATGTTTTCCAGCTTGTGTGCTTGTTCAGAGAACCGCTTATAAGCTTTCGTCAAGTGGGACAGACACAGAAAGAATTTGTACTGTCGCAAAGAAATGACAACATTTATTGACGGTCACAAACATCCATGCCTGACCGGGATTTGAACCCGACCCCAGCAGCTCCAAAGGCTAGAGTCCTAACGATTTCGCCAGCGGGGCGGCATAATCAACTTTAAAGACTCCTGTTGTGTGAGTACTATAAACTTTTCAAGGTGTTGTTTCAATTTTTCCTTCATTATACAAGACGTGATTGTTTATTAAGTTGTTATTTATAGCCTCAAAGGGGTAATTAAAAAGTAATTTGTGATACCAAACAAATAAAGGATAAAAACTTAAAGAAAATTGGCATTTCTTTTATGATTTCAGTCATTAATTCATTTTTGTAAAGAAAAATATTAATTATTTAAAAATATAACAAATATTTTGTATACCACAAAACAACATGTGCACAAGTTCTAGTAGCAAGTAATTGAGAATTGGTTAATTATAAGAGATAAGTATTAGACAAAATTTATTAAAATACCGTAAAATGTTTGCAAACTATATTTAAAAAAAACCGAGATAGAATTTAGACACGAAAGATACCTCATTTTAAACAGGAATGAGTGTGCTTTGATATAAGTGTTGTTTAAGAAAAAAAATGCGATTTCAAAGGTCCTAACACTATTTTATTATGATTCAATACATTTCAAGGAACTACTTAATCTTTCGTGAAAGGGAATAAGTTCTATTCAAATAGAATCGTGTAAACGAATTGATTAATTGAATTAATTAGTAAATAAGCCTCATTAACTCACTGCACATGAATTAAAATTTTCATGGGACAAAAGTGCAAGTATTCTCTAACCTTTAGTATAAGTTTTCTAAGGTAATTACTACATTAATGAGCACTGATATAAGGAATGCGCCTTTATAAAGCTGAGGTTCTTAAAAAAATTCTGCTTAATTCAGAAAACTTCTCTTTTAGGCTTTGAGACATTCTGATAATTTTAAGAATACATGCTACAATCTAACAAATAGGTTTTAGAAAATCTTTACGATAGAAAAAGAAGAAAGTCTTACACCAATAAAGGCGATGTCAATTATCAATTTGGGTTTGATATCTATAAGAGCTATCTCTTTGTAAGTTGTTAATCCTTACATGGATAGTTCGAGAGTGCATTAACGCACTCTTTTACATTATATGAAGCGTTTAATTGGTAATTTACAGGTAGATTTATAATTGAAATATATTAACAATGAAAATTTTTGGCCCGACGTTCTTCAATAAACAGTCGATTAACCAATGAATAAAAAGGTAATTAAATTACGTCAAATGCTCAAAAATGCGATCAAATTTTTTTTCTTTTTAAGGAGACAATTGCAAAATTAGTATTAAACATTTTTTCTTTGAAAAATATAAGAAGGGAATACTTAAGGTTAGACAACACAAATATTTAACTCAAATTAATTTGCTCTCAAAATTGAACTATGGCATGAAAATAAAACTATGATACCTACTTAAAGTTCAATTCTAAACACACGTTGGGCAATCGTCAAAACTTCTGCTTATAATTCTAAAAATTACGTCAGCAAGCCAAGATTTGAATTGATTATTGTTTTGTCATATCATGACAAGTAGCTACATATGGTATTTGGTGCCGAAACAAAATTGTCGTGTTTTTGGGACTTATTTTGATGTTAGCAAAGTTTATTATAAAAAACCCAAATGTAGTGCTTTAGGGATCAGTAAACTGTATTTATTAAAACTTATTATCTCAGTCTAATTTTTCAAGTATTATTATAAACATTATTTTTCCGAGAAAATGTTTTAGAATAAAAATTTTGCTTACAATGTTTTCAAGGATTAGTGTTTTGTATTGACTGATTCAGTAACCTTTAACGTAACAACAATTTCATAAACAAGAAATGCAAATCATTTAAACATAAATAATTTTTTACGTGTTACAATTTTATCTTCTGCGTTATTTATTTATTTTCATTTATGCATGAACAATTATAAGCTCATCAAATTTATGTTTCTTGACAAAATGAAGTAGTTTATGCATCAAACATTTTATTCCAAATATTAATTTCATTTTTAAACGACAATTAAATGCTAATGCTAGATTTGATGTTAGCAAAGTTTATTATTAAAAACCCAAATGTAGTGCTTTAGGGATCAGTAAACTGTATTTATTAAAACTTATTATCTCAGTCTAATTTTTCAAGTATTATTATAAACATTATTTTTCCGAGAAAATGTTTTAGAATAGAAATTTTGCTTACAATGTTTTCAAGGATTAGTGTTTTGTATTGACTGATTCAGTAACCTTTAACGTAACAACAATTTCATAAACAAGAAATGCAAATCATTTAAACATAAATAATTTTTTACGTGTTACAATTTTATCTTCTACGTTATTTATTTATTTTCATTTATGCTTGAACAATTATAAGCTCATCAAATTTATGTTTCTTGACAAAATGAAGTAGTTTATGCATCAAACATTTTATTCCAAATATTAATTTTATTTTTAAACGACAATTAAAGAACTAAGCGACATTTTTGAAAAATTGCGATTTTGTGTCAATTAACATATTACTAACTTCTCTAACAAAAAAAAAGATTTCCTTTTTTATAAACTTTAAGTGTAGTATATTTTTTACTTGTGCAAGTAACGTTTTTAACAGATCTGAGTGCAACCTAAAAACTCTAAAACAAATTTTCTTGATTACAAAATTTTTGTCTCTTAACACGTTTTTCCACTTAGGTCTTCAATTATGCTAAAAAGTTTACACAAATTGTCTAATGTACACAAATTGCTATAAAAATAAGAGTTATACGAAAATTTATGAAATTAGCATAAAAACTGATAAAAAATAGTTAAGGTGTAATTAAGGAGTAAACTGCTTTATTCCCTCGGTTCATTTTTATTCAGAGTAAATAAAACTTAACATTTAAAGATTTTTTTACACGCTTGCCAATAGACTTAATCTGTATGAATTCTTTAAAAACAGAACACATTTCGTAGAAAAATATTTTTAATTACATTACAATATGCAATTGGAAATTATTATTCAAAAGATTGTAATTTATTCTTCTTTATACAACTAACTCCTGAAGGAATAGTCAATTTGAATATTCCTTGGAATAAATATCCTGGGTCAAATATTAAACATAAAAACAGTCCTAGAATGTTTCTGTCCCTTTGCGTTCGAATCCTGATTTAAATAGGGTATAATATTAATGGAATTAGGAATCATACATATGCTATTTGTTGAAAAGGAATGTTGTCGATATCGTCTGCATAAATTTCGTGACAGAAGCAGGACTGATGCAACTCTACTCGGAATGAGTGTTTTCGATAGAGATAAGAAGATATGCTTGGCGAGAAAACACGTGAAGTCGTCATAAAAGCTGCCAAGTAGTTAGCCCCAACAAACCGCTCACTCAATAAGCGCGTTTACATGAGCCATCGAATCCATGGATTGACGAGCAAACTCAGTAATTTTTCCCTCTTGGGGATTTTCTTCCAGACAGAACCGGAATTGCAGGGTTCATTAGGAGATTTCGCAAACCCTCCAATGATGGAGGGTTTGATTTTTCATACCATGGATTCGGCCAAAGACAATTATTTGGGTTGAATATCAAGCTCGACCTCTTTTTCCCCTAATGGGGATGTTGGCATTCCATGGATTCGATGGCTCATGTAAACGCGCCTAAAGTTAGTTCATGTTGAAACGTATAATTTTATTCCTTGAAAAGCATTAATAAAAAATAAAAATGTTGGCTATATCCGATCCGGCGGCGTAGTGGTTAAGGCTTTGGCCTCTGGAGCTGCTGGGTCTGGGTTCGAATCCCGTTCAGGCATGGTTGTTTGTGTTTGTCGAGTATATGCGGAGTACGTGCTCGTAAAATCTGTTGGGCCCGAAAGTCCTGTGGGCGGTCATTGCGTAGTTTCTTATGGGTACAGGTCCCTGGAGAAAATTTCCCTCCCCTTCAGGGACATGTCTAAATTGCGGAGGTGGCGACAAATGGCAACATCTGTCATATGTGTTTGTGTGTGTCTTGTGTTGTCCTACTTGACGATGGTTTATAAGCGGGTCTTTGCGACCAAGCACACAAGCCTGAAAATATATGTCTAACAACCAACCAACCATGTTGGCTGTAGCACGAGATGATCTGCATTTACAAAAGATAGCAGTAATTTATCCTTCACATGCGCTGACTCGCCACCACAATGGTTAGGGATCTAGCCTTTGGAGCTTCTGGATTCGGGTTCGAATCCCGGTGAGGCATGGGTGTTTGTGGTTGTCAATAAATGTTATTATTTGTCGTCCTTTCTATGTGTGTCTCTTGAGTCTGTGTCACTTCTGGCGAGTGGTGTAACATGCTTTAAAGCCTAGCTCCTCCCTTCTAGAGGGCACATGCCTAGTTAAGTTGTCCTTCAGAGGTACGAAAAATTTGTTGTAATTATGTATTTCATTAGAGAGTCAGAAATCGCCAAATCGATGTAGTAAGTCTATTCAAACTTCACTGTAGAACAGCGCCAAATACTTCGCCGAGGGCGTTTGTTCGGGCTTACCAAATAGAGAACGATGACTTCAATTAGAAAAAAAGTTTTTGTATAAATTTTGCAGTTAAGCATCTGCATCTTCGTAACTTTATAATGTTTCCTGACCAAAACAACATCAAAGAACTAACTTTAGAAGGCGTTTTTAACTTTATTTTTGCATTTCACGTGTGTACGTGAACTTTTAGCCGTTAGTTTATTTGAATTTATTCTCTATGTTACATACGTATTAACTACTTTTACTTTTTGGTCCTATTTAACTGATATACGGTTCACAATCGCTGTTTCAAAGGCTCTTCGATATGCCAAAGGTCTTAGGTTTATAACTAATGCATGAACTAGAGCGACTGATATAAGTGCGATTGTGACCCGAAATTAACTACAAATAAATGTATAAGAGTATGGAAAAGGGCGAAACAAAGTTACCATACCTAATATATTTCGCTGTAAATTTCCGTTTGATTACGAGCAAGTTTTACTTATAATAAAAATGCTTTGTGACCACACCGGTGTTATTTTTTGGCACACACTGTTAAAATTTGGTTATAAACTTTAAAAATAATGTTATAATTTTTAAGAGCGGCGTCTTTTTTTTAGCGACTCAGTGGCAGAGAGGTTAAACGTGTCCGCCTCGTAAGCCCAAGATCGCGGGTTCGAGCCCCGGCTGAGTCATCGGATTTTCTGGATGGGAAAATTCTGGGCATGCATGTCCTATGATTATGTGGCTTGTATGTTATGTGGCATGTATGTAATGTGGCATGATTATGTGGCCCTGGAGGGCCAATTTGGCCTGGGTTCTCTCGGCAAAATTAAATCTCGGCATACTTTAACATCCACAGAGAGCTCAGATTCATTGTAATCAAAATTGGTAGCGAGAGTCTGTCGAGATGGTGCCACAAGAAAATGGCTCTTAGTTCTGGAGAGTGTGCCGAGTCTGCAAAGGCTTGCGCCAATGTTGCAACAGATCCATTAGAAGAAAATAAAAAAAGATTTTTTTTTTAAAAAGATATTCATTGTTTTTTTAATAGCTCTGAATATACATAATCACAAATTATAGGATACTCGAACATAGTATTCATATGTTTGAAAATGATTGAGAAAAACAAACAATTTGATCCCCGACGTTAACATAAGGATCTACGCTAAGGCTAGTTAGTGCAGCCCATCGCCGATAGAGAGTAGGTTTAAGCTATTTAAAGTTGTATCTTAAGAACATGTATAATCTCGAATGTGGAATCATACATGCTCACATTAGTATTTGCTTTGGAAAAAATTGTCCATGCAATAAAAGGAGAACACCATAGGGCTTAACTATTGAGGGTTTCATTTGTAACAGTTAAAGATTTCCACTTACTATTTGCTTTTGAGAATATTGTTTTCACAATAAAATGAGAACATAATAGTGGTTATTACTTCGAGAATTTATTTGTATCAAGGCTCAAGTTAAAGATGTAGAAGACGTACTATTTGCTTTTGAGAATATTATTCTCACAATAAAATGAGAACATACTAGTGCTCATTTTTTGATAGTTTCATTTTAACTCGAAAAAAGGCTCAAAATTTCTGTTATATTGAACATATACGAAGCAAACATAGCGTATTTGACAATATGAAGGGTTTTTGAAGGTAATACTTCGAAATAAAGTGAGTATATAAGCAATATGTCAAACGACAATGCCACTTAAAGTCCTTTTGTATCGTATGCTGCTACAAGAACATATTTTACAGACATTGATTTTCCGTAGGATCTTAGCTTTTGAAACACATGAAAAATAGTGGCGTGAATATGAAAAATTCGAAAAAACAGTTTAATTGGATTTAAAAGTTGCGTATATTTCACGGTATAAATTTGGCAACGATTCTTAACACTATTTAAAAACATTGATTTTATTAAGGAGAATAATTTAAAAAAATTTGGTAGGCTACAAATAAAAAACTGAAATATTTTTAAGGATTTAATTTTTTCTTCAAAGCCTAGCATTTGCAATTCATTAATATATATATATTTTATTCTTATATCAGAGAACCATAAAGATATCTTTATACAGAATTTGTGTGAATTATCTATTATTTAGTTATAAAATTAATTGTTGAAAAATTGTGTCTTATGTGCAGCGAGTTGCCAATCCGATACGACAGCAATTTGAAAAAAAATCGCTAAGTGTTTCACAACAGTTAATAACCTCACTCTTCAATTTTGAATACACTTTTACTACTGTCATCTATGACGAATATTAGTAACTAAAACTTCAAAATGGAATGTAATAGATGACAAAAACACAGATTTGTAGAGAGGAAGCTCTAATTTAATAGAATAAAGTGGATTGTGTTACTTGTTGCCAAACGGCAACAGTATGCATTAGAGGGTTAATAGAGATGAAAATCGAGGCTTATCGTCTCTGTAAAAGTCGTTTTGCCTTGCTAATACACAGTATGCAGAGAAGTTTACTTTCAACATGATAGGGACGTAATTGATACAATCTTATCATTGTTTTTAAAGTTTCAAACTTTTTGAAAGATAATTCTTTTTGCCTTCCTATTCATTTTTACTGAACTACAAAATAAATTTTCTTCAATAAAATCATTTTTAAATCCTTCAATACTGTTGTAGGCCCGTATAAAGGCATTCATTCAGAGTTTCCAGAATTTATTCTTTATTTGTTTTCATTTTAATTGTTTTTTTACGGAGTGTTTTTATAACTCTAACGTTTTGAAATATGCTTGGAAAGTCACGATAAATTTATAACGCGAGCATATGCTCTAAATTTTAAATTGATTACTAGATTTAGCCAGATTGGAGACGAGAAAAATTTAACTGAAATTTAACGTTATTTCCTAGCTATTTTACGTTGATTTTTTGTCGGGAAAAAATTACGTGACTCTCCATGCCCCCTACGCGATGTTTGGTGATGTTCGAATCGACCCATTAAACACATCACGTAATTTATAGACGTCCCCTGTTATGTATGTACGCTAATATGTTAAACCTATATTTTTGATTTGAATTTTGGAAAGAGTGCTCTGATTTAAATTATCAAAAAAAAAATATTTATGTATAGATTATTTTTCTCTGCTTTTACAAAAAAATACAAACAAGATTTTTACGGATGCATTGGTCAAAATATTTAATTATATTGATTTGACAAATCAAAAGCTTTAAAATAAGCTCTTTAAATTGTTTCTTTAAAAAACGATAAGTATACCACTCAAAACCCCTGATAAATATAAATTTGAATAAAAATAAGTGAACAACTTTTTTGTATTAAAAAGTTTAATCTTGTAAAAAAAAAATGTTTTATGTTTTTTTATTTTAAATATCCGAGTTTCAAACATTTATATACATACTTATAAATCGAATAAAATATTTATGAAAATCTTAATTTGAGGGGAATATTTTCACAGAGAGTTTTATGAAGAAGAATTTCATGCTTAACTTTTGAAACACTAAAAACGCTTAACTTCTAAAGCGATACTTTTTTGAACAAATAGGTTTTGAATTATTAATCGATGCTATGGTAGTGCTCTTAAACAGTTTAAATTAATCCTTTTAACGAAATTCACTGCGTTATGCTCTGGAGTGAAATTTCTGGATTATTAGGAAACGGAAATAAGTACAAACTTTACATTCAAAATAGAAGATTCGCAAATTTCGAAAATTGCATTTCTGAAAGCTTTTTTAAGGACATTTAATGCTTCTGAAAGCCTAAATATGCAATTTTGGAAGGAAAAAGACTGATAGTCAATGCTCAAAATAGAGGATATATATCCTTTTTCTGTTAAAAAAAATTGCAAACATGAACGAAAAACTCTGTTTTGTGTAAAGCACTACTTATTTTTTTATTCTTGGAAAAAGTTATTATTATTTCTTTTTTTTTCTGTGAAGCCAATATTAGCTAAGTTCAAAGTGCAAAAGTTCACGTGCCAGATACACTAGTACAAAGTGTAGTTTATAGGTTAAAAATTAAATATATATTGTATAAGTTAAATTTTAAGACATGCATTAGTCAAGAGTTAAACAAAATAATGGAAAAGGTTATCACCGTATTCAGACCATAAAATTAATACTCGTTGCTAATGTTGGAAAAAATAACTTTAATTTATAGATTGTAGAATCGTTACAACTTTATTTAATATTTATTTTTTAAGTGAATAGAAATGGAAATTTTTTATTAATTAGAGTTTCACTCAAAATTTAAACCAACATATTTCAAATTCCTCATTTAGCTCATCTGTGGAGTACGAACGGCTACTATGACATCTATAATCTAACAATGCAAGATGGAAACGCTTACAGGACACATATTAAAGTAGGGAAATAGATGAAAGTTCCGTAAACATATTCATAAAATTTTCTGCCGCAGAAATTTTGAACTAATTTCACACACATATTGTGTTTCCCAGATACGCGGGCTTTCCGTCAATTTAAGTCGAGTATTTGAAAAGCATTTTACTATGTACACTGTGTTTAAGGAGGAATGAGACAGTTGGACAGCGGGTCTCCAAACAAAAGTGCTTCAGTGTTAATGCAATGGAGAAAAATAAGATTCGAATTGATTTCAAAAAGTGGGAATATATAGACCGGTAAGTTATCTACATTTATCATTCAGAAAAAAATCCCGTTTGTAAAAATATTCAATACAGCCGGAGAAATGTTGCTCAGAATTATTAATTTCCCCCCATAGGATTAACACTGAGGTACATTGGTTTGGAGACCCGCGGTCGATCGGGCTCATTAACCGTTAAATGCACTATTTTAAGAACAAAATAATCACTTCCACCTTTAAAAAGTGAGGCATTTTAGCTTTTCACATTACATTTATACAATACAAATCTAAGCTCTAATCTTTCAGTTTCAGTGCGTTTGTCTTTCACCCAATTTTGAACAAACCTCAAATCTCACCCAGAAGTGGGATACGTCAAGCAAAAAATAATAATAATAATTATAAAATCGAGGAAAGGCAATTATAATAAATTTCTTTTCCCCTTTTACAGTAAGCAACTTTTGTTAATTATTCTTCGAACAACAAATAAATTAAGTAGTAATTTAGATTAAAATTTCAAATTAGAAATAAGTGAGAATTTGTTTCCGAGGTGCATAAATTGTGTGCTGCAGTGGTTATAGGTGACAGTTACTGTTTGAAACCATTATATTTTATATAGGTTGTTTGACTAGATCACATAAGACATTAAGAGTATAACTTTTTTTCTAGATGCAACCGAGGAATAACGTCGCTTTTACTTAACCGTCTGACGGATAGTGAAGTATTAACCCATCTAGTGACTATCAATTTTTGAATAACATAACATTAAAAGAAGTGAAATTATATATTTCAATGAAAATTCTGAATTCTTTAATTGAGAATTCTTCATATACATTTGATAATTTTTTGTATTATAAATTAAGTTAAATTTAATTGCCGTAAAGTTAATCTTGAATCGCATGCAGAAAACCAATTTTACTTTCTTCCTCAAACCATCTTTACTCATTTGATTATTCCCTTCAATATAATAAACTTTCTATGCTAACTTTTAAACGGAGCCAGAGAGATAGGAAATGAACCATTTTTTTTTTTTTGTAAAATTCAGCTTTACAAATTAAACCATAACGAACGGACATGTACCGTAAAATCTAGGCAAAAAAAAAACAGCTGCAGTTAACTATACTATTATCCTAATCAGAAATATCCGAAATCCAGGACTCTGGATTTCTGCTCCTTCCATTCATCATCCCTTAAGCCTAAATCTTAATTTTAAGCAAAAATTTCAGTCAAAATCATCACTTTTGATTGGAATCATAATTTTTTAATAAATTATAACGATAGTTTTTGAAACTTTATTTGTTAAAAGTACTTAGAATTTAATCTTTAAACATTTAAAAATGTAAGCTTGAAGAATTTAGGGCTAATTCAATTAATAAAATTGTTTCATTGTGAATTTTACTTTTACTTTGTTTTTTATATTTTTTATTTAACTACAACAAACATTATTAAATTTTTTAAAGAACACTATTCTTCTATCGATACAAAAAGAAAATATAAAATTATATAGGAAAAATGTAATAATAAAAATGTGATACATTTATTAAAATTTATTTGAAATAAGTTCCAGTTTAGCTTAGTGAGAAAAAAAGTGCAAGTTTGATGATTACAAATGTAGTGAAAGGTTTAAAATGCAACATTTTTGTATTTAACCCTTTCGTTACGGGTAATTGGAAGATTGGAATTTTGCTGCAATAAAATAAAACACTTACTTTTGGGGGTCTTTGTATTGAAGTCTTCTTAGGGCTGCGTCTCTTGAAGTGCCTTTCCGAAATCTGAACACTTTTCGAGATTTGACCAATGAAGACATTTCTTATTCCCTTTTATACGCGCCGCACTTTCCTGCATTCCTATTGGTCTCCCACGATCCCCCGCTTGATTTGAAGACCAATCAAAAGAGGGCTCTCAGCCCCCACAATTTCAGCCCCCTTTTTCTTCCCCCAATAAACTTTGTTAAAAGATTGCTGAGGTGTTGATATTGAAAAATGTTACCATTGTATATTTGAGGGTAATTAATTATCCCAAAAATATACAATCAAAATAAAACAAATTTACGCATGGAAAAAAAATGTATTAAAAAATTATTAAAGCTTGTGTTCTATGAAATGCAACCTTTAATATTTTGCTTTTTCTAGTGAATTGTATATTATTTTTTATTGAGTTTTAAATTTGGGAAATTTAAATTTAAAATTACAAAAATGGGTTATGGGGTAGGTACATATATATTGCTTGTGGGTTTGATCAGAGACCCGCTTATAAGCCTTCGTCAAGTAAGACAGAAATAGAAAGAGTTTTTTTTTACTGTCACAGAGAAAGGAAGTACACCCAGAGTGAAGACGGGAATCGAACCCGCACCCGTTACAGCGCACAGTCTGCTGGCCTACGATGCTAACCACTCTGCCTTTCGGGGCCCTATTACAAAGTTTTGATCGTCTTTTTAAAATGCCAATGGTGTAAGATTGTTGGCCTTTTCATGAATCATAACAAAATAACTGAAATAAGCAATTCAATTCACACAACGGAACCTACATTAATTTATGTATTTAAAAGATCCAGGCCAAATAAGAAGAATTTAAAAATCGGAATCACCTTAAAAGTTTGTATTAGTTGTATAAAATGAAACTTTTTCAGTTTTATCCAAATTCTCAATGATCTATATCCTTTTGCGACCTGGCCTCTCCATTTGGGACAAATTTTTGTATGATGAAAAAGTATGTTTAGATTAAGAATATATGTGTAGGATTTTGCTCGAGTTGACCAATGTGCTGACCAGTATGTAATGTAAAAAATGCATGTGTTTTAAACTTCTTTTAAGCGAATCTTTTATCTTCACAGGAATTTTTTTTTTCAACCAGCAACCTACAATTTAACAGCCTCATTCAATCAAAGCGGCTCTCTGTACCGGGTGCGGGTTTGATTCCCGTCTTCGCCCTGAGTGTATATTGCTTTCTCCGTGACAGTAAAAAAAAGTAGAGAAGCAGAAGCCCTTTTTCGCGTGAGATAAAAAAAAATCCCGTTTTCTTATTGTTACTCACGTGTTTTTAAAGCATTTGAAAAAAGAATTATCGCCATTACCTTAAACTAGAATATTTACTTTGTTTTTCTACACTACGACTTTTATTTCAAACTTCTTCCTAATCATATTTTTCTTTTTTCTTCAATCAAAATATGAACTTACCAAATACCTCTCAGTTTAAAAACTGCTAAAGCCTTCAACGTCCATGCTTAAGGTCTTAAGGTAGGCGAATACCCAAAATTAACCAAAATTCTAAAATTTTTACTGTTGCTTTAATCTTTTCCAAATTTGGCATAGTGATTTCAAATATAAAGAATAATACAATTCAGGCATTTTTTTCAAAATTTAATGTAATTTATTTATTTTCAATGGTGTTTTTCTACTAAAAAAAGAGGTTTACGCTAACAATTCTACCACATTGAATTTTCATCCGATAAACATTAATTATTTGTTAAATTCTTCGTTTTGAACTGATGCATGCAATGATCCTCTGGTTACATACAAAGTACAAGAAAAGAAGTTATTAAGAAAAATGTCATAAATTAACCATAAAAAAAGATTTTTTTCGATTAACTTACACTTGGACGTTTTTTTTAAAAAAAAAACTTGTATATTTACACCAGATGTTAGAGGTTCATGGCACAGATATATATTGAAATAGCATCTGTAAAAAAAATTTCAGGTAAATTAATGTAAAACTTTTTATGCTAGAAGTGTTGGCGCAAACCCCTTTTTTTAGATGAAAAACACCGTTTAAAATAAATTAATTATTTTTAAATAAAAAAAATGCCTAAAAAGCATTGCTCATTATATTTTAAATCACTATGCCAAATTTGGAAAAGATTAAAGTTATAGTTAAAATTTTAGAATTTTGGGTATTCGCCTACCTTAAGAGGCAACAGATATACGGAATAAAACTAAAATTATTTCCGAGCCTCGATTGATGAATGTCACGTGGAAATAGAGCACCAATAGAAGCGCCGGTTGAAGGAAAGTATTAATGAAAGCTGGAAGGAATTACGTAACAAAAAAAACCCTATTAGCAAGTATATCCTCTTGCGACCTGGCTTCCCTATTTGGGGACATTTTCAAAACCACCCCACAAACAATTAACAAGTTAAATAGTTCCGAAATTGACCTGGTCCGATATAAGAAGATCCAAGTATCAGCTTTCAGCCTTTGATTACAAATGCTGAATTATTCATTTACTTCTATAAAAAATGAAGTTGAACGAGAGTTAATATGATATTAGAGTTCTTAATTTTTTGAAAAAATAAAAATTTTTCATCAAGTTCTTTTAGTAGTTAATTTTAAAGGCATTTTGCATTAGAAACAATGTTAAAATAGTCTGTTAACTACAAATAAGTTATACTTCCTTCTTTGTTGCATTTATAGCACAAAAATGCTTTTTTTTAGAGTTTGAGGCGTGTCCCTAGTAACAATTAACCATAATTTTTTTTATTTCTCTGCAAAACATACTTTTTAGCATATATTTTTATGAAAAGTATTTTTAGATTAAGAATATACGTGTAGGATTTTGGTAAGGGTCTTAAGAGGCTATACTTACAACATGAAAATTTAACTCACTAGATTTGGGAATTCTCCATTCCATTTCCGACAAGGAAATTCTCAGCTACCATTTTCAAGAATAACACCACTTGATTACTTGAAACCCACTTTCAAAGCAAAACATTCGTTTGATACTCCCTCTATACAACTTGACAGAAATTAACTAAGAAAATTTAAATCTAAGTTCTGAAAGAACTTTATTTCTATCTCAGAACAGTTTAATTCAATTGTGCTGACGCAGGAGTAGGTATAATTTGGGCATCGTACATGGTTCTGGAATAAAAAATTAAGAATAAATTATAACAATAATTTTTTCAAATTTTTTTTCGCAAAAGATATTTAAAATCAATTTTTAAACATCTGAGAATGATAGCGAGAAGAATTTAGGGTTAATTTATCTCATAAATTTTTTTCGGGAGTGAATTTTATGTTACCAGGTTTTCATAATTTCATTTGATTAAAACAATCATTATTTACATCCTCAAAATACATGATTCTTCCATCTAACGATAAATTAGAGCAAGCTCAGTTTAGTGAGAGAAAAAAATCGCAAGCTCATGATTCCAAATGGAAACATTGGGGTTGAAAGAGTTTAAAGCATGCGCTCCCCTAATTGTTGTGAGCAGTGTATAATAAGTACATGTTATCAGTAGGCGCAGAGTAACTTGGCGTTGAGGTGGTTGCATTTTAAAAGCTGATTTACCTTTTATTATATTAGGAACTAACGCATGCATTGCGACATTTCAGCAGCTCTGCATTTTCACTTGAGTAGATTCTGTAGATTTGACTCTAAAGTTTGAGTCTAATATCTTTTAGATGCCGCCTCGGTGGCTGAATGGTTAGTGTACTAGCATTTGGAGCTGCTGAGGTCGGGTTCGAGTCCCGGTCAGGCTTGGATGTTTGTGACAGTCAATAAATATTGTTATTTGTCTATGTGTTATTCATTTCTTTGTGACTGTAAAATTTCTTTGTGTCTGTCCCACTTGACGAAAGCTTATAAGCGGTTCTCTGAACAAGCACACAAGATGGAATATATATGTATCATACCACACCATACCATACCATCTTTTAGATAGCACGTTGATGTAAAGTGGTGACACCATTATATTTAAATTTAGGAAGTTTCAAAAATTAAAAGATTTTATTTAGTATATTGTCTTCAGCAGGCTGACGTCATTATACACAAATACAAATTTTAAAAAATATTTTTGAACAAGAACGTTTTGCAATTCTTTTTTGAGTCGTTATTTTCACAATGGGATAGCAATAAGATTCATCTGTCTGATTTAGTGGATAGTTCGCCTACTTCCCAACCAGTGCATTCTATAAACGACGTTTTCGAACTCAATAAAAAGTACTCAAATATGAGCAAGTCGAATTGTCAAAACGGTATATTACCCAATAGTTTTGGCGACTCTCAATAGTACTGATTACTTCGGACAGTAAGAGCTCTATCCAACACCTAAGTGACTGGAGTACTGTGGGAGACAGGACCAGTATCTCTGTGCTAAACATGCTAAAACAGATTTCCAGATACCGAACAATCCACCTGCAATGGATCCCCTCACACGTCAATGTATACGGTAATGAGGTGGCAGATGGCCTTGCAAAGGGAGGCTCCGAGGCCCCAGCACCCCTCCCGGTCTGGACTTTCCCGGAGATCCACACCATCAGGAAGAACAAGGTAAAATTGAAATGGCTAACCCCCCCAGCAAGTGATTGGATCAGGAGGAAGAACCCTGGTGGCTCCCTTGGCCTCATTTGCGATCGCAGAGATCAGACGGCTTTATCAAGATTCGCGAGTGGCCATCTGAAGACCCTTACTTTTCTTGAAGGACACAAGCTTTTCCCAATTTGCGCGAAGTGTTCTACGGAAATGACCTCGCCTGACCACATTTTGGACTGCCTCAATCTTTCCTGGGACGATCTTCTTAAGGACCCCTTGTGTTTTCTGGACTTTTCAGGTGTATATAAACTCATGGAATTTGTCTAGCTATCGCTAGCCTGGAGGATTTGTAAAAAAAAAAAAAAAGTAGCACTGATTATTTAATGGTAGTGATTGAAGCAAAGTAAGTATGACTCAAGTTGCAATTATCTTTCAGATCCTCAATTCTGTAGCAATGCATATACTTAGGTGTGAGATACTTGGAGTTTATTTTTAATCATGCCCATGCTTCAGAAATTAGTGTTGTGATCAGTTGTGGAATTTTCTGCTATTTTGTAGTGTTTAATGCGATTTAAAGGGGGATTGGTAACGTAGATGGTATACGAACCTTCACCTTTCAGAGAAGATTTTATCCGAGTCTAATACGATTAGCATTCGACCCATTACCCAGGTGAGACATACTACATTTAATGAACGAAAGATAGTTTTGTGTGAAACTTCAAAAAATTTGTTATAATTGCGAGAAGATTTATTTCATTCAAAATATTTTTAATAAAGATAAAATGAAGTTACATTCAATAAATTATAATTTCGCTTAAATTTATTCATCTAAGTTTACCAATTGCAAAAACATTGGTATTTTTTTGTTGTTCACTTTATGTACTTTTTATAGGGTGTCCCAAAATGGACTACCTGTTTTTAAAAATTAATAAAAAAGAAATATAGATATTAACATAATTTTTACAGAAAACGAATGAGTCATGTCTGGAATTTGATATAGAACACTTTATTATGTTAGTTATAATTACGTTATTACACTTTTATGTTCAATTTAACCGATAGATGGCGCTGTGAATAGCGCGTGTTTACTGTATGAAAGAACTAGGCATGCATATACACCGAAAAGAAGGATACGTTGTCAGAAATGTTCAATAGCTTTCCCTGAACTGAAAGCTACTGAACATTTCTGACCAAGTGTCCTTCGAGCCGACACACTATATTGCAGCGCCTTCTGTCGGTTAACTTGAACATAAGAAAGTGTAATAGCATAATAACGTAATAAACATATATTACATAATAAAGTGTTCCTAATCGAATTCCAGACATGACTCATTCCTTTTCTGCAAGAATTGTTTTAATATCTCTAGCCATTTTTTTATTTATTAATTTTTAAAAACAGGTTGTCCATTTTGGGACACTCTGTACATAGCATGATTCTATGCTGCAAACCTTTGCCTTTGTTAAATTGCTATTTGTACTTATTCCATAAATCTATAATAATAAAAGAAAGAGTCTGTCTATGTGTCTGTCTGTCTGTCTGTCTGTGTGTATGTCTGTGGATCGCAAAAAACCTACTTAGACTGCTCTAAAAAATTCGAAATTTTTAATATAGGTTCCTTTTAATACCTACGTGTGCATCTGAGGCTTAGTTTTTTCATATTTGATTGTGATTTTTAATTAATATAATTAGTTTCAAAAAACGTCATCCACGTGGAATTGCGGGACCATAACAGGGCTTGAAAATGGACCGGGCCGAAACGGGGACTTGACGCCATCCTCTATTAGTTTGATTGATTGAGTTTGGCTGAGATATGCGCTCGCCCTAAGGTTGCTTCATCGTCTATCAGTGTTTGCTTTTTTAAGTGTGCATGCGCCAACACGAATTTAATTTTGTTTTGATTTTGAGTGTATTTTCACAAGTAAGCATGCCTCTAAAATTAAGCAATACGAAGTTAACGGGTTCCCAGGAAGGCGGGACCATACTGCTAGTCTTTTATAAGTACCATATACAATAGATCGATTACATAAAATGACTGTCCAGGGATTTAGATATCGTCGAGACATCGCAAAGGCGTGTTCACAGTGGGCTTGAACTCGGCATTCGAAATGTGATCGGTATCAATTGACCAGTCAACTAACATGCCCTCGCGTGTATGTTCTGATTCAAGGATGAATAGTTTCAAACGATCTTCATAGAGGTTAATGTACCAAATGTCTATAATTTTAATTGTGAAAAGGTGCTCATGTCGGGTACGAAGGAGGATGGAATGTAGAAATTAGGCCCAGAAACGTAAAAAGTGCTCTCTTACTCATTATTATTATTTTTTTTAAATTGTGAATTGTGCTTGGTTTCAACAAAAATATAGTTTCTAGAAACTGCAACGTCTGTGTGGTGAAATATTTTCCCATATTTTCGGTATTTGGTCGAACCATTTTTCTGGTCTTGGAAATAAAAACTTAAGAAATGGTTCAACAAAATACCAAAAATAATACAGGAAAGACTTTTCACCACACAGCCGTTGCAGCTACTAGGAATCATATTTTTTGGTGTACTTCACTGGAACTAGTTTTGGTGTGCTTTGAAATACTGCAATTAATAGAAGAATGAGTATTAACAACCCTAAATTAACACAACATGACTGCAAAAATTAGGCCACACTTTGAGAGCTAGGTTCAGTGTTTTTCTTTTCTTTTTTTTCAAATTAAACATTGTAAAACAAGTTCCAATAATTTATAATATAAGTGACAATGCTTTTTTTTTTTGCATTTACAATAATAAGTCGGCTTATATTCTTAATAAAAATAAGTTATTTGATAAAAACAAAGAAAAAATATGACACTTTTTAAGTTAAAAGCAGTGGAAACTAACCCCTCTCTTCAAAAAATAGCTGCTAATTAGTTTAATAATTACAAAACAAGGAAGTAAATACCATGTCTTTAAGGCTTGTATTTTCATAAACAAGGTACTGTGCTTGTGTTTATTCAACAAAAAAGCTAAACTGGTGCCATAAACATCTCATCGCTCAAAGTATCTTTTTATAAAAAAAGCTAAAATTTAATAATCCATTCATTATGTAAAACAATAGGCTAAGATTATGTCAAGGAATATGCATTACACTGTGAAAAAAAATATGTAACCATTACAAAATTTTTGTTTGTAAAAAACTTTTTTTTGAAAATTTCTAGTAAATAATTACTAAAAATAGTGCTGTAAAAGCACATAATATATTTTAGTTAACATTACATGTTTATATCATGTAGATTTGCGGGACTATTTTATGCATCCCACGCAAGTAATGTTTCTGTAACTACACAATAACTTTTTATGGATACCACATTTTCCGTGCAATTGCAAATAAAAAACAAAATGTCTGCTTTCAAGACGTGGAATCAAACCCCGGTCTACCGAGTGACAGACGGGGGTACTGACCACTACTAAACTGAGGAATTGCGGACTGCCGAAACCCGGGATCGAAACCAGGAACCTTTAGATGTCCAATCGAATGCTCTGCCAACTGTACTATGTCGGCACACAGAACGTCAGGAAATGAGAAGTGAAATTCATTTGAAACAATCAACTAAGTTATAAATTTAAAATAGCGATTGGTCTTGAATCCCGATCGAGCCAAACTTTAGTTCGTGTAGCTCTAGTGCGACGATAATTCAAACCTAACCTAACCAAACTTTAGTGGCGATGCGCGTGACACTTCATATAGAGGCACATGATTGGTTGAAACAACTTGCAAATACTAGAAATTTTTTTGTAACTGCAGAAATGAAGATTTATGTTCAGAATTACAAAAACTTTTTTTGTAAAATTGGTTATTTCCGTAACATTACTAAAAAAATTTCTGAATGTTTACAGAATTTTTTTCTCAGTGTACATGTTAATATTCGACAGCGTTTATTAACATATGGTAGCTAATCCACCTGTTTTATAACAGTTTATATCAAAAATTTCTACATATAAACGATACTTTAGTAAGCCCTTATGTGGATCTTTTTTATTAAAAATAGTTATGAAAAATTTACTCTGATTTTACTCAATAACTTGATCCTGTCTCTGAGGGAAAAGTGTCAACTTGCTTTAAATGCAAGCGATTTAAATTAGGTTATAAACAGATTTATAATAATATTTCTGTAGAAAGAGATTTTAGAAGAATCCTTTAAGCTAAACTATAAAATTGTATGTTGTTTTTGTGTAATTTATGTATGTTGTTGAAAAAACTGATATTTCTTGGACGGGTTATAACTTCCATACACATTAGGTCGTCGACATTTTAAAGTGAACGCCATTTCAACTGAGAATACCTACATGTGCGTAGGGTTCTAAAAATATCAATTGTAAGGATGTTTTTTTTTTTTTAAATATTCAGCTCTAAAAATCGTTCATAATAAGGGTTTTATATGACAGTTGATGCGTAGTGACTATATAACAGGTTCAGAGTGGAATATTGTGTTGGGGTGTAATGCGCCATATACACACTTTAAACAAACGAGCGATTTTAACTCAGTCTGAGCTAATTTTCACTCTTTCCAGTGTCGGAAATATACTTCCGCTATAGGAGTGAATTTCCCTCTTTTGTTTTGCTAAACCTCCAACACGATCTCCTCCACAGTCCCTTTGAAATTTGAATTGCGGACAAGTGGCGCAGATGACATCAGAGCTTTCAAACAATGAAAATTCGAGCTATTTGAAAATAGAACGCGGAATTGGAGGAATTTAAGAGTTAGGTGTATGTAAGTTGCATCGAATATATATATTTTTTCAATAAATATCATTTGTACACTCTTAAAAAAAACGAGCGATTTCTACTCAGTCTTAGTTAATTTTCACTCATTTCCAGTGTCGAGAATGCACTTCCACTATAGGAGTGGATTTCACTCTTTTGTTTTAAGAGTGTAAATAACATTATTGAATCATACTCCTTAATCACATCACACACTCGTTTGCGTTCTTAGACTAGTAAAACTATGGTCTAATGACCAGATATGCACGCAAGCTGGAACTCAACGCAACCCGATATTGGTATGGTATGGTATGATACATATATATTCCAGCCTGTGTGCTTGTTCATAGAACCGCTTATAAGCTTTAACCCGATAATAGTTTCAAGACGATATAATACGTGAAAACTCTACGACCGACCACCTCCATTAAGCGACCACCTCGACATACGACCAATTTTTCAAGGCACCAATTTTCCCCTCTATGTGTGCAATGTAAAAAGCCTCTCTGGGAGAGACCAGATCTCATTCCCCAAAGGACGGGTTTCAAATCCCATTTCACGAAAAGTTACCTTTCTTTAACAAGTGTCAATTATTTAGAAATTAGAAACTGAGGTGATTTGCAAAAAAATGAGAAAAATAGAAGAGTCAGAAATTTCTTCTTACTTTCAAAAGGTTTAATTAGTACATACTAGTTTGCTAAAAAAAAAGTTACCGTAGTATTTTGTACATATTGTGTACTACTGTTTGTTAAAAATGCAGTATAATTTTGCGTATACGTATTTGAGAATTAATAATTAAATGCAATGATAAATCAATTTGTAATTTTTAATGGTTAATAATCATAGAGATTGGGTGATAGCTCATGGTTTTACTATCTCGATACTAATAATATGTTGTAAAAGGATATTTCAACTTTCTAGCTAATTCACGTACTCTAGGCGCAACAAACCTCCATTTACCACTGATTTATTGGGGAACGGGATAGGATGGTCGCTGTAAAAGGTTTCACTAAGCAAACTTAATACGAACTAGCCCACTACATTTTTTAAAAAATGGGCCCTTGTTTTCACCATAATAATGACTGCGTGGTGAAGTGTTTCACCATATTTTCGCTGAAATATTTTTCAGGTTTTAAAAACAAAAACCTTATAAATGGTACAACCAAATAACGAAAATATGGTGAAACATTTCAACATACATCCAGCTCAGCTACTAGCTACAAACTATTACAATGGTCAAACCAACCACAATTTTTTAAAACAATGTATGGCGCTTAGAATAGCACCTGACTGGCTGAGTGGTTTGAACCATTACGCCAGCAGTCTGCACACTGTAACTGGTGCGGGTTCGATTCCCGCCCTCGCCATGGGTTACTTCATTTCTCTGTGACAGTAAACATTCTGTCTGTGTCTGTCTTGCTTGACGAAGGCTTATAAAGCGTGCCTACGATCAAACACTCAAACTGAAATATATATGTATCTACCCTTACAATACCCATAGCACCTGACAACCACACCTTACTATAGTGAAAATAAGGGTACAAATTTTTAAACATTTTTATACACGCCTAAGAATCAAATCGAAAGGCTTTCCAAAAGAATTCCAACATATTACTTCCAAAGAAAAAATCTTTACCTAACACCAAACAATCTTTTGCTCTTCTACTGCCTGTCAACACATAAAAAATTGAGTCTATCACGAAATATGAAAATAAAAAGCTATAAATATCTTTCTCGGTTCAAATGAGAATTTCTCTCGATAAATAAAAACGATGTTTATTCCTGCGTATCAGTGTCATTCCCTACACCTGATGCTTTTGGTGTTGGAAATATCGAATATTGGAAATCCGTACATTGCACCATTTTTTTAAAAATCTTCTTATAAACTCCAAACGTGTTTAAAAGAAGATTTTAACACGTAAACAGGAAACCTTTTTAACAGGAAAAAAACTGTTAAGAAATATCAGTTGAATATAATTTTAGACCTTACGTCACTGAGAAAGAACACAATCGATAGCTGTGGTGGTAAATAGAAGTATTTAGCATGTATTAGAAGTGTATCAAACGTTAACTTTCTTTTAATACGTCTCCATATTTTTAAAATAAACTCTTACTCCCTACCACAAACCGGAGATTCGCAAACAGTTTCTATTTACGGCGCTAAAGGTAACTTTATAAACATCTAAGGGAATTTAAAGTTTTATCATATGCAATCAGCAAAAACATTCATATCGTAAGACCAGTATAAAGACTAAATGCTCCAAAGCCATTTCATTTACGACAGAAGTGGTTCTGTAAAACCCGTTTTTCTTTGCTAAGACCCTACTGACAGTAAAGCAGTTAAGATCTTGAAATCCGGATCGGAAGGTCTCGCGATAGAGTCTCGGTACCATGACGACCCACCGAATATGCGGAGTACGTGCTCGTTAAATCTGCTGGGTCTGAAAGTCCTGTGGGAGGTCATTGCGCAATTTCCCACGGGAACAGGTCCCTGGAGACTATTTCCCTCCCCTTCAGGCACATGCGTAAATTGTGGAGGTGGCGCGCGATAGATGTCAGCATCTGTCGCGTAAGTGTGTGTGTGTTGTGTCTGTCTTACTTGACGAAGGTCTTTAAGCGGGTCTCTGACAAAGCCCACAAACCTGAAAATATATGTCCACCTTAAATATTACGCTATTGATATAATGAGATCAGTTTCCTTGATAATAAGTACGAAAATAATATTTTTTTACTATTTTATTTCAATGAAATTATCGTATTAACAGACTAATTCAGAAACTAATAAGATTTTTTTTTCAAAATTTAAGCAAATATATGTCCACAGAAGTGAAGTTAGAAATTATTAAATTAAATACCGAAAAAAAAAATGCTCAAACATCAAAAATAATTAAAATATGAAATATTATAAGATCATTGTACATTTCAAAAGAAAAACAGATAACAAGATTTCAGAACCTAGACCTTTTGTTTTATTATCTATTAATATTCATAATATAATTTTTTAATTTTTAAAATAGTTTCACATTTTTTAAATAAACTATTATCATCTGTTATAGATAATTAAATAATCAGGGAATATTTCACCGTCACATCTGTCTTGTTATTATTATTTTCGGATTGTTTAAAAAATTGCATGAATTTTAAAACGATCATTTTAAACATATTTTGATTTCAAGAAGTATGCGTTGGGTCTTTAGAATATTGCTGACTATTGCTTTTAAATTTATTGAAAAATCGATATAAAAATTAAGTTTGAACACGTCTTAAGTAAGTTTTAAGTCTCCTAACAACTTCTTATTTCCGCCAGAAGGTGTTTTCTTATACACTTTTCGTTTCCACAAGCAAAAGAAAACATAAGTTTAACTGCATTATTCATTTTAAATGTTTTTTATTATTATTTGGATGGTTTATGTTCTATAATTGAGTTAAAAAGTCATGAACTATGTATTAATTTTTCGATTAGCATTGAATACATATTTTTCGTCCGTAACATATTTTATTTATTCAGAAAATGCAAGCATAAAACATAAATTTTTTATAAAATATTTGTGATGCTTTTATGAAAATCATGCAGCAACTCAAGTAAAATATAGATAAATTCAAAAATACGACAATAAGTACATCAATATAAAATAATTAAATGTTTCTGGATAACGCAAACGTACCTTTGAAGTTTGAGCTAAACAGTTTAAGTCCATTTATTCGATAGTACAATACAATTTCTGGAAAACATCCTCAATATTTAAAATGTCATGAGATTAATAATTGAACATGCAAAACAAAGTCTTTAAGAAAAGGTATATAAATAGAAAGTTAAGAGAGAAATAGATACAGATAGAGATAACAACGTTTCAATTCGTCGTAACTCCTAATGTTCACAAAAATAAATTGAGTGTCGTAAGTAAATAAATCAGGTTAATGATACAAATATTCCAGAAACAGATTCAAGTCATTAGTTATTCTAGAGTTTTACTATTAAATCAACAAGGTAAAGCTTTAGAATTAAATGATTCGCTTTTCTTATATTAAATTTATTCAAAAGCTCTTTTCTTTCGCTATTGTTGAAGACTTTTTATGCTGAGTTTATCGACGGCTAATTCTACTATTTAACCTCTTGCGACCTGGCGTCCCCATTTGGGGACATTTTTTAAATCTCTCCACAAACAATTAACACTTTTTTTTAGTTCCGAAGTTGACCTGGTCCGATAGAAGAAGATCCAAATATCAGTTTTCAGCCTTTGATTACATTAATCAGTCACTTATTCCTATAAAAATGAAGTTAAACGAGGGTTAATACGATATTAGAGTTCTTAAAAAACTATTTTAATTTTTTCAAGCTTTAGAAGAGTAACAATACGATGAGCTTCTTTGGACTTCTAAATTGAGTACACCTAGTACACCGTGGTTGCAAAACGATCATTGCTCGTATTAAATTATCGTTATTATTAATAAGGATCGATAACTATTTGTAATAAACGATGGCTAATATTAAATGCAACATCAACAACTTACTCTGCAATAAGAATCCTACATTGGAGGGAACAGTATTTTTTGTTCACTGCATTTACAGCATAAACCCATGCTGATTAATTCAAATTATTATTGCAATATTTCTGCACAACAAGATTTGCATATTTTAGAGCATGCCTTTTTACTAAGATTCACAAAACACTTCGATAGCCATCCATATAAATTATAAACTATTACACTCATTGCCAAGCTAATTTGGGTAAATAGAAATATGCTATGGCGAAGATCCTTCCGCGGATGTAAAGAGTTCCATAAATTATTTGTGAATCCATCCAGGAAACATGTTTGAAACATTAATTCCAGTTAAGGTCTAACAGATTTGAATATTATTTGAGAAAATTTCGCAATTTTATCAGAATGAAAAGTGTATTTTGGTAATTGTATTAATATCATTTTGTATATAAATATTACCTTACAAGAGTTTCCAACTAATGGACCAATCGCACTTTTCCCACTGCATTTTTACTATTTGTTTTTACCCAAGTTAGGTTGGCACGTAGTTTAGAATTAGAAAAGCAATTATTCCGCAATTAGGTCATCTTTTTTCATATATTTAAAAAAAGTAATATAAGCGTGTGGAGGGGAGAGAGCTTAAAAAAAAAGAATCGTATAAAGAATTAATATCCGGTTCGCAGGAGCGATATTGAAAAAATCGTAACAAAATATCGCTTGGCTATTCTATTTTCGCGCCTTTAGAACCTGTTACTTCCGTTGAACGAAAGCAATTAAGAGTACCTGTTTTTGTTTTTCACGTGTGTATTGAAGTTCTATGACGAAATATTTTGAAACAAATTGTTTTTTATATATTTGTATCAAAGATTTTGATGATTATTAATTTCTTTTTCACCTTTTTGAATTTCGAAAGGTAATATTTCTTTAGAAGTTCGATGAAACAAAAATATGTTAGCATGGATATTGGATATTTACATTTTAAGGGATAATGGACGCGCTGGCTCGGGAGTCTCCAAACTCAAGTGCCTCAATGTTAATCCAATGGGAAAAAATTATTTTCTTTGCCACATTTCTCCGGCTGTAGTGAATATTTTTACAAGCGAATTTTTTTATGTGATAAATGTAGCTGACTTACAGGTCTCTATCTTTCCACTTTTTGAAATTGCTTCGAATATTTTGTGTAAAATAATTTATTGAATATTAAAAAAAAATATTCGTACTAATTTCAAAAAGTGGGAAGATAGAGACCTGTAAGTCATCTACATTTATCACATAAAAAAATCCGCTTGAAAAAATATTCACTACAGCCGGAGAAATGTGGCAAAGAAAATATTTTTCCCCATTGGATTAACATTGAGGCACTTGAGTTTGGAGACCCCCCGTCCTGCGGTCCCATTCCCCCTTAAGGGATAATGGACGCGCTGGCTCGGGAGTCTCCAAACTCAAATGACTCAATGTTAATTCAATGGCAAAAAAACCTATTTTCTCTGTCACAATTCTCCGGCTGTATTGAATATTTTTACAAACGGTTTCTAAATAATAAATGTAGATAACTTACAGGTCTCTATAATCCCACATTTTTGAATATCTACGAATACTTTTTGTGAAATTACTTATTCAAAATTTAAAAAAAAAATCGAACCAAGTTCAAGGAGTGGGGACCTGTAAGTTAACTACATTTATCACATAAAAAAAAGTCGCTTGCAAAAATATTAAACACAGCCAGAGAAATGTGGCAGAGAAAATATTTTTTTCTTCATTAGGATTATCATTGATGCACTTTGCTTTAGAGACCCCCGGTCCAATGCGCCCATTCCCCCTTGTCGAGTTTATATTCCTGTGGGGTGGTGAGTTACAGCATTCACATCGTTAAAACGGACCATCTTTGCCCTGGGAAAAAAAATTGCAAATTCTTATACACTCTTAAAACACACGAGCGATTTTAACTCAGTCTGAGTTAATTTTCACTCCTTTCGGTGTCGAAAATGCACTTCCCCTATAAGAGTGGATTTCATCCTTTTCTTTTGTTAAACACTCAACAATCTTAACAACAAAGGAGCAATTTTAAGGTGATTACGAGCGATTTAGGGCGATTACGAGCGATTCAGGAGTTACACTCTTATAACAAAAGACTGAAATCCACTCCAGTAGGAGAAGTGCATTTTCGACACTGGAAAGAAGTGAATATTAACTCAGACGGAGTTAAAATCACTCGTTTGGAGTGATCATTTCGGAGGTTTAACGCACAAAGGTTCCACTCCTCTAGGAGATGTGCATTTTCTGGCCTGGAAGAGTGAAAATTAACTGAGACTGAGTTAAAATCGCTCGTTCGTTTTAAGAGTGTAATTTCACTCCTTTTCAGTGTCGGAAATGCACGTCTCCTATAGGAGTGGATTTCACTCTTTTGTTTTAAGAGTGTAGGTTGTAGTTATTGAGTGCTTACAACAATGATTTATATCATCGGCGTACACGCTGCAGTTATCCAGTTGTGTATTTTACCGTTTGTATAAATCTTTCTTGCTACACGATCTGGAAAACAACAAAAACTTTGAATTTATCAAAACGATTTTGATTTGTTTATGTAATACATAATAGTTTATTAAAAGTTATTTTGTTCTTAATTCATGATAGTTTTCAGTGAAATTTTTTTAACTTCAATATCTATTTTCTTGGAATTATCTATGAAACAAAATGTCTGTATATCATAAAAAGTGAGCTCAAAAAATAGTTTTTGTAAAGCCACAAGTGGGATTCTTTACATAAAAATCTTACCAATTTTAAGACAATATTGGAAATTTGAAGAAACAAAATCATCCATGACGTGTCGTCAAATAAATTTAGAATTTCGAACGTCCCAAACATACGTTTAAAATCGACGATAAAACTCTTAAGCCGTCTATTATCGATTCCCAAATCGCGCAAATGGTCAATAGAAAACACCCCACATTTGGCGCGCACAAAGGCAGCGAAAATCCGCAGGTAATCTTTTAGCGAGTTTGGCTCTTACTTTTTGGAAAGTGTGGTAACTGATATATTTCTTGTGTCTCGTAAAAAGGATTTTTAATGGGCTGGAGAGCCCAGTAGGTCAGGCGCTTGTCCAGTCAAAAGGTCCCAGGGGCGGGTTCAAGAATCGCCGAAATAACTGCCAATTTATTAACGGTATTTTTTTTATCAAACAAAAAAGATGCAGCATGCACCAAGGAATAAGCCGCAAAACATGCATGGTATGGTACATATATATTCCAGCTTGTGTACTTGTTCAGAGAGCCGCTTATAAGCTTTCGTCAAGTGGGACCGACACAGAAAGAGTTTTTACAGTCACAAAGAAAGGAATAACGCATAGACAAATAACAACATTTATTGACGGTCACAAACATCCGTGTCTGACCGGGATTCGATCCCAACCTCAGCAGCTCCAAAGTCTAGCGTCCTAAAGATTGCGCCACCGGGGCGGCCGCAAAACATGCATAAACACCAGATTAAACAATTAGTGAGGCAATCAAAAGGACAAAACAATGAGATCAAGAGTAAATACAAAATTTCTAGAAGAAAAGACAAAAGTGAGGAGGACGTTTTAAAAGTTCAGGAATGGACTTTTTTTTCTATAAAACTGGTAATCTCAGGGAAACATTCAGGGTCGATAAAGTTTGGAGGCCATGCCCTCCCACTAGCTAATGGTATGTGCCGTCGAAAAATTAAAACAAATAGTACACTATGTAGGGAGAATGCACGTTTAACCCTTTCAGTCCCAAAAATTTACTACACTACAAAAAAATTTGATATCTACAAAATAAGCTTATTTTAAGTCAAAAATAAGAATTCCATAAGAAAAAAATTCATTTAAATTTTTATATGGTTTTTGAAATAATGACAAAATTTTTTAACTGTGGAAAACAACAAAATAAAAATATATGTATTTCCTAAAAACACTTCGAGTTATATATTTTAAGGTATCTGACCATATTATTTAAAAAAATTTAGTAATTATTTTAATCGAAATAGTTTAAATTGTGTTTTGAATATGTGGAATTGAGGCGAACTTTTCAAAAATCAGGTGAAACGCTTGTTAGCTATTTTCTAAATAAAAAAAATAGTAGTTCTGACTTCTATTGAGATTAATGTAAAATATTATCTAATAGGAACAAAGTGTGCAGAATTGAATGATATGTGTTTGGATGTCGTACCGGGACATAACCATTTGGAAAAAATATTGAAAGTGATGATGCCAAATGGCATCACTGGGACTGAAAGGGTTAAATTAGCTCCAACGTCTCCAATGTCGCTCTTAAAAGTTGTGTTAAGCCCTCGCGTAGCTCTAGTGCGACGACACTATATTCAAGCTCGGCGAGATTTCATTTATCGTTTTGTCAAATCAGCACTGCGAGTTATGGAAACGAAATTCCTTTAGGCTTAGCGCTGTTTTCATTGTCATAAAAGCGTTTTTTTCTTAAGAAGAAAGTGTTAGATTTTATGTGGCATTTTTTGGCATTGATGAATATATTTGTTTATATAAATTGGGTATAAATATTACATTTTAAGTTACATTTATGTACGCACTGTAAAAATATATGTTGGTTTTACAAAAAAAGGTCAGCAAGTGTTCCTGAAATCTGCTTAATTTAATTGATAAAACTTAATATCTGTAAAAATTAAGAAAAGAAAATATTTTCCCCTTTATATTATAGGGATATTTTTTGGCGTGCCAGCTAACAGTTTCTTTTACCATAAAACACCAAATTTTTACCTGTATATTTTTTAAAGGGACTATTTAGCTTTGCCGTTGATTTTGATAAAAATTACATTTTTATTTTGGTAATTCATGTAAATTTAAACTCTTTTTATATGTATTGGAATTCAAATTTCCAACTCGCAATTTTTTTATAAATATGTCGTTAAAATTGTCAATTCTTAAGTAAATGGCTTTACAAGACTCTATATGCTTCAAACTTAATAAATTATAATTAAATGGATAAATTTGTTATCATGTTTGTTGAAACAGAAATCGACTTTTTAGTCCTCCTTTAGCGAGTTGTAATGGATCCAATAATTATTTATACTTACAGTTAAAATTATGTATCGATTCTGCTAACGTCGATATTGTAACACAAGAAATTACAAAAAAAAAAGAGAATAACCTTATTAAATTAAAAAAAGAAGTTGAATAAAAATATTGATGTTACTTTATTTAAAAAAAAAAACTAAAATTGCTTTGCTTAGTAAATAGATTTTTATAGCGTTTAAAACCGATTAATTTTTTTTTAATTTCAATGATTTTAAAGTATTACAAACAAGAAAGAATTTAGATTACGAACAAGAATGAATTTAGATTACGAACAAAATAAGAATAAACGAAAATATAGGATTCCCTTCAGAGCTCAAAATATGCAACTTTCAAGTGATTCACCAGTGATTCGTGGTATATAGCCTGCTTTAATAATCATATTCTAGATATTAATTAGTTTACCCTGTTCTAAAGGATAATTTAATCTGTATAATTTAATACTATTCAATAATTCAATGTGCAATAATTTAAAAGAATTGAAATTGAATAATGCTTTCAAAATGTTCAATTCATAAATTTCCTTACTTTAATAATTTACTGGAATCAGTAATGCAATTATACTGTTATTTGTAATTAGACAAATATGTATATGGAACCGTGTGAAGTATAATTGCTTTGACATTTCTTTAAGTTATTCATGTATGCACAACTTACTACAGATAAAAGTTGGCTAGAATATGAAGTTTGTCACCAGTGTTGTTTGAATTTTTGCATTTCTTGAATTAACAGATGAAAAGCAAGTTATACAACTTTAGAGCTTTGGGTCATAAGCAAATTGGCTAAATAGTCAACTGTTTACACCGCATGAGATTTAAACGTATTTTTTTTATGTACGAGTATTTAATTTATGTTACTGTAGCAGATGTAAATGAGTATAACAATAAATTAGAAACATGTTAGTTACTTCGGAGTAAAAGTGGTCTAGCATTTTTTGCTGTTTGAACTCTAAATTCAACGTTCCTTCATAAATTGTCAAATAAGTACTGTTCCATTTCACTTGAGCTAACGATAAAATAGACAAAAATATGCAACCGTCGCCAAATGGAATATTTCCAATGGTAATCTTTAACTATGCATAAATGTGGTAATCCAACTGTATATACTTTGGGTTAAACCATGGCCTACCTACTTAAATACTAAGGCCAAAGAAGCTCTCCCAAACACGCTCGGGGACGGAAATTTTGACGTCATAGTTCCGAGTGACGTTGTTCCGAATATGAAGATAACCTGTCTCGAAACCTGTTCGGAACCACTCGTTCTCGGCTGACCACATATTAAAGTTCCGAATGCGTCCGAACTAGTTTCTCGATCTTCGGTACTCGGAACAATAACGTCAAAAATTCCGTCTACGCTCATGTTTGGGAAAGCTTCTCTGGCCTTGTTATTGAAGTTGGCCGTGGTTAAACTAAAGAATCGTGCCCGGATATTTTACGCCAAATCTGAGAGCCCCGCCTTAGTAGGTATTATGTCAGCTTTTGGCGAATTTAGCAATGGAAAAGTTTCATATCATGTCACGTTCTCCATACTGCCGATAATTTGAAAAGAAGCCAAATCCGGCCACGATTCATTAGTTTAACCATACTGTGTTTTGTCGCAAAAAAATTCGCAAAATATTTCATTTCTGGAGACATGCGCTTGCGAAATGGAAAAGTACCTCAAAGTTTCTCAAAATTCAAGTCTTTAAACAGGTAACAAATATACTCATGTGATAAAATGTCACCATTGGCTGAAAAATGTCAAAGCATTTGATAAAGAACTCTAAGAGATATGCCACACATATGTTTACAAAGCGGTAAGTTAAATTGTTATTTAAATATCTTTTACAGTTTTCTTTTAATTTCAACAGAATTATTCAACCAAGAGGTTACAAGACGCCAATTCCTCAATCGTGAAATTCAAAGTAACGCAAGGAAAACGGCAGCGGTCTGTTGTCTTTGTTGGGTATGTTTGCTAAATGTATATAAAGTATAGAATTTATGGTTTTATGGGTGTAATACCACTGCCGCTTGTTTCAGTGATGACCGGCCAATAATCATACAGTAGTGTTTAAAGGTCTGTATTACCACCGACACTTGATTTAATTGGTTTCCCATGACAAGTGTTTGGCATAACCGTTGGTGAACATGAACTATCTTGCCAAACGTGCTTAAAGTAATTGATATTAACACTTCGGAACAGCAACGGTCTTGAATTGGTTATTTGCGTTACATTGCCAAGCAATGAAAATACCCAAAGGCGGTAAACATTCCACTTCATATTTCATGCAACTCGTTAGGTATAGTAACTCTATATTAAATTTTAAATCTCGCCAAAAGTCGCCAATGAACAGACCGGCTATTGACTCATAGCTGCACCGACACTTTTATTATGGGTCTTGTCAACTTTTGAAAATTGGCCTAAGCCTTCACTTTTGAATTTTTTCATTAACCTATTAAATGCACTGTTATTTACTATTGGCCTAGAAGGTCACTAAATTGTCTCGGGAGACAGTAGGTGCGTTTACATGAGCCATCCCCAGTAGCATCGAATATTGGCCCAATATTGGTATGACGTTGGCCAATATTGGTTATCTTGGGAAAATATAGCAAGTTTTACAACATTCAGCCAATATTGGCCCAATATACGAAACCAATATTTCGAAAGTTAAAATTTGCCAAGATAGAACCAATATTGGTTGGCATATGCCTAGGGGGCGCTCGCGTTTGTCATATTTTTCCTTGATCAGATTAAGAAGAACAGCCAAACGGCCCCTCGGTGGCCGAGAGGTGTAAGCGACGAGCCTCACAGCGAGAAGGTTCTTGGTTCTGTCCTTGTCCTAGCTATACTATAGACGTATTCGTGCTGGTAGAAAAATTCCTCTAAAATTCACCGGGGTGCCCGAGTACACTGCGATATACGTGCTCGTTAAATCTGTGGAGTCGAAAGTCCAGACGGCGTTAGCGTACGATGTCGTTCGAAGCATAGAATTCGAATTTGTAAAGTAGGAGGTTCCTTTATTAAATTGACCCCTAACCCCCAGGGGTCACACACCAAAAATAATGGGATACGTGTTCACCGATTTTTCCATCTACCCAACCGTTTCGAAAAAAGTCGTCGGATAATATTGGTCCTATAATGGCAGTCAATATTGGTTATATGTTGCTGGATAATATTGGTCCTATAATGGCAGCCAATAATGGCCAATATTGGCAAAATGTTTCCTCCCAATGCTGGGCCAATAAGGGTTAGCATATTGGCTCTACATTGTAACTGATATTGGGCCCATATTCGATGCTACTGGGGATCGCGAATACATGAAATGCCAAAATCCCCATATCATTGGAGGGGTTTGCGAAACCCCTCAAATGAACCCTGCAATTCCGGTTCTGTCTGGGAGAAAATCCCCAAGAGGAAAAAATTGCTGAGTTTGCTCTTCAATCCATGATCGATTCGATGGCTCATCTAAACGCGCCTAGTAAGAAGCATTCACGAATTCTTCTAGATGCTGTTACTCTTTTCGTACGTATTTTAGTGCAAGTTAATACTGTGTTTAGTTTCAACGAGTCTGAATACGGAGTGCTTTAGCTGCCGTGGACAAAATAAACTGCAGTATCTAGACTAGTGACATGGACCATTGTTGCAATCACTCAATAACTCTAACGTATTAGAAAGTATGCTGATAAACTAATTTTTTCAGAACAAAAGTGGTCCCATTCATTTGAGGTTACTGCAGTTTACCTGCCCACGGCAGTGCGCTGTTTAGCAATAAATACATTTGGCCATGATATCCCAGTTTAGGATATCAAAAGATTTTTAATTTTGTATGACGTTAACTCTTGATTTGTTTAAATGTAAATTCAGCAAATTTTATGCAAAATTAAAATCATTTTGACAAAATAATCAATAAAAGTTATTTTAGAAACTATTTTTTGTGCATTCAATCCTGCAATTTAACATCAATATTAACGAAGTAATAAAAAAGCGTAAATATCCACATGTATTGGGAACGTGCGTATTTGTAGTTGTGGAACGTCTTCAATCAATTAATTATTTTGACAAAATAATCAATAAAAGTTATTTTAGAAACTATTTTCTATGACTTTAATTTCTACAATTTAGGGTTAATATTAACAAAGTAATAAAAAAAAGCTTAAATATCCACAGGTATTGGGAACGTGCGTAGCTGTAGTCGTGAAACGTCTTCACACAGATGTGACTCAAAAGACCTCTGTTTCGCTCCCCTACCATTCTCACTACATTGCATTGGAAGTCGCTGGGGGCGCCACGTTCGTAACCGGTTTCGCAGGCTACTGGTGCGCCCTCTATCAGGAACATGATATGCTGGTGGTGGTGAGAACATGCTTTTTAATATAGTAATTTTTCTTATTTGCAGAAAAATCTTCCATAGAAACGATGAATTACGCAGCGTATTCATAACGTCATAAAATATTTGGTATCTTTGGTTCAAAACATTTTACTCAAACTTTTTGTTAAGTTTTTTTTTTCATACAGCCTCAAAGCAAGGAAAAACGACTTTTACAGAAGCAGTTTTTCTTCAATGCAAATACGGGTTTTATAGAACTCACTACAAGAATATCTGCAAAGTGGGTATAGAAAAAAGTACATATTTACGTCTATTTTTAATGTCTTATACGGGTTTATATCTAAGCATTAATACGTTCTTAAAAGGAAAGGTATCCCATGGAAGAAATATGCAAGAATTTTGTACATTTCAATTATTTTTAAATGTGTGATTTTTATTATTTTCTTTAACCTTTTGAATACTGATGGTACAACATGTGTACCAGCAACAAGTAGGCCATAGACTAAGAATCCTTCAGACCAGCAAAAATCTATCTGATACCTAGTGCTCTAAAAGTGTCGAAAGGAACTAATACACTATTAACGATCGATTTGCTGATTGGTATAATTGTGCTTTCCGATTGCTGTGCTACTGTTCAGTTTTTCCTAGGTAGGTAGGTTTGAAATGTCGTCGCATTAGAGCTACACAGGTTTTCCCTAGAAAAAGACAGCCATTACATTAGTTCCCTTCGACACAATTGGGGGCACTATGTTTATCTCAATCTAATCCAATCCGAGTTTCAGATCAAGAGTGCATTTAATCTATGCAGCTGTCAACAGTACCAGTACAGTAGGCAAAAGGTTAAGTCATCTGTACGAACTCTTTTTCTAACATTTTCCAAAACCAGGTGTCGCTGTGTTTTTAAACTATAAAAAACTTTTTATCGCCTACTAGGCGCGATTGCAATCCTTCAGCTTCAGCGAGCTTTTTTTTTATCGCCAATGAAATTTGACAGTGGCGTAGCCAGGATTGCTCCAAGGGGGGGGTTACAAAATTTTGAATTTGCCGTTTAAGTTTAAAGGAAACTTTATTATAATTATTATGAATGTAGTTTTTAATTGAAAATGCTAATTAATGAATATTAATAATTATAACTAATTATAATTATCTGTTTAAAACAAAGTTAGTTATTAATAACATTCATTAATTTTTATAACTAAGTACAATGCATTTAAATTATTAATTTTAACGTATTAATTAAAAATTAAATTATTTATTACAAATAAAATAAATTTTATCATGAGAAGTCAAATTTCTTCATTAATGATGAACTTAAACTCATGATAACTATTAATAAACACGCTTAAAACTTATTCCGGATTAAAGTTACTGATGTATTATAAAGTTAATGAGGATTAAAGTTACTGATTTATACAAGTTAACAAAAAAAAATTGACGTTTTGGGTAAATAAATCTAAAGCTGCCTATTTAATTTTTTTAAACTAACAAACAAGATTCGCATCATATTCATGGTTTGCACTGAGAGTTGTTGGTGAGAGGGCGCTACGGTTTGCGTTTTACCGGAAGCAGTCCACTCTACTTCCGGTCTGCTATATTTGTTTACATTTCTAGCGCCCATGTGTGATTTCATTTTCTATTTATCTGTACTGGAAAGAGTAGAAAAAATCCAACTCGTGACGGATGGGCCCGAGTACACTGGGACAGACGTGCTCGTTAAATCTGTGGAGTCCAAAGTCCCGACGGCGTCAGCGTACGATGTCGCTCGAAGTTTCCGTTGGGTGCCCGCTCAGGTGTCGATCTCGTCACTTGACCAGGGTTCTAAATTACGAGACGTTATTGGCTGTGTTAAAGCTCCTGACGGAGGCTGACGGTTTAAAATTCTAAATTAGATTGAATTACTGATGTATACATATTGGACCTACGTGTACGTGCTCAACGAAAAAAAGAGCAAATATTAGAGTAAGTTTCTTTTTTTTTAAATTCCTATTATATATTTTATGAAACATATTTCTTTTATTTGTTGAAAAATTTACTGGTTTACGTTTTCATTTTGCAAATCATTTTGACCATGCTTGAAATTGACTATGACAACATTTAAGGGTCCCTACTTACTACATTCCACAATTCATATTAATTAAATCTGATGATAAATCAAATGTTTGCAAATTTAATTGCTGCCGTATTCGTATGAATTTTTAGATACACGGAAGACTTAGTTAGGGCTTGTTTTCTTGTGCTGTACTGTAATCATATTTTAAATAAAATATCTTGCTGATTTTTGACCACCTTTAAGTTAAGGACAATTAAAAAGACTGCCTACTTTTAATCTGTGACTCTTTCTAGTGATTGCATATTCATGGGAATTTTCCAGAATAAATGAGAAGCATAATCACCTAGTAATCAAACATTTATATAGCTTTCCACACAACGGTGCCTTCCTGAATAAAAATGTAGTTATAATACTTAGAAACATCTTTTTTTTTTAAGGAGCAGACTGTAAGTGTCATGCCTGTTGAGAGTATGTATAGTAGGGACGATACTGATGGTGAAACTCCACTACAAAGCTTGAGTGTGAGTTTCATCAGGTAATCTGTTGTTAACACCTTCCACATGTTGAGTTATTTCATACCATAATTGAGATCATTTATTTAAAACCAACCTGGCTTTGATTACCATGTATGAGAGTTATGCAGTTGTCGAATCCTTTGAGTAACCATTAAAAAAAGGAATAAAATAGAATTGTCAGTTAGGATTGTTATAAGTAATTTAAATAAAATCATTTAATAAAATAAAAATAACTGGGCAGAGGGTGCTGTTTAACCTACTCAATTTGAAAATGTGTATTGTTATAGGTATATGGGAAATTCTACCGTAATTTATATCTAGGGATGCACCGAATATTCGGTATTAGGCCGCTTTAGCAGAATATTCGGTTTGGCCCAATAATGAAAATAATTTTTTTTAAATGCAAATAATAACAAACGAGCACTACTTTTTTGTGTGTTGCTTCAATTGAAAATTTAATAGCTAAATTGTATTAAAATTATTGTGTGACTGTGTACTTATACACACAATGTTGATTTGAAATTGATGAATAATAAAATTGGTTTAGGTAGGCTGAATATTCTGTATTCGGCTAAATTTGGTATTTGGTGCATCCCTATTTATATCCTTTGGGCATTACTTTTTTTTTTTGAAAATTCATTTCAAATTTTGTTATTGGTATACTAATGGACTGGCCCTTATATAATTGCAAAACTGTATTTTGAAACAAAGAAACTTTAAAAATAAGAACACAAAACAATGTGGAAAATTCCTTACTGTCCTGAATGTCAAATTTTTAGTTCAGTGTGTAACGGACCTGCCTAGTTGTTCTATGAAGTAATGCAGTTCTTGTGCAGTTAGCCCTTTAACCACAGATCCTTCACCTTGCCTTAAGAATTAAAAGGCATTTTATGAATATTATTATCAGATAGTATAAATGTTGTCAGTCTTCATGGCAGGGGTCTCCGCTGGTCTTTTAGGAATATGATTTGTTTTAGCTGTGTTTTTAATATTGTCTTTTATCTTTTTTAGATAGCAGCAGCTGAGTTTTTATGTTTATTTTTGAAATGTGAAAGTTCTTGATATTCTTGGCCAGTTGAGGAATTTCGAGTACGTCAGCCATTTTTGACATCGTGTGATCTAGTGCAGGACCTGACTCGTCCACTCCCTGATGATTATCCTGTCAACTGCAATATCCTTTCTTATTTTATTTTGTTTGCTTTGAATGTCCCCCTGTACCTCATTCCCTAAAGTATTTATTAAATATCCTAATTGAATTAAATTGCTTTTCTGTTTTAATTTTGTGTGTGACCTTTTCTGCCTTATTTATTCCGCCTGGGAGCATGGTTTTCCAGTAATTAACCGTGCTAGGCCTTAACCTTTTCTCAGAGACGTTACAAGTGTTCAATCGTAGTCATAGCTTAGTGCTTTTAATGAATGCTAGTTTTTGCTTCGAGATTATTGTACTTTTAACTCTACAAATACATCCTTTTCAGGAAAGTGCAGATTGCTGAAACTGAAGTTTGCTGAGCCATCTTGACCTTGTTGTGATCCCTGAGTCAATGCTAGATGATGTTTGCATTTGATTGCCTTTAACACTTCTATGGGCAACAATTGCAAATGTTTTTTGGTTTACAAGGGAAAAAAGAATTCTATAAGTTCATAGAAGCCACAGTCTCGAGAAAGAAGCATTGTCATTTCTCGGGTCTCTTTTACTGTATCCTATATTTAAAGGCTAAAATAGGAATTATTTAAATTACAACCTTATTAGTATTATTAAAATATTTATAACAGTTTTCCTTTCACTTCTGTAAATTTTTTGGTACATCGTGCCCCAAAATGTAATTTTGCTTGTCAAAAAGTTATAATTGAATATAGAAGTAATTTTTCATTCTGATTCAAACTTCTTCATTTTATATTGATATTTTGCATAAATGATGTCAAAACTGCTTCAATTAAAGAATTGAAATGTCCTAACACCAAATAAAAATTAAAATATTCACAAGATTTTGCCTTGTTTAATTGAGTTTTGTATTTCTTCTCAGAAAATGCTTATATCAGATTTTTATTATATTAACCTGTAAGTGTATGATACTTTTTTCAAAAAAAGATTTAAATTTAAAGCATCTTTTTCTTTTTAAAAATGTGAATTCACTTTTGGATACCTAAAAGTGATTTGTTCCCTGTAAATCCTACAAAAAGTGCCATTTTTCAAGAATTCTAAGCCTTATAATGTTTCTATCAAAGCAGTTAAATCGGACATAATGTTATTTTTCTCTTCTAAATATGGTGTTTGCGAATTGCTTTAAGATAGTACTGTCTGAAATTATAATTCGGAAGGGATTTTTTTAATCATGCATTGAGAATATAAAGACAAAATTCTAGTAACTGTTATTCAAAGAAAGTAATACCAGTTTTACAGCTGAATCAGGAACATAATGCAAAACACAATTTAGAATTTTGGTTGATACTTGATCTTACAAAAACTTTTCCCCTTGGCTTTTAAGAAATTCATAAAAGTTGATGCATTATTTTCTATGCAAAATTGTAAGCATTTATGAAGTTAAAATTGCAATAACTTCAAAGTATTTTATACAGCAAGTATAGATAAACAATACCAAACAGTAATCATTGCATTTTTTTTAAACCTAAGTAAAAACCATTTTTTTTTAATTATAAAAATGTTAAATTTTGCCATTAAGAAGTAGGTACCTAAATAATAAAAAAAAATAAGTAGTGTATAAATAGGAAGAAAATGATAACTATGAAATATTAGTAAATAATTTGTTAACATCATGCAATATTTTGCTTTAAAAGTATAGTTGCATTTTTAGCAGCTTTATCGACTGTTTTATTTTTTAACGTTATTGGTTATTGCTTTATACAAAACAGTAAACACTAGATTAGGAATAAACGAAATTTAAATTTTCATCCTCCAGAAGAGAAGGAAACCTAATCAAATTTGAATTATCGTCGCACTAGAGCTACACGAGGGCTATTGGCCTAATCAAATTTGAGGAAATGTAATAAAAAAAAATTTAATAACTATATTTCAACAGTTATAAGTGGCTAAGATTTTATGAAGAACGAATTACATACATAAATATTCCTCAATAAAAATACAGCAAAATTAAATAACGATATCTAGAAATAAATCAATGTCGGAAATATTTTTCGGATAGAGTATGTTTTTTTAACCAAGCAATCTATGCAATAGCAATTTGAAAAATCTAGTAAAGTTTTAAATAAAAACAAAAAGGATCAAATTATGTTCATTTAAAAAACATAATTAACTTTGCCCTTGAGTCTTTTGATCATGAGAGGATTCATGAAGTAAATTACATATACACGTTAAACTCGCATGGTTTGTCGTAAGTATGCCTAATTTCCGCCTGTGGTATGATATATCTTTCAATTATTTCGATAACCATAAATCTTAAGTCGTTGCATTGTGCTACTGTGGAGAAAGCATGCTAGCGTTTTGCCCTATACTTGACTCGTTTGGGTTAGAATTTCGAAAAAAATACTTTTTAAATTTGTAAATGCATTGCAATATTCTCAGATATAATGTTTTAAGAAAAGGATTTAGGGCATTTCCCCCAAATTATAAATATGAAGGCATATTACATTGGTAGAGATGCATAACATCTTAATTATAGTGTGATAATTTTTTTATTCGTAGTATATTGTCTGAATTTAGGCCACTTATAACTCTTGGCCGTGTGGTGCTATGATGCAAAGAGGCGTCATTTTCTAACTCCTAAAACAGAGGATTTTTTTTTTAAAGCGGAAATTCTGATAAAAAGTTATGTTGGTCGATTTATTCCTTTTTTTAAGAATTTTTATATCATCGAATCAACAAGTTAATTTATAAAAAAAATTGATACGTCTTAACAACAAATTGTTGAATGATTAACATTCATTTGATTGACCTGTATTACTTAGAATTTGTATAAGTAACATTTTGTATTTGCTACTATACCTAGTTTATTATATTTAAGTTCTTATATGCTATGCTTAGTTTTTATAGAGTGAGCTAAGCTATTTGAGACTTGCATCACACACGGGAAAAAAATACCACATAGCCCTACTCTTGTGTATAGAAATAACAGTACTTGTACTAGATTTAATGCTACATCTTAATTAACTCATTAACGCACAATTCCACTAAGATGTTACAACAAAAACGAACGAAAAGTATAAATTCAATCTTTTTACATCTTGCTGAAATGTTAATGTTCTCCATTTTTCTCTACCTCAAACCAAGTTCTATTATACATATTGTAATTTTTTCGGTGGTTGGGATTAAAATTTCAGATAAAAAATATTTTTTAAAAGTAGGAAAATATTTGTTTGTAGCCTACCGAACTAATTTAATTAAATATAAAATTATAACTGATTCTAGTACAACTCAACTCGATGGACGTGCGGATGTTTGGGTCACATGATCGACTTGCGTACCTTTTGTAAAGGTACGTGGTACGTACCTCTATACACGGCCTTTTCTTTAAAACACATAATGAACAGAGTTAAGAATAAAAGTAGAACAGGCACTTGTTGCTCTGTTCCTCAATGCTCAATGAGAGTAGGAACCAATATCCTTTTATTAATTAAAGTGTATAAATTCCCCAAAGCTTTAGAGCGACGTGGATATTCAAACGATTCGCCGTTACCAACTTTAAGTAATGTGATTTGTTCCAAACACTTCATTGAAGTTAAATATATTTTATTTATACAATATTGTAAAAAAATAAATAATCCATTTTCGATTTCCTAGTGAATCATTATTTAAAACTAATTTTTGACTGTAAAACAAGGAAGCCACATTTTGATCTGTGTGCCTAAATACTCACAGAAGTTGACAGTGTGACACATCAAAAGATTCGTCTGTGCCTAGAGAGCATTAATACCACAACAGTTTGGGCAAAATATGTCCCCAGTGAGGTTTGGGTACCCTTGTGAGATTTAACACAGGCCATGAATAAAAACCAAAATTTCAGCTGGATGCTTAAATACTAACTCAAATTGATTGTGTTTGGTATCAAAAGAAAGGTTTCAGGCTCTAGAAATAGAAAACATCCAAAGTTTTGGCGCCACATGTCCCCAGAATGTTTTGGGAACAAATGTGTCACTTGACCCAGCCTCGTCAAGGGACGGGGCTTTTCGCAGGGAAACAGGCTTGGGTTTTAAAATAGGCATGTACAGGTGCCAAATCTTGTATTAAAAGTTAGCTCTTGTCTAGGTGGTGGTGTACAGCTAAAAAAACATGACTTTGAAACAACAAATAGGGTCTCAGGGGATGGAGTAAGGTTTTTTCATGGAACGAGGCCTTGTCGAGCACCGAAAGCCACATTTTGATCTGTGTGCCTAAATAATCACAGAAGTTGACAGTGTGACACATCAAAAGATTCGTCTGTGCCTAGAGAACATTAATACCACAACAGTTTGGGGCAAAATATGTCCCCAGTGAGGTTTGGGTCCCCTTGGGAGATTTAACACAGGCCTTGAAGAAAATCCAAAATTTCAGCTGGAAGCTTAAATACTAACTCAAATTGATTGTGTTTGGTATCAAAAGAAAGGTTTTAATGTCTAGAAATAGAAAACGTCAAAAGGTTTGGCGCCACATGTCCCCAGAATGTTTTGGGAGCAAATGTGTCATTTTACATGGCCTCGTCGAAGGACCGGTTTTTTCGCATGGAAACTGGCTTGGGTTTTAAAATAGGCATGTACATCTGCCAAATCTTGTATTAAAAGTTAGCTCTTGTCTGGGTGGTGGTGTACAGCTTAAAAAACAAGACTTTGAAACAACAAATAGGGTCTCAGGGGTTGGAGTGTGGTTTTTACATGGAACGAGGCCTTGTCGAGCACCGAAAGCCACATTTTGATCTGTGTGCCTAAATACTCACAGAAGTTGACAGTGTGACACATCAAAAGATTCGTCTGTGCCTAGAGAACATTAATACCACAACAGTTTGGGCAAAATATGTCCCCAGTGAGGTTTGGGTACCCTTGTGAGATTTAACACAGACCATGAATAAAAACCAAAATTTCAGCTGGATGCTTAAATACTAACTCAAATTGATTGTGTTTGGTATCAAAAGAAAGGTTTCAGGCTCTAGAAATAGAAAACATCCAAAGTTTTAGCGCCACATGTCCCCAGAATGTGTCATTTGATCCGGCCTCGTCAAAGGATCAGCTTTTCGCAGGGAAACAGGCTTGGGTTTTAAAATAGGCATGTACATGTGCCACATCTTGTAATAAAAGTTAGCTCTTGTCTAGGTGGTGGTGTGCAGCTTAAAAAACATGACTTTGAAACACAAATAGGGTCTCAGGGGTTGGATTGTGGTTTTTTCATGGACCGTCTGTCACCTTCGAAAAGATTTTGTGTATTTCTTGTAGTCGACAACAAAGTTTGCAACCACTATAAGCTTTTAAAAGTGAGCAATGCTTTGTCATAAATGGTATTAAATCAAAGCTAGTTTTGTAATATGTTAAGATCGTACTGTTTATCTGAAATTGATATTTTTATTATTACCTATACCTTTTTCACTGGTAATTCCAAATGAAATCATTGGGAATAACAAGGTTAATAGATTGAATATTACTTGTCACTTGTTTAATAAACAAAAAGGAGTGGCAAGTGGTTTCTACAAGGTACAAATATATGTCTCCAAAAGTTAAATCGGGCCTCTCGTATCATCCGAAAAAACACTGTCCCTCACACCAATTTCTAAAGGATCAGGTAGATCAATGGATCCGATTTTTAGCTTTTCGCTACTAGCTACTACATTTGACATTTTACATCTACATTTGATTTTTAGCTACTACAAATGACATGCAAAAATGATAACAATTAATAAATACAAATAATCCATAATTATATAAAATATAATCTAACAAATCGTATTGTCACTTACCTCAATAGCGTGATTAGTGAAGACTTATCAAAATACGCGATTTATTTTGCAAGAATTGAGTAATATTTTGATTGCATTTTTTAGCCAAAATATCATTTATTTTGTAAAAATAGTAAAATATAGTTAAAACTATTGGAGTTTTTTTAGGGATTTTAAGTTCGACGATGAATGACAAGTACAGAACGAGCTGCCTTGTGTATCTAAAGTTTAAAAAAAAGTGTAAAAGTGTTTATTTTCCAAAAGAAGACACGCCACTCCCCCCCCCCCCGCTTTCTAAGTCACAGAGGGACTAGTTTTCAGCTAAGAGAAGGGGTAGGGGTGAAAAATTAGGGTGAACATCCTACAAAAAAATTCCAAGAAGCACAAGGCGCGTTTTCTACGCGGAATGCGGATAGTGCCCCTTCTGCTACAAGTGTGAATGGAAAGTTGTCAATAGCGCGGGAAAAGGGATCCCCCCCCCCCCGAATGAGGGACCCTTAGGAAATGACCCCACCGGAAATGTGGAAACAAAATCTCCATTCTTAGATGGTTGTTCATGCTCTAAAAAACTGTTTGTCCGCCGTCTGCACAGAGAACGGAATTTTACGTAGTCTACGGAAAAGTTATTAGCTGGATATTTTTTCTAATGAAATATCAAAGATATAACAATTATTGAAAATAAAACTGTGACAAATCAAAAATACTATATATTACAGAAAAATAGCTTTACAGTATTTCCTTTTAATTCTTATTACATCCGAAATACAAAAGAAAAAGACAAATTGGGAAGCAGTGTGATTTTATAACACTCATTTAACATTTAACACAACATTTTGCGACATTAAAACTGCAAGTGTCCTACCATTTGATTTGTCCACCTGATTGCATTAATATATACTAACAAATTTTACAAAATTAAAGACTTTTATGCAAATTTCTTGCTGTAATGGTACGCAATTTTAGGTCTTTCCGAATAGGGGCCCTAATCCTGGACAATTACATCCCCTAACGCAATTTTTATGTAAAAATTGTTACAGCAATTCAAAAAAGTTAACTTTTTAAAGAATAAAGGTTTGATTTCTATTCCCTCCCTCCCCCCCCCCCCTGGGGGTGTGAAATTTTTTGAGATAATTGGTATTGGAGCTCTGCAAAAAAAAAAACATTGTAAGGTCCCATGGGGGGGGGGGGGGTCCTGACCCCCCGTAACCCCCCCCCCCTCGCTACGCCACTGAAATTTGAGGCCCCCTCTACGAATAATTGCTTTTCCCTTGGGCAGTTTCAAGTGATGACCCGTCTTTGACTACGGGGCTGGATTTACAAACCCCCTCATTCCCCTAGAGATAAAGACAACTTTGAACGGTTGGTTTTCTCGGATTCTGAAACTCAAGCTTACTATAATAGCTTTTGGCACAGCGTTTTGTAGAAGTAAAGAAATTCTAAAAAGTAAAATTAGTTTTTGAAACCATATTACGTGATTAAAAGTTAATCTTTTGTAATGATTGCCCAAAAGAAGAAATTTTTTTACGGCACAAAAAAAATCGTTTCTGAAAATTAATTTTTAAATGTTTTAAAACAAAATTTCAAAAATTAAATTTATTTGACTACTCAATGAAGTTGAAGTATTGGTTTATTTTAAAGTTTTGCGGTACGTGTTCATTTGCGATTTATTCAGCGGTTTAAAAAAATGTTTACGAAAAAAGACACGTTTTTGGCTGTATTTATTATTTAAATTAACGAAAATGAAAGATAATGTAATGAAATTATAGAAGTGGGGTCGAAAATCCGAATTTTGCTTTTGGAGGGTGCTCAATCCCCCCAAAAATGTGTTTTTTCTTCGAAAAATAAAGGTTCGGCTGTTAAGGTTATAGTTCTGTAAAATGCTTTACAGTTCTTTCAACCACAATGCAGTTCTTCTGTTGTACAATTACATAAGGAAAGTCTATAGTGGTGACAGACGATTCCTGCAATTACAATATGATGCATAGAATGTATGTTTTTTTCAAGAAAATGTGTTAAAGAAAGCTTTAAAAATTTGATAGTGGGGTATATTCCAAAATTAGATATTATAGCCTGACATGCAAATCTAATACAAAGTAGTTTGGAAATTAAGTTATGACACTCACTTCTCATTTCGAAAAGAGTAATGAACTTGATTTTCTAATTCTTCAGCTATCAAGCAATGTAGAATATATAGAGATAAAAGAATTGAAGATTTTTTTCACCCTTCTGAACTTTCAGATGAAGAAATATAACGTCAAAAAATGTGGCGATGTAAAATAGTTAAAAAGTATCACGCTTTTAATTTGCTTCCAAATAAATAACACCTAGGTAACAATAGATAACAGTAAAGATTTCCTTATGATAGTTATGATTTTCAATAAAAATATGACGGTTTTATTTTATTTCAGTTATATGATACTTGAAAGGATTTCTTTCGGAGAGTTTTGGGCATCAGATAATATTTATTGAGGCGTGATACGACGGAGACAATATTTCTTGACAAAATTTTATTTATCATCATAAATTATAATAAAATTGTTCAAGATGTGCTTAAAATACAATATTTACTTTTGGCCATCTTATGCGACTTTTGCACAAGGTGCGAAAATAGGGTTCATACACCGTATTTGCACAAAAAAAGTTCATAAGATTTTACCCTCCCCTCATTTGGAAGGGAAGAGATAGCTAAACTTGCAATTGGTTTTGAAATTTTATTAATTCTTTGTAAAGCATTGTTTGTTAAATATTTTTGATAAGCAAATCATAAAGAAATGTAATTATTTGCCACATTTAAGTTTCGTTAGAGTGCTTCCTAAGAAATATTTTATCTCAGCATAATATAATAGCATCGTATATACAGGGTTTCTGCCTTATTGGACGCCACAAATTCATGACTTTTCACATGATATTTCATGACTAAGTTAACAGTTTTTCATGACTCTATAAATCTCATATCAAATAAAAAAAAATTCAAATTAGGACAACTCGAAAGTTGGCAACATAAACACAGTAAACAATTTATAGTGTTTGTGTGAAAAATTTTCATATTTTGTGTGCAAGTGCGCATATCTATTTTAGATATAAATTATTGCACCATAAAATGATTTCAAAATGTGTTAGATTAATAAAGTTAATTATGGTATGGTACATATATATTTCAGCTCGTGTGCTTGTTCAGAGAACCGCTTATAAGCTTTCGTCAAGTGGGACAGACACAGAAAGAATTTTTACAGTCACAAAGAAATGAATAACACATAGACAAATTACAACATTTATTGACGGTCACAAACATCCATGCCTGACCGGGATTCGAACCCGACCACAGTCGCTCCAAAGGCTAGAGTCATAACGATTGCGCCACCGGGGCGGCTAATAAAGTTAAAAAATATTTTTCCTTAACCCTTTCAGTCCCAGTGATGCCATTTGGCATCATCACTTTCAATATTTTTTTCAAAATGTTTATGTCCCGATATGACATCCAAACACACATCATTCGATTCTTCATACTCTGTTCTATCAGAAAATATTTTACATTAATCTCAATAGAAGTCAGAACTACAATTTTTTTATTTAGAATATAGTCAACAAGCGTTTCTCCTGATTTTTGATAAGTTCACTTCAGTTCCACATATTTAAAACACAATTTAAACTATTTCGGTTAAAATAATTACTAAATTTTTTTATTAATATGGTCAGATACCTTAAAAAATATAACTCGAAGTATTTTTAGGTAACATATTTTTTTTTATTTTGTTGTTTTCGACAGCTAAATAATTGTGGCATTGTTTCAAAAACCATATAAAAAATTAAAATGATTTTTTTTCTTGTGGAATTCTTATATTTGACCTCCTAAAATAAGCATATTTTGTGAATATCAGCTGTTTCTGTAGTGTAGTAAATTTTGGGGACTGAAAGGGTTAATGTGAAATTATTGCAGAAGTAATGCTTTACACGTATAAAATTTTTCTTTGATTAATTATTCCGGGATTTCTTTGTTCCCTAATAAGTGTGCCTTATAGTGCAATTGCATTCCTTCTTCTAACAAGGGTTGCGCTTGCATTAAAAAAAAAACACAAGTTAACCAAAATTACAAAAAAAACCTACTGGTAAAACAATTGGCATAAATTTTTTTTTACATATAATAGGTTCAAATTCAGGCTATATCTCTTAAATACTCTCTACCACCGGAATTTTCATTGAATTTATAATCACCGATTTTGGTTCTAATATTCTAAGACGCGAATAAATATACATCGATTTTCATGACTTTCGTTTTTTTTTCTTTGCACAAATTCATGACAAAATTTACCCAATGTCCAAATTCAGGATTTTTCATGACTTCTCAAATGCGCAGAAACCCTGTATATAGCAAAATAAGTAATTACATATATTTTTTTCGAACTAATATTATTAAATATATTCGTAAATCAAAAATCGACATGACTCAATTCGGATCCCGGATATTTCTCACGTCGGAAATTTCTCACGAAAAGACTCATTCGAATGATTCTGTCACAGGGACCATCCACAAATGACGCCACGCTTGACAAGGGAGTGAGGAGGGTTCATACAGCTGTAATTTTTTGTGGATATGGATAGGAGTGTATGTCGGAAGCAGGGCCTTTTTTATGGGAGGGCGGAGTGAGCGGGCGCCCAGGGCAGCAGATTTTTAGGGGCAGTTTGCAAATGATTTAAGGTTGCCCTCCAAAAAATATTTTCCCCCGCTCAACAACGCGAAACTAGAATCAGACATAATCCTTACAAAATCAATTACAAACAATAACACTTTTTCAGAAGCTCCTATTAATATATATCTGCATTGTTAAAAATTCAAAACTGTAAATAACCCCCCCCCCCAAAAAAAAAAAAAATCCCCCAAAAGCCTTAAAATAACCAAATAAACCTTTAAAATGCTGAAAAACTGACAAACCTTTGACACTATAAATGACTAAAATATATATATTTTAGTCATTTATAGTGTCAAGGTTTCCAGAAAACATATATGTTTTCTAGTTATGGAGTGAGCAAAATCAGAAATTATTTCCATAAAATTTAACTCTTAAAATTTCAAGTTCAAATGGCATGAGAGTGAGTGCTGTCATTTTTAGCCTACTTTTCTTTTTTTTTAATTCGAAGAATTAAAAAAAAATAAAAAAGTAGGTATTGACATGCGGTCGATGTCCGTCCGTCCGTCTGTCCGTCCGTACCCCACTTCCAAAATCGGTTCTATCCATCCGATCTTAAAAATTCTTTTTTTGTTAGAAAGCTATGATCTTAGAGACCCAACTTTCATACTTTTTGTCCGTCTGTCTGTACGATCGGAAGGACATAAATCTACTGCTTGTCGACTAATTTCCCATTAAACTAGTATTGAAATTCAATTTCGAGTCATTTAAATCGCTGAATTTATCTACAAATGCTACGGACAAGTGAGATACGTCAAAAAATTCAGCTCATCGAAATGAGAATACATTGAAAATTTCAGAAAAGAATTCGAATTCTAAGTTCCGTCAAAGCGGGTAACTTTGGCCACGGAGGGTAACTTTGGCCACGCGTCGGAAAAATATTCGTTTCTTAATTTCTCTTCATAAAATGATCTCATCTTAAATTGTTTGACATTTTTGGAAAGGTGGAAACATTTCCTTTCATTTCATGTAAAAAAAAATTCTCATTATAATTCAGGCAATACTACAAATGCTGTTTTCATTCTTACAAGCATAAAATGACAAAAATCTATCTCTTCCAACTTTTGTCTGGAACACTTAAAAAATATTGAAAATATTTAAATAAAACACTCTATTCGATTCTTTTATTTATGGGGAAGAATATTACACCATTTGTTTTATTCTAAATTGAATATTTTTTATGCTGTATTTAAATATTGATAATTGGGAAGCTTTTGCCGATGAATAAGGGTAACTTTGGCCACAGATGTAAATACTTATTTATGGAACTTTGAACTTTAAAAAATATACGTAAAAGTGTATTCTGTTTAACTATTTTTGAAAAATTCTTACTTTTATGATTACTAATTTTTTAGATATTTTTTTTAATAAAACGATTTTAAACATAAAAAAGAAAAAGATAAAATGCAAGAAACGTATACCACTCAAAATCGTGAATGTCGAAAGGTAAACATTCTCAGATTCCTAATTATGAAAACATTATTTTTTCCCCTTTTATAATGAAATCGTTTGCTTTTTATGAATATATTTTTTTCCCTTATTAAAATAGAATTTTATTTTTCTTTTAAGCGACAAACAATACTAGTATTCATTGTGTAACGCCATTCCACGATGCACTGCAATAAAAATGTTAAGTTCTACGCCATTTTTAATAACTACTAGCAAATTTATACCCGTACTTCGCACGGATTAAAAAAAATTCAAATCGATCCAAGTATGTGTACTATATAACCTGTTTTAACCCTTTCGCTACGAAGGATATTTGCTTCCTCGTAGTATTTGAAAGGAATAACATTATCGAATCCTTAGTTGTTCGGGCGTTTTGGGGCGCTTCCGCAAGGAAAGGAATAAAATCATAAACTTAAGTTATTCTTCCCGCTCGTTTTCGAGTATGAAATCCCGTTTCATTGTTTTAAAATTCCAAAATCAAAAATACGGTGTAAAATGCACTCATAAATGGCATCACAATTCCCTCATAAATAAATATCGTCACCTGACTGTCTTTCTAAAATACGACGCCCTTCGCCAATAGCCCTCGTGCAGCTCTAGAGCGACGTTAATTCAAACCAAAACCAAAAAAAAAAACATAAATAAATAAAAACTTTTAACTCTTTTGGCGCGTTTTGGGAAATAATTTGGCGAGAAAATAGATATAGCTACAAACACACCATTATACAGCTCTAACACAATGACCTTAGCACAACCAACCAGCTTATAAATTAGTTTTAAAAAACATTTTGGCCATTGGGCGAATTTTAATACATAATTTGGCGAGATTGGCAACATATATGGCGAAAAAAATGAAGAACAAAACCCTGATATGCAGCTGTAGTGCGATGGTCTTTATTAACCATCATAGTTCGGTAATAGCTTAACAAACATTGTGCCCATTTGGCGAGATTGGCAACGTATTTGGCGAAAAAATAAAGACATAAAATCCTTATATGCAGCAGTAATGCGATGGCCTTTATTAACCATCATAGTTCAGTAATAGCTTAACAAACATTTTGCCCATTTGGCGAGTTTTAATTAATAATTTGGCGAGATTGGTAACATATTTGGCGAAACAATAAAGACATAAAACGCTTATACGCAGCTCTAGTGCAATTTCGTTATTAACCATCGCATTTCTGTAATTGCTTAGCTATACATTTATTGCTGCATATTTGCAATCAACAAAACCATCAATGAAGAAATCATCAACTAAACCCACAATATATCCTCGTATGAAAACTGGTAAGAAATACGTCACTTGAAACATATCAATTATTTTCAAATGATGATTTTAGTTTCTGAAAGTAATGGCAACACAAAAATAAACATTTTAAACTTCATTTTTATTATTATAGATTAAAATATCAAGTTAAAAATTAAAAGTTGCCTTGATATAAATTAAAGAATAATATAAAATGAAAGTTTACTACCTAAAATGATAGTAAACTAAATCTTTAAAATGAAAATATTTGTAAGTTTTTAAGAATAAAGTATTTTCTTTTTTATATTTTAACTATTTTCGAAAAGTTTATTTTAATTTCTTCTGCTGAATGGCAACTCGAAAGAAAAATTTTCATCGGATTTGAGCCAAAGTGGTGTATTTTTTTCAGAAAATTCGAATTTTCTCTAAAAATAGAACATTTTGGGCTCTGAAAGTTCTTATTTTGCAACTCAAGTATGAACTACGTATTTCTACCAAGTTACGAGACAAACAAATTGTCTAGTTTGTGAGTTTCGGAGAGACATACATACACACATACACACAAAACTTCATTTTTATTAGCCTACTTTTCTTTTCTTTTTAATTCGAAGAATTAAAAAAAAATGAAAAAGTAGGTATTGACATGCGGTCGATGTCCGTCCGTCCGTCTGTCGGTCTGTCTGTCCGTCGGTCCGTCTGTCCGTCCGTACCCCCCTTCCAAAATCAGTTCTATCATTCCGATCTTAAAAATTCTTTTTTTATTAGAAAGGTATAATCTCAGACACCCAACTTTCATACCTTTTGTCCGTCTGTCTGTACGATAGGACGGACATTAATCTACTATTTGACGACGAATTTCCCATTGAATTAGCATTGAAATTCAATTTCGAATCATTTAAATCGCTGAATTTAACTACAAATGCTACGGACAAGTGAGATACGTCAAAAAATTCAGCACATCGAAATTAGAATACATTGAAAATTTCAGAAAAGAATTCGAATTCGAAGTACTTCAATTATTTAAAAAACTTCAAAATTTAATGCTCATTTAAAAAGCATAGGAAGCCATTTTATTAGAGAGAAATCACCATTGCCATGGCAACAATCGCTTGAGAAACTTTAATTCTTTTAGACAATGAATTAAAATAAATATATTTTTGCGACATCGATCAGTTTGAAATGACGTCAAATATATTTAACTTCAAGATTCTGTATGTAGTTAAGCAATGTTTTCATTCTATTCAAAAGAGAAAAATATTACATATTGAAGTATAAATTTGCAAACGATTTAAGTAATAATTATTTAATTCTCGAAATAAAATAAATGAAACTAGCTTAATTTAGTTGGTAAGTGTTTAATATAGAATTAATGCTGTGTTTGGCGCCTTCTTACCTGTTAAACACAACTGTTGTTTGGAAGCAGGTTAAGTCGGGTTAAGTGACAGATTCTGTTACAAACCTACTTGTTTATTTACATTTATTATTTTAAGTGCATTTTGGAATAGTTTTATTGGTTTTTTCTACGAATAATTCAATATTTATTTATAACTGCAAATAAATGATGCGGACGATTAGTAATATTTATTTTATTGGCGATGGAAAATAAATGAAAATAATTGGCTTTACGAAGTTGAAATTATAGCTGGATGCTGTGGTTAGTGAAATTTATTCTTTTGTATATAAATTTAATGTAGAAACGGTTGTTAATGTCACTTACTGTAACGATCCTAGTTTTCAAGATAAGAATTTTAGTAAGTATTTAAGTAACAGGAAAGTAGGCTATTTTAGTTCTTTTAGAACTTCTTGTATTAGAATTATATCGCCATTGCCATCGCAACATTGCTTGAGAAACTTTAATTCTTTTAGACAATAAATTAAAATAAATTTATTTTTGAGACATCGATCAATTTAAGATGACGTCAAATATATATTTCACTACGAGATCTTTGTATGCTGATATAAATTGTTTTCATTCTATCTAAAAGCGAGGAATATTGCATATTTATTCTTTGAAATATAAATTTTTGCAAACGATTTAAGTTATAATGTCTTAATTTTCGAAATAAAATAAATGAAACTAGCCGAATTTAGCAAGTAAATGTTTATTGAGGAGTAGTTTTTTGGTTTTTGTTCTACGAAAAATTAAATATTTATTAAAACTGCAAATAAAGCTGGGTTTAGTGAAAGATGCTGTGTTTAGTTAGATGCTGTGTTTAGTGAAATTTATTTTAAATTTAATGTGGAAAAACGGTTGTTGATGTCACTTACTGTTACGAACCTAGTTTTTTCAAGATAAGAATTTTAGTTAGTATTTAAGTAACAGGAAAGTAGGCTATTTTAGTTCTTTAAGAACTTCTTGTTATTATAGATATGTCTTATAACTTTGTTATTTCAAGTTAAGAGTTTTAATATTGCTATTTAATTCGTTAATACAGCAGTTAAGGATGTTAAACAGTGTGCTTTTTATGTATTTCATGGGTGGCCAAAGTTACCCGCCCGGCTCCTAACAGTGTCCGAATTATTTAAATTAACACCAATTTTTTATTAATTTATAAAATTTAACAAAAATGCTTGAAAATTATTCCTAAAAGTACGATACTTAGAATGCATAATGATTTTAAAGTGTTTAAATCGTTTTTGTAGTTAAATTTTTCTTCTTTTGTAAAAAAAAAACTATGATTTTGGCCAAAGTTACCCGCACTGACGGTACTTCAATTATTTAAAAAACTGCAAAGTTTAATGCTCATTTAGAAAGCAAAGGAAGTCATTTTTAGCCTACTTTTCTTTTTTTTTAATTCGAAGAATTAAAAAAAAAAGTAGGTATCGACATGCGGTCGATGTCCGTCCGTCTGTCTGTCTGTCCGTCCGTACCCCCTCCCAAAACCTGTTCTATCCATCCGATCTTAAAAATTCTTTTTTTGTCTGAAAGGTACGACTTCAGAGACCCGACTTTCATACTTTTTGTCTGTCTGTCTGTACGAGAGGACGGATATAAATCTATTATTTGTCAACGAATTTCCCATTGGATTAGCATTGCAATTCAATTTCGAGTCATTTAAATCGGTTCTATCTATCCGATCTGAAAAATTCTTATTTTATTAGAAAGGTATGACCTCAGAAACCCCAACTTTCATACTTTTTGTCCGTCTGTCTGTACGATAGGACGGATATAAATCAACTATTTGTCTACGAATTTCCCATCGGATTAGCATTGAAATTCAATTTCGAGTCATTTAAATCGCTATTGCCAACCCAACAATGGCATCAGAAACTTTATTCAGTTAAAAATAATATTATTTGAAGCGAAATTTATTTTGGTTTTAAATCAGTTTAGAATGACGTCAAATGTGATTATTTGATTGTTTATTATTTTTTTACTAAGTAAGTGGCAAGGCATATTTTTTTGCGAAAATCCTGATTAGTTTTAATTTACATTTCCTATTTAAGGTGCATCTTGGAGTAGTTTTACGGTTTTTGTTCTACGAATAATTAAATATTTATTTCTGACTGTAAATAAATCACGCAGACGATAAATAATATTTATTATATTTGCGATAGAAAATTAACGAAAATAATTTATTTCGGAACTTTAAATTATAGCTGGATGCTGTGTTTAGTGAAATTTCTTCCTAATGTGTAAAAATTTAATGTAGAAATGGTTGTAGATGACACTTACTGTTACGAACCTAGTTGTTTCCCGGTAAAAGAAATTTAGTAAGTATTTAAGTAACAGAAAAGTTGGCTATTTTAGTTCTTTAAGAACTTCTTGTTATTAGAATTAAATCACCATTGCCATCGCAACAATCGCGCGAGAAACTTTAATTCTTTTAGACAATAAATTAAAGTTTATTTTTACGACATATATCAATTTGAAATGACGTCAAATATATTTAACTTCGAGTGTCTTTGTATAGTGGTATGCAACGTTTTCATTCTATTTAAAAGCAAGAACTATTACATATTTATTCTTTAAAATATAAATTTTCGCAAACGATTTAAGTAATAATTATTCAATTTTCGAAATAAAATAAATGAAACTAGCCAAATTTTTAGGGGGTAAATGTTTATTAAAGAATTAATGCTGTGTTTGGCGCCTTTTTACTTGTGGAAGCGGGTCAAGTGACAGATTCTGTTACAAACCTACTTGTTAACTTAAGTATTTAGATTTCCTATTTTAAATGAATTTTGAAGTAGTTTTCTGGTTTTTGTTCTGCGAATACTTAAATATTTATTTATAACTGCAAATAATCATGCGGACGATAAGTAATGTTTATTTTATTGGCGATAGAAAATCAATGAAAATACGTAATATTGCTTTAGAAGTTGAAATTATAGCTGGATGCTGTGTTTAAGGAAATTTATTCTAATGTATATAAATTTAATGTAGAAACGGTTGTTGATGTCACTCACTATAACGAACCTAGTTTTTTCAAGATAAGAATTTTAGTAAGTATTTAAGTAACAGGAAAGTAGGCTATTTTAGTTCTTTAAGAACTTTTTATTCCTTGTAACATCGATCTCAAGTGAGACTTTATGTGCTTCAGCTTAGAAAACGATCTTTCACCAGTACAATTTGATTTGAGCAGAATAAATAAAGAAAAATTCTTAATGCATTAATAACATTTGGAAATATACAGACTACTCCATTGTTACTTATGTATTTAAAAGTGATCTTGCAGTCAATGAATTCTCATCAGTAAAACAGTTCTCAGTTATGAAGTAATTAAGGTGTTTTATGTTTTAGTTCATTTACGATGTCAATACCCAAATCCTTGGGATAAGTTTTAGCTAATG